>CM030359.1:104780373-105355409 GCA_017893485.1 Hemerocallis citrina | reverse complement strand
CTCATGTATACTTATCCTAGGTTAAACCTCCTAATCAAACCCTTAACCATCCCTACTAGGTTTTGTCATAGCAAAATAAGTGTTGTCCAAAATACACAACACATATTCGTATAATGCACTAATCGACATACTACTCGTATGTGCGCCTATATGTCCGTATACCGGAAAAATCTTTGCATAATCCGTATAAAAATAATTAAATCTTGGAAATAATAATAAAATAAATTTTATTATTAGTTCGGAAGATCACGGTATCAATTTGATACAATACGGATGTATACTGACTGATATCTGGGTACAGATGATGTCTAGGGACAAACCGGGTGAAAATCACCGAAATGTTCTAATTTTGGAATTAAAACAAAATAATAATAAAATAATAATAAAATAATAATTTATTCACGATAATATCCATCCGAGATATTACAATACTCCCTCCTTAGAATAGTTCTGTCCTCAGAACTACGTTATGTTAGGAAAACAGGCAAACACTCATACCCTAATAACTTGGGGAAAGAAAGCTTATGCCACTTTTCGGCTCCCAAGTGGCTCATCCATGAACTGGTTCTCCAAAGAACCTGACCTTTGCAATTCGGTAGCTACTCCCTCCTTAGAATAGGACGTGTCCTATGAACATCAATTCCAACTTTTAGGATTCTCTCCTGTAATTTTGACGCTTCATGTGGTGTAATTAACCGAACTGATTCTTGAGTTGCCTCCCTTACACACTTCAACTATTGGAAAAATAATTTAGACAGAAGATTATGATGAACCAAGTTTGAACAAAACAGTTGCCTAGATTTTATATATATAAATCCAACGGGTTACAAAAAGTGTTACATCATATATAACTTCTTCCGTCCAAAAATAAGTTTCAAAAGATGCAACCTTTAGACTTAGTTGCAGTTTATATGCACATATTGTTGCTAGCTCCTTCAACTTGCTCTTAGTACGTGCGAATTCTCACCCTTGGTGTGCAGGCTCCTTTCCTTTGTTGTCTATCCTTAAGGCTGATTTGTCGACATTTTTGTGAAGTTGGGGACAGTTTGACCTAGTATGACCAATTTCCCTACAGTTGTAACATGTACGGATTTCCACCTGAGAGTTCTTCATCGGACATTGTTTCCTGAAATGACCTTGCTCGCCACATAAGAAACAACTTCCTGGGTTGGCGCCTCTAATTCTGCCCCTTGTTTTCTGAGTCTTCTGTTTCTGACCTTGGTTCTCAAATCCGGATGCAGGTGTAGGTCTTTTCCTTGTCATCGTGGACAGACTGATTGCTCATGCCCATCTTCCTCACAAAAATGGCATACTATAACCTTGGCGGTCTCTAGAATTTTCTCACACTCACGTCGTAGTTGTGCTAATCTGGCGTTGAAATATTTCCGCTCCTCCGCCATGCCTGCTAATGTAGCTATGCAAGCATCACCCAGTTGGTTAGCTTGACGATCTATCCTGGCTACGTACTTCATTAGCTTTCTCATTTCTCGATATATGCTGGCCACCGCCGCCCTGCGTTGATCCATACTTGGCCCTCGCGGTGGTGAAGGCGAGTCCATCTTGAGGTTAACTTGTAGTGAAATCTCCTTCGGCTCCTCATTCGAGATCATCAGATCATCCCTTGAAATTGGCTCACTCTCCTCCATCAATACATCCCCGGTTAGGATATCTTCGAATACCATCCTAAAATATACATACTAGAATTAGTCCAGATATAGGAAAATCATAAAACATAAGTTGAAAGGAACAACAATATGAATTACAATTGCCTACAACTAACTAAGACCCGACTCCCAAAAGGCATCCAAATTTAATTTTCCTGCTGTGTTGGACTGTAAATTGAAGTTAGCTCTGATACCACTCTGTAGCGCCCCGATTTCCGATACTGGAAAACCGTGACACGAGCCAAGATCTTTTCTTCAATTAGTCACAATACACAGAAAAACAGGAGAATTTAAAACTTTTTATTCAACACCCAATGTATTACAAGTCTGAATATTATACAACTGCAATACATTACAATAGTGTTACAATAATACCTTTACAATCCCAAGTATTACATCCTTCAACAAATTACATCAGAGTACAAGAAATGAAGAACAACACTTGGTAACTTTCACTTGAGTACTTCTCAGCTAATAGATAATCAGTACATATACTGCAGCGGAACTAAGCATAACACTGACTCCTTGCTTTCCTTGCCTTGAGTCCTCCTGAATCTCGCCTTTGTACTTCGGCGATCCAGTACCTATGGAAGTGGGGACGTCAGTATTCACTGACGCTTAAAGGCTGATCATATAGCAGCGAATCTCCCAAACAATATACAAAATATAACAATGGTGTTGGTGTAGTTTAAGTGTTCGTGACTGCTATGACTAGACTCTAATGCGATATTTAAATAGAACTAGGATACTCCTATTCTAATGTCAGCAAATCTCCGAAGTCAACATGCAGCCCATACTACATGCGACCCTTCTCAACCGTTTCTTCATATATGGGGATTTCCACCCGCATTATGAATTCTAATTGTACACAACCTGTTCCTGACACTCACACGTGGCTAATGAGGTTGCAGATGTGGTCAAGTCCCACTAATGCAGTTCGCCAGTGGTGTCTATGTTCGCCACTGCGACCCGACTAACCGGACCTCTCTCAAAACAGACGAACCCAATGTATCGGACGTTATTCCAAAATCAAACTATAGGGTTTCGCAAGCGCAGGGTAGCGCGAAGTCTACCCTGTGGCACCCTCTAGGGTTTCGCAAGCGCAGGACTGCACATTGCATCCTGTGGCACCCCAGCCACGGTAGTTCAGGAATTAACAGCACGAGATACGCAACCTGTGTCCTCAACTTGTGAGACGGCACCGTACGTATCCCTTTGACGGGAAGGTAGAACTAGGGCGCTTCCTATTCTAATTTTAGCAAGTCTCCAAAGTCAACATGCATCCCATACTACATGCGACCCCATCTCAAGCCGTTTCTTCATATATAGGGATTTGAACCCACGTTACGAATTCTAATTGTACACAACCTGTTCCTGACAATACTCCATGACTCTGTGAGGTTGCAGAAGGGGTCAAGTCCCCCCTATGCAGTCTGCTTATGGTGTCTCCGTTTTCCACTACTACCCGGCACGCCGGACCTCACTCGATCCCAATGTATTGGGCTTCGTTCCAAAATCAAACCATAGGGTTTCGCAAGCGCAGGGCAGCGCGAAGCCTACCCTGTGGCACCCTTTGGGGTCTAGCAAGCACAGGACTGCACCATGCATCCTGTGGCACCCCAGCCACGGTATTTCAGGAATTAACAGAGCGAGATACGCAACTCGTGCTCCCAACTTGTGAGACGCCACCGTACGTATCCCTTTGACGGGAAGGTACAACCCAATGTCACCACCTAAGGCCTCCCTCGAGGGACAAGTTGGTCGTAAGGTGCCCCCTACAACCAACTCCTCTCTCTTCGGCAAGGGTCTGAGCAAAATGACCTTTATAAGTCACTACCCTAATGATGTCCCTGACTCGACGATCCTAGGGACGATAATATTATAACATAACATGCTAGGCCTTAAATTAGGCTTCACAAGACAACTCTACTAGGCTGCTCAACCTAGACTTACCAGAACCCCTCAGGATCCGGTTCGTGGCTCATCGATCCAAGACTTCGGCCGTGCGAATATACATGCAAGTCGCTACCCTATGTCTTGATGGTCGATAGCCCTTAGGGTAGTAATATCACCCAAGACGAGCACAACGAACTGTGTACTAGCTAACAAGCTATACACGAGTAACAACCACATACGAGCCAATAAGCTACGTATGAAACAATAACTACCTACGAGCCAGGCAGGCCTCGTAGGAGACAACAACGTACATACCAGCCAAATAAGCCGCGTATGAGACCAACAGCTACGCACAGGCCGGTCGAGCCGCGTACGAGACAACAACCTTCATACGAGCCAAATAAGCTACGTATGAGACTCACAGCTACGTACGGGCCAATCGAGCCGCGTACGAGACAACAACCCTATGAAAACAACCATACAGGTAATCAATCTTAAAAACAACCAAACATGCTACTAGCAAACTTGATCTCCTATTATTAGAAGCAACAGAAGAGTCTACTAATATTCTATAGTCGGTATTCTACTAAGGAAGAATCTGAAGGCGACATAACAACCTTTATCGGACTAACTATCACTAGTGGTCTTCCCAGTCCTTATTACTTCAACCCATAGCGCCTTAAGTATGGCATACAATTACAAGCATCTTCCTACGACAATCTAATCATATAACACTACCACTCATCATGATACTCCTAAGTATGAATATGATTAAGCTTGTGCTTACATCGAGCTTAAGCATGAAAATCTCTACGACCTAGACATGAAGTCCACTATAGTCAAGCGGGCGTGAAAGCTTACTACTTATCTTGACTAATCACCATAACCTAAGCATGGATATATAACTAGTATGAACATACAACATTCCAAGGCATAGTAGGTATTCTAACACTAACCCTACCACATTCTATGCATGTATTTGAACTTTAGCATGGTATAGAACACAACATGAAATCACTACAACTAACCATGGGTAGTTTCTTTAATCTAAGTATGAATATCATAGTATGGATATCATTAACTTCACATGATCAATAATTTGCATGACACCTACTTATCATGAATAATGATTAAGCATGGTCATTTACTAACATAGCATGAACAAATACTTATCTAAGCATGGGTATCATGAGTATTCATTTAATCTAGCATGGCATACAACTTACTTACCATTAAGCTAGTATGGCATACAACTTACTTGTAATTAAGCTAGCATGGCATAGATAAAACTAGCATGGTATATCACTTGCCTGCAATTGAACTTAGCATGGTATATCACATACCTACAATTAACTAGCATGGTATATTGCATACCTACAATTAAACTAACATGGTTGGTAAATTTATTATGGATCCTACAACATCCTAAGCATAATGAAATTAATCCAAGCATGGTAGGAACCTCTTAGATTGCATCCTACAACATTCTAAGCATAAATAGATTAATCTAAGCATGGTAGGAATTTTAGAATTAATCCTACAACATCCAAAGCATAAATAGGCTAATCTAAACATGGTAGGAACTTTAGAATTTATCCTACATCATTCTAATCATGAAATAGTATTCCTAAAACATGATGGGTAATTTTAGGAAGCATACTACAACATTTTAAGCTTAAAAATATGATAGGTAATCTTAGTAAAAACCTACAACACATATGTCATTCCTACATATGATAGGCAATTTTAGAATTACTCCTCCGACATTCTAAACATCATTAAGTATGCTAGATATTTTTAGAGTGAATCCTACAACATCCTAAGCATCATTAAGCATGCTAGGTATTTTTTTGAATAAATCCTACAATATTCTAAACATGATAGCATGATAGGATATTTTTAGAAATAATCCTACAACATTTCAAGTATAAAAGCATGATAGGAGATTTTTTAGAAAACATCCTACAACTATCTAAGCATAAAAACATGAAGGGATATTTTTAGAAAATACCCTACAACATTCTACTACTACTACTACTCCTATTTTAATCAAAACATACACACAACTATCTACTACTACTACTACTTCATTCTTATCAAGCACACAACATACAACTTACTACTACTACTACTTTATGGACATAAAACATCTATAATTACTTACTACTACTTCTTCATTTTAACAACATACCACTACTACTTTATTTAATCAACCATACTACTACTACCTTATTTAATCAACCTACTACTTAATTGCTTACTAGTCTTTATTATTACTAGTGATAAAAGAAAAGATTAATTTTCTTTTATTTTATTCTACAACTAGTAAATATGAAAGAAAAAGATCTTTTTCATTTATTTCTACAACTAGTGATAAAGAAAAGATCTTTTTATTTTAAAATTATTTCTACAACTAGTGTTTAATAAAGAAAAGATCTCTTTTTATTATTTCTACAACTAGTGATTTAAAAAGAAACGATCTTTTTAATTGCTACAACTAGTGATTGATAAAAAGAAAAGATCTTCTTAATCTACAACTAGTGATTAATAAAAAAGAAAAGATCTTTTTAATCTACAACTAGTGTTTAGTAAAAAGAAAGATCTTTTTAATTTTCTACAACTAGTGGTTAACAAAAAGATCTTTTTATTACAATAAACATACACTTATTATTATTAGTCCAATGTTCAATCAAGGTCCTACAACCCACAATGGTTGTAAAATGTTCATATGCTTATGTGTATTAAGTCCTACAATCTTAAGAGGTTGTATGTTCAAGATCATATGCAATATGTGAATCTTTAGTCCAATAACATACAAAACAACAACCACAATACTAAAGATGTGATCTTTATGTGTTTTAGTAGGTTCTACTACTATTTTCTTACTTTTATTTACCACAACATACACACACTCATTCATAAGAACAACCCAAAAACAAAACAAAACGAGAAGGTAGGAGAAGAAGTCAAACAACAAAACAAACAACCAAACAAATAAACAATCAAGAAAGAAGCATGAAGAAACCCCCACCTTAGTTTCTTTTGAAGGAAGGACTTGCCTAGCACTCCTTCTCCTTCCCCTTAGCTTCTAAGAACTCCTAACAAAACCTACAAATAAATACTCTCTTTTGTTAGTATGAGACATCTCTTTCTTTTCCTTTCTTTCTTTCTATCTTTTTGTTTCCTAAAATGAGAGAAGGAGGAGAAGGAGGGGGTATTTATAGGAGGAGAGAAGGGTGGATATTTGCAATGTGCACCCACACAATTGCACAAAACCCATTCCCTCTTTTGGGGGCCGGCCATGCCCTAGGAGAGGTAGGGTGAGGTGGAGGGAGGTGATATGTGGGGGGAGGTGTTATATGAGGGTTTCTAGAAGGATTTTTCTTAACCTTCTCATGTATACTTATCCTAGGTTAAACGTCCTAATCAAACCCTTAACAATCCCTACTAGATTTTGTCATAGCAAAATAAGTGTTGTCCAAAATACACAACACATAATTCGTATAATGCACTAATCGACATACTACTCGTATGTGCGCCTATATGTCCGTATACCGGAAAAATCTTTGCATAATCCGTATAAAAATAATTAAATCTTGGAAATAATAATAAAATAAATTTTATTATTAGTTCGGAAGATCACGGTATCAATTTGATACAATACGGATGTATACTGACTGATATCTGGGTACAGATGATGTCTAGGGACAAACCGGGTGAAAATCACCGAAATGTTCTAATTTTGGAATTAAAACAAAATAATAATAAAATAATAATTTATTCACGGTAATATCCGTCCGGGATATTACAAGCGCAGATCATGAGGCGATGTTTTTCGCCATTTTTACGCACGGTAGTTCGGATCATCATATTTTTTATCCGAGCTATGTGGCGTGTTTTGAGCTGTTGATGGAGATCCAACGCGACTCTTGAGGCGATGTTTTTCACCATTTTCACGCTCAGTCGTTCCGATCCTTGGAATTTTGATCCGAGCAACGTGGCGTGTTCAAAGCTATTGATGGAGTTCCAGCGCGAATCATGAGGCAATATTTTCTGCCCTTTTCATGCTCGGTTTTTCGGATCCTCGAGGTCTGAGCTACTTGGCGTGATTTGAGATATTGATGAGATCCAGCGCGAATGTGGAGGGGATGTTTTTTGCCATTTTCACGCTCGGTAGTTCAGGTCGTCAGATTTTAGATCCGAGCTTCTTGGCGTGATCTGAGCTGTTGATGGAGTTCCAGCACAGACCATGATGCAATGGTTTTTTTCCATTTTCACGCTCGGTAGTTCGGATCCTCGGATTTTAGATCAGAGCTACTCGGCGTAATCAAAGTTGTTGATGGAGATCTAGTGGAGATCATGAGGCGATGTTTTTGGCCATTTTCACGCTCAGTAGTTCGGATCCACGGGTTTTAGATTAGAGCCACATGGCGTGATCTGAGCTGTTGATGGAGATCCATCGCAGATCAGGAGGCGATGTTTTTCGCCATTTACGCACTCGATAGTTCGGATCCTCGGATGTTGTATCCAAGCTTCGTTGCGTGATCCGAGCAGTTGATGGAGATCCAGTGCAAATCATGGGGCGATGTTGTTTGCAATTTTCATTATCGGTAGTTCGGATCCTCGGATTTTAGATCCAAGCTGCTTGGCATGATCTGAGCTGTTGATGGAGATCCAGTGCTAATTTTGAGGCGATGTTTTTCGCAATTTTCACGCTCGGTAGTTCGGATTCTCGGATTATAGATCCAAGCTACTTGCGTGATCTGAGCTATTGATAGATATCCAGTATGAATCTTGAAGCGATGTTTTTCCCCATTTTCATGCTCAGTAGTTCGGATCCTCAGATTTTAGATCCGAGCTACTTAGCGTGATCTGAGCTATTGATGGAGATCCAGCGCTGATCATGAGGCGATGTTTTTCACCATTTTCACGCTCGGTAGTTTGGATCCTCAGATTTTAGATCCGAGCTACGTGGCATGATCTGAGCTGTTGATGGAGATCCAGCACAAATCATGAGGCGATGTTTTTCGCAATTTTCACGGTCGTTATTTCGGATCCTCGAATTTTTTTCCCGTGCTATGTGGCATAATCTGAGCTGTTGATGGAGTTCCAGCGCGAACCTTGAGTCCAGGTTTTCCGCCATTTTCACTCTCGGTAGTTCGGATCCGCAGATTTTAGATCCGAGCTACTCGGAGTGAACTGAGTTGTTGATGGAGAACCAGCACGAATCATAAGCCGATTTTTTTCGCCATTTTCATGCTTGGTAGTTTGGATCCTTAAATTTTAGATCCGAACTACTTGGCGTGATCTGAGCTTTTGATGGAGATCCAGCCCAGATCATGAGCTGATGTTTTTTGCCATTTTCACGCTCGGTACTTGGGATCCTCGAATTTAAGAGCCGTGCTACTTGGCGTGATCTGAGTTGTTGAGGTAGATCCAGTGTAGATTATGAGGCAATGTTTTTGGCCATTTTCACGCTCGGTAGTTTGGATCCTCAGATTTTAGATCCGAGCTACGTGGCATGATCTGAGCTGTTGATGGAGATCCAGCACAAATCATGAGGCGATGATTTTTGCAATTTTCACGCTCGGTATTTCGGATCCTCGGATTTTTTTTCCGTGCTATGTGGCGTAATCTGAGCTGTTGATGGAGTTCCAGCGCGAATCAAGAGGCTAGGTTTTCCGCCATTTTCACTCTCGGTAGTTCGGATCCTCAGATTTTAGATCCGAGCTACTTTGAGTGACCTGAGCTGTTGATGGAGATCCCGCGCGAATCATAAGGCGATGTTTTTCGCCATTTTCACGCTCGGTAGTTTGGATCCTCAAATTTTAGATTCGAACTATTTGGCGTGATCTGAGCTTTTGATGGAGATCCAGCCCAGATCATGAGCTGATGTTTTTTGCCATTTTCACGCTCGGTTGTTGGGATCATCGGATTTTAAATCCGAGCTACGTGGCGTGATATGATCGGTTGATGGAGATCCAGCGCAAATCAAGAGGTGATGTTTTTCGCAATTTTCATGATCGGTAGTTTGGATCCTCAGAATTTTTATGCGAGCTACGTTGCGTGTTTTGAGCTGTTAATGGAGTTCTAGTGCGAATCATGAGGCAATATTTTTCGCCATTTTCACACTCGGTAGTTCAGATCCTTGAATTTTATATACGAGCTACTTGGCGTGATCTGAGCTGTTGATGGAGATCCAGGGCGAATCTTGAGGCGATGTTTTTCCCGATTTTCACGCTCGGTAGTCCAGATCCTCAGATTTTAGATCCGAGCTACTTAGCATGATCGGAGCTGTTCATGGAGATCCAGCACAGATCATGAGGTGATGTTTTTTGCCATTTTCACGCTCGGTAGTTCGGATCCTCGGATTTTAGATCCGAACTGCTCGGTTTGATCTGAGTTGTGGATGGAGATCCAGTGCAGATCATGAGGTGATGTTTTTGGACATTTTCATGCTCGGTAGTTCGGATCCTCAGGTTTTAGATCCGAGCCACTTGGTGTGATCTAAGCTGTTGATGGAGATCCAGTGCAGATCATAAGGCGAGGTTTTTTGCCATTTTCACGCACGGTAGTTCGGATCCTCGGATTTTAGATCCGAGCTACTTGGCGAGATTTGAGCTGTTGATGGAGATCCAGCGCAGATCATGAGGCGATGTTTTTGGCCATTTTCATCCTCGGCAGTTCGGATCTTCGAATTTTAGATTCGAGCTACTTAGCCTGATCTGAGCTGTTGATGGAGATCCAGCGCAGATCCTGAGGCGATGTTTTTTGCCATTTTCACGCTTGGTAATTCGGATCCTCGGATTTTAGATTCGAGCTACTTGGCGTGATATGAGCTGTTGATCCAGAACCAGCGCAGATAATGAGGCGATGATTTTTTGGCTATTTTCACGCTCGGTAGGTCGGATCCTCATATTTTAGATTCGAGCTACTTGGCGTGATCCGAGCTGTTGATGGAGATCGATCGCAGATCATGAGGCGATGGTTTTCTCCATTTTCACGCTCAGTAGTTCGGATCCACGGATTTTAGATCCGAGCTGCGCGGCGTGATCTGAGCCGTTGATGGTGATCCAGAGCAAATAATGAGGCGATGTTTTTTTGCAATTTTCACGCTAGGTAGTTCTGATCCGCAGATTTTTTATCTGAGCTACATGGTGTGTTCTGAGCTGTTGATGGAGTTCCAGTGCGAATCATGAGGCCATGTTTTCCGCCATTTTCACGCTCGGTAGTTCAGATCCTTGGATTTTAGATTCGAGCTACCTGGCGAGATCTGAGCTGTTGATGGAGATCCAACACGAATCTTGAGGCGATGCTTTTCGCCATTTTCATGCTCGATAGTTCGTATCCTCGGATTTTAGATTCGAGCTACTTGGCATGATCTGAGCTGTTGATGGAGATCCAGCGCAGATCATGAGGTGATGTTTTTTGCCGATTTTCACGCTCGGTAGTTCAGATCCTTGGATTTTAGATCCGAGCTGCTTGGCATGATCTAAGCTGTTAATGGAGATCCAGCGCTAATTTTGAGGCGATGTTTTCCTCCATTTTCACGATCGGTGGTCCGGATTCTCGAATTTTAGATCCAAGCTACTTGGCGTGATCTGAGCTATTGATGGAGATCCAGGGCGAATCTTGAGGCAGTGTTTTTCCCCATTTTCACACTCGGTAGTTCGGATCCCCGGATTTTTTATCCAAGCTACGTGGCATGTTCTGAGCTGTTGATGGAGATCAGTGCGAATCATGAGGCAATTTTTTCAGCCGTTTTCACGCTCGGTAGTTCGGATCCTCTGATTTTAGATCCAAGCTACTTGGCGTGATCTGAGCTGTTGATGGAGATCCAGCGCATGCCATGAGGCGAGGTTTTCTGCCATTTTCATGCACGGTAATTCGGATCCTCGAATATTTTATCGGTGAATCTTGAGGCGATGTTTTTCCCCATTTTCACGCTCAGTAGTTCGGATCCTCAAGATTTTTATCCGAGTAACGTGGCATGTTCAGAGCTGTTGATGGAGTTCCAGCACGAATCATGAGGCAATGTTTTCCGCCATTTTCATGCTCAGTGGTTCGGATACTCGGAGTTTAGGTCCGAGCTACTTGGCGTGATCTGAGCTATTGATGAGATCCAGCGCGAATGTGGAGTGGATTTTTTTTCCCAATTTCACGCTCGGTAGTTTAGATCCTCAGATTTTAGATCTGAGCTACTTGGCATGATCTGAGATGTTGATGGAGATCCAGTACAGAACATGAGGCAATGTTTTTTGCCATTTTCATGATTGGTAATTCGGATCCTCGGATTTTAGATCCGAGCAACTTGGTGTGACCTGAGCTGTTGATGGAGATCCGTCGCAGATCATGAGGCAAAGTTTTTTGCCATTTACACGCTCGGTAGTTCGGATCCTCGGATTTTAGTTCCGAGCTACGTGGCGTGATCTGAGCGGTTGATGGAGATCCAGCATAAATCAAGAGGTGATGGTTTTCGCAATTTTCATGATCGGTAGTTCGGATCCTCAGAATTTTTATTCAAGCTATGTTGCGTGTTCTGAGCTGTTGATGTAGTTCAAGTGCGAATCATGAGGCGATGTTTTCCTCCATTTTCATGCTCGGTAGTTCAGAACCTCAAATTTTAGATCTGAGCTACTTGGCATGATCTGACCTATTGATGGAGATCCACGGCGAATCATGAGGCGATGTTTTTCCCGATTTTCACGCTCGGTAGTGTAGCGGCCCGATTTCCAACACTGGGAAACCGTGACACGAGCCAAGATCTTTTCTTCAATTAGTCACAATACACAGAAAAACAGGAGAATTTAAAACATTTATTTCAACACCCAATGTATTACAAGTCTGAATATTATATAACTGCAATACATTACAATAGTGTTACAATAATACCTTTACAATTCCAAGTATTACAACCTTCAACAAATTACATCAGAGTACAAGGAATGAAGAACAACACTTGGTAACTCTCACTTGAGTACTTCTCAACTATTAGAAAATCAATACATATACTGCAGCGGAACTAAACATAACACTGACTCCTTGCTGTCCTTGCCTTGAGTCCTCCTGAATCTCGCCTTTGTACTTCGGCGATCCAGTACCTATGGAAGTGGGGACGTCAGTATTCACTGACGCTTAAAGGCTGATCATATAGCAGCTAATCTCCCAAACAACATACAAAATATAGCAATGGTGTTGGTGTAGTTTAAGTGTTCGTGAGTGCTATGACTAGACTCTAATGCGATATTTAAATAGAGCTAGAATGCTTCCTATTCTAATGTCAGCAAGTCTCTGAAGCAACATGCAGCCCATACTACATGCGACCCCATCTCAAGCCGTTTCTCCATATATAGGGATTTGAACCCGCATTATGAACTTCTAATTGTACACAACCTGTTCCTGACACCTACACGTGACTGATGAGGTTGCATACGTGGTCATGTGCCACTAATGCATTTCGCCAGTGGTGTCTATGTTCGCCAATGCGACCCGGCTAACCGGACCTCACTCAAAAACAGACGAACCCAATGTATCGGGCGTCGTTCCAAAAACCAAAATCATAGGGTTTCGCAAGCGCAGGGTAGCGCGAAGCCTACCTATGGCACTCTCTGGGGTCTCGCAAGCGCAAGGCTGCACAATGCATCCTGTGGCACCCCCAGCCACGGCACTTCAGGAATTAACAGCGCGAGATACACAACCCGTGTCCTCAATTTGTGAGATGGCACCGTACGTATCTCTTTGACGGGAAGGTACAACCCAATAACACCACCTAGTCTGCCTCAAGGGACGAGTTAGTCATAAGGTGCCCCCTACAACCGACTCTTCTCTTCCGGCAAGGGTCTAAGTAAAATGACCTTTATAAGTCACTACCCTAATGATGTCCCTGACTCGACAATCCTAGGGACGATAATATTATAAACATAACATGCTAGGCCTTAAATTGGGCTTCGCAAGACAACTCTACTAGGCTGCTCAACCTAGACTCACCAGAACCCCTCAGGATCCGGTTCGTGGCTCATCGATCCAAGACTTTGGCTGTGCGAATATACATGCATGCTGCTACCCTAGACTTGGATTTCGTCTATACTCCGGTCCTCGATCAACATACCTTGGTTAAGATTCGACGGTACACAAGGAGTGACTCCTCCACAATTCCTTAGGGTAGAAAACATATGTCTTGATGGTCGATAGCCCTTAGGGGGGTAATATCACCCTAGACGAGCACAACGAATTGTGTACTAACTAACAAGCTATACACGAGTAACAACCACATACGAGCCAATAAGCTACGTATGAAACAATAACTACCTACGAGCCAGGCGGGCCTCGTATGAGACAACAACGTACATACCAGCCAAATAAACCACGTATGAGACCAACAGCTATGCACGGGCCGGTCGAGCCGCGTACGAGACAACAACCTACATATGAGCTAAATAAACTACGTATGAGACCCACAGCTACATACGGGCCAGTCGAGCCACGTACGAGCACAACCATAGGCAAACAACCATGCAGGTAATCAATCCAAGAAGCAACCAAACGTGCTTACTAGCAAACTTAATCTTCTATTATTAGAAGCAACAGAAGAATCTACTAATAGTCTATGATCGGTATTCTACTAGCGAAAAACCGAAGGCGACATAACAATCTTTATCAAACTAACTATTAGTAGTGGTCTTCCAGATCCTTATTACTTCAACCTATAGTACTTTAAGCATGGCATACAATCGCAAGCATCTTCCTATGATGATCTAATTATATTACACAACATAACCACCAACCATAACACTTCTACAATGTTCTAAACATGGTAGGTTAATTAAACATCAATCCTACAACATTATAAGCATGTATAATGATTCCTACTACAATCCAAGTATAGATAAATGAATCTAGCATGGTATATGCTTTCCTACAATCATCTAAGCATAGATAAATTAATCTAGCATGGTATATGCTTTTCTACAATCATCTTAAGCATAGATAAATTAATCTAGCATGGTATATGCTTTCCTATAATCATCATGTAATATCCCGGATGGATATTACCGTATATAAATTATTATTTTATTATTATTTTATTATTATTTTATTATTATTTTGTTTAATTCCAAAATTAGAATATTTTGGAGATTTTCACCGGTTTACTCATAGACATTATCTGTACCCAGATATCGGTCAGTATACATCCGTATGGTATCAAATTGGTACCGTGATCTTCCGAACTAATAATAGAATTTATTTTATTATTATTTCCGAGATTAAATTATTTTATACGGATTATGCGAAGATTTTCGGTATTCAGACATATAGGCGCACATACGTGTAGTATGTCGATTAGTACATCATACAAATTGTGTGTTGTGTATTTTTGGACAACACTTGCCTTGTTATGAAAAACCTATTAGAGGGTTAGGGTTTGATTAGGAGGTTAAACCTAGGGTTACAAAGACATAAGGGATTAGGAGAAATTCTTCTAGAACAAACCCTCCTCCATATCAATTTTCCCTCACATAACACCTCCCCCCAATCCCACCTCCCACATAAGCATGGCCGGCCCCTTCTTTTGGGGATATTTTGTGCCATTGGGTGCACTTACCACCTCCCATCTCCTTCTATAAATAGCCCCTCCTTCTCCTCCTTCTCTCATTTTAGAAAACAAAAGAAAGAAAGAAAGAAAGAAAGAAAGGAAAGAAAAAGAAAGAGAGAAAGTCTCATACTAATTTGAGAGTTCTCTTGTAGGTTTAGTAGAAGATTTCTAAAGCTAGGGGAAGGAGAAGTTATGCTAGCAAGTTCTTCCAACAAGAGAACTAGGTGGGGGTTTCTTCATGCTTTCTTTGTTTGATTGTTTGTTTGTTTGTTGCTTGTTGTTTGACTTCTTCTTCTTACCTTCTCGTTTTGTTTTGTTTTTGAGTTGTTGTATGTGGTGATGAGTAAAGAGTAAATAAGTAGTAGTAATATCTACTAAAGCACATAAAGATTACATCTTTGTTATGGTAGTTTTTGTTTGTATGACATGAGACTAAAAACTTACATATTGCATAATGTTGGACATACAACCCTTATTGGTTGTAGGACTTAAAACATAAGCATATGAGCACTCATTTTATAACCATTGTGGGTTGTAGGACCTTAATTAAACATTGGACTAATAATAAAAGCATATGTCCTATTAAAAAGATCTTTCTTTTCTTTACTAAACACTAGTTGTAGATGTAATTAAAAAGATCTTTCTTTTCTTTACTAAACACTAGTTGTAGAAGTAATTAAAAAGATCCTTCTTTTTATTAAACACTAGTTGTAGATAATTAAAAAGATCTCTCTTTTTATTGAACACTAGTTGTAGATAATTAAAAAGATCTTTCTTTTTACTAAACACTAGTTGTAGGTATTAAAAAGATCTTCTTTTTATTTTTGATCACTAGTTGTAGCTATCTTTTCTTTTACTAGATGTAAAGTAAAATAAATAAAAAATGATCTTCTCTTTATCACTAGTAATAAAGGTTAGTAAGCAACTCAGTAGTAGTAAGCTAAAATAATAAGTAGTAGTATGTAATAAAATAAAGTAGTAGTAGCATGTATGTTGATTAATAAGGTAGTAGTAATAGTAGTAAGTTGTATGTTGTGATTTTTTTGATGAGAATGAAGTAGTAGTAATAGTAGTAAGTTGTATGTTGTAGTAGTAGTAGTAGATAATTATGTTTTGATTTAAAATAGGAGTAGTAGTAGTAGTAGTAAAATGTTGTAGGGTCACTTCTAAAAATATTTAGAAGCCTTATTCATGCTTTACATGTTGTAGGATCATTTCTAAAAATGATTAGAAGCCTCATTCATGCTTCACATGTTGTAGGATCATTTCTAAAAATATTTAGAAGCCATTTTTATACTACTAATGTTGTAGGATTACTTCTAAAAATGTTTAGAAGCCATTTTTATACTACTAATGTTGTAGGATTACTTCTAAAAATGATTAGAAGCCTCATTCATGCTTCACATGTTGTAGGATCATTTCTAAAAATATTTAGAAGCCATTTTTATACTACTAATATTGTAGGATTACTTCTAAAAATGTTTAGAAGCCATTTTTATACTACTAATGTTGTAGGATTACTTCTAAAAATGATTAGAAGCCTCATTCATGCTTCACATATTGTAGGATCATTTCTAAAAATATTTAGAAGTCATTTTTATACTACTAATGTTGTAGGATTACTTCTAAAAATGTTTAGAAGCCATTTCCATGCTACTAATATTGTAGGATTACTTCTAAAAATATTTAGAAGCCATATTCATGCTTCTAATGTTGTAGGATCATCCCTAAAAATATTTGGAAGCCATATTTGTGCTACTAATGTTGTAGGATTATTTCTAAAAATGCTTAGAAGCCATGTTCTCATGCTTGGTTAATGGTAGGATTTATTCTAAAAATATCATATCATGTTTCATGCTTAGTTAATGGTAAGATTTATTCTAAAAATATCTTGCATGCTTAATGATATTAGAATGATGTAGGACAAATTCTAAGAGTTTCCTACCATGCTTGGATTAATTAATTATGCTTAGAATGTTGTAGGAATCAATCTAAGAGTTTCCTACCATGCTTGGATTAATTAATTATGCCTAGGACGTTGTAGGATCAATGATAAAATTACTTACCATGTTAGCTTAATTATAGGTATGTGATATACCATGTTAGTTTAATTATGGACCTATGCCATGCTAGCTTAATTACAAGTAAGTTGTATGCCATGCTAGCTTAATTATAAGTAAGTTGTATGTCATGCTAGTCTAGATTGTGAGTAAGTTGTATACCATGCTAAAGTTCAAATACTTGCTTAGAATGATTGTAGGAGTAGTGGTAGAACTACCTACTATGCCTTGGAGTGTTGCTTGTTCATACTAGTTGGGTTGTGGGGATTAGTCGTGATAAGTAGTAAGCTTTCATGATCAATTTGTAACCTACACTTGACTATAGTGGGCTTTATGTCTAGGTCGTAGTGTTTTCATGCGTGAGCTCGATGTAAGCATAAGCATTAATCACATTCATACATAGGAATATCATGGTGGCCGTGTTGTATGATTAGATGGATCGTAGGAAGATGCTTGCAATTGTGTGCCGTACTTAAGGCGCTATAGGTTGAAGTAATGAGGGTTGGGAAGACCACTAGTGATAGTTGGTCCGATAAAGGCCGTTAGGTCACCTTCGGATTCTTCCTTAGTGGGATACCGACCATAGAATATTATTAGATTCTTCTGTTGCTTCTAATAATAGAAGATCGAGTTGCTAGTAAGCACGCTTGGTTGCTTCTAGGATTGATAACCTGTATGGTTGTTTGCACACGGTTGTGCTCGTACGTGGCTCGACTGGCCCGTACGTAGCTGTGGGTCTCATACTCGGCTTATTTGGCTGGTATGTACGTTGTTGTCTCCTACGAGGCCCGCCTGGCTCGTGGGTATTTATCGTTTCATACGTAGCATATTAGCTCGTATGTGGTTGTTACTCGTGTATAGCTGTTAGCTAGTACACAGTTCGTTGTGGGCTATCGACCATCAAGACATAGCGGCATGCATGTATATTCGCACGACCGAGGTCTTGGATCGATGAGCCACGAACCGGATCCTGAGGGGTTCTGGTAAGTCTAGGTTAAGCAGCCTAGTAGAGTTGTCTTGCGAAGCCTAATTTAAGGCCTAGCATGTTATGTTATAATATTATCGTCCCTAGGATCGTCGGGTCAGGGACATTATTAGGGTAGTGACTTATAAAGATCATTTTGCTCGGACCCTTGCCGAAGAGAGAGGAGTTGGTTGTAGGGGGCACCTTACGACCAACTTGTCCCTTGAGGGAGGCCTTAGGTGGTGTACTGGGTTGTACCTTCCCGTCAAAGGGATACGTACGGTGCCGTCTCACAAGTTGAGGACACGGGTTGCGTATCTCGCTCTGTTAATTCCTGAAGTACCGTGGCTGGGGTGCCACAGGATGCATGGTGCAGTCCTGCGCTTGCTAAACCCCAGAGAGTGCCACAGGGTAGGCTTCGCGCTGCCCTGCGCTTGCGAAACTCTATGGTTTAATTTTGGAACGATGCCCGATATACTGGGATCGAGTGAGGTCCGGCTTGCCGGGTAGTAGTGGAAAACGGAGACACCATAAGCAGACTGCATAAGGGGACTTGACCTCTTCTGCAACCTCACAGAGTCATGGAGTATTGTCAGGAACAGGTCGTGTACAATTAGAGTTCTTAACGTGGGTTCAATCCCTATATATGGAGAAACGGCTTGAGATGGAGTCGCATGTAGTATGGGCTGCATGTTGCTTTCGGAGACTTGCTGACATTAGAATAGGAAGCGTCCTTGTTCTACCTTCCCGTCAAAGGGATACGTACGGTGCCATCTCAAAAGTTGAGGACACGGGTTGCGTATCTCGCGCTGTTAATTCCTGAAGTACCATGGCTGGGGTGCCACAGGATGCATTGTGCAGTCCTGTGCTCGCTAGACCCCAGAGGGTGCCACAGGGTAGGCTCTGCGCTACCCTGCGCTTGCGAAACCCTATGATTGGATTTTGGATTAAGGCCCGATACACTGGGCAATAGTGGCAAACATGGACACCACTATATGACTGCAGTGGCGGAACTAGACCGCACCTGCAACCTTGTTGAGTGAGGTCCGGCATGCCGAGTAGTAGTGGAAAACGGAGACACCATAAGCAGACTGCATAGGGGGACTTGACCCCTTCTGCAACCTCACAGAGTCATGGAGTATTGTCAAGAACGGGTTGTGTACAATTAGTTCTATTTAAATATCGCGTTAGAGTCTAATCATAGCACTCACGAACAGTTTAGCTTAAACTACACCAACACCATTGCTATATTGTGTATATTGTTTGGAAGATTCGCTGCTATATGATCAGCCTTTAAGCGTCAGTGAATACTGACGTCCCCACTTCCATAGGTACTGGATCGCCGAAGTACGAGGCGAGATTTAAGAGGACTCAAGGCAGGGAAAGCAAGGAGCCAGTGTTATGTTTAGTTCCGCTGCAGTATATGTATTGATTATCTATTTAGTTGAGAAGTACTCAAGTGAGAGTTACCAAGTGTTGTTCTTCATTTCTTGTACTTTGATGTAAGATGTTGAAGGTTGTAATACTTGGGATTGTAAAGGTATTATTGTAACTCTATTGTAATGTATTGCAGTTGTGTAATGTTCAGTCTTGTAATACATTGGGTACTGAATAAAAAGTTTTAAATTCTCCTGTTTTTCTGTGTATTGTGACTAATTGAAGAAAAGATCTTGGCTCGTGTCACGGTTTTCCGGTATTCGGAAATCGGGGCGCTACAGAGTGGTATCAGAGCTAACTTCAATTTACAGTCCAACATAGCAGGAAAATTAAACTTGGATACCTTTTAGGAGTCGGGTCTTAGTTAGTTATAGACAATTGTAATTCATATTTTTGTTCCTTTCAACTTATGTTTTATGATTTTTCTATATCTGGACTAATTCCAGTATATGTATTTTAGGATGGCATTCGAAGATATCCTAACTGAAGATGTATTGATGGAAGAAAGTGAGCCGAATGCAATGGAGGATCTGATAATCTCGAGTGAGGAGCCGAAGGAGATTTCACTACAAGTTAACCTTAAGATGAACTCGCCTTCACCACCGCAAGGGCCAAGTATGGATCAACGCAGGACGGCGGCGGCCAGCATATATCGAGAAATGAGGAAGCTAATGAAGTACGTAGCCAGGATAGATCGTCAAGCTAAGCAACTGGGTGATGCTTGTATAGCTACATTAGAATGCTTGGCGGAGGAGCGGGAATATTTCAACGCCAGATTGGCACAACTGCGACGTGAGTAGGAGCAAGTTCTAGAGACCGCCAAGGTTTTAGTATGCCATTTCTGTGAGGAGGATGGGCACGAGAAATCAGTCTGTCCACAATGACAAGGAAAAAGGCCTACACCAGCGTCAGGATTCGAGAACCAAGGTCCGAAGCAGAAGACTCAGAAAACAAAGGGCAAACTTGGAGGTGCCAACCCAAAAAGATGTTTCATATGTAGGGAGCAAGGTCATTTCAAGAAACAATGCCCGATGAAGAACTTTCGGGCGGAAACCCGTACATGTCACAGCTGTGGGAAGATTGGTCATATTAAGCCAAACTGTCCCCAACTTCACAAAAATGACGACAAATCAGCCTTAAGGATGGACAACAAGGGAAAGGAGCCTGCTCACCAAGGGTGAGAGTTCGCACGTACTAAGGGCAAGCTGAAGGAGCCAGTAACCATATGTGCATTTAGAACTGCAACTAAGTCTAAAGGTTGCATCTTTTGAAACTTATTTTTGGACGGAAGAAGTTATATATGATGTAACACTTTTTGTAACCCGTCGGATTTATATATATAAAATCTAGGCAACAGTTTTGTTCAACTTGGTTCATCATAATCTTCTGTCTAAATTATTTTTCCAATAGTTGAAGTATGTGCGGGAGGCAACTCAAGAATCAGTTCGGTTAATTACACCACATGAAGCGTCAAAATTTCAGGAGAGAACCCTGAAAGTTGGAAGTGATGTTCATAGGACACGTCCTATTCTAAGGAGGAAGTAGCTACCAAATTGCAAAGGTCGGGTTCTTTGGAGAACCAGTTCATGGATGAGCCACTTGGGAGCCGAAAAGCGGCATAAGCTTTCTTTCCCCAAGTTATTAGGGTATGAGCGTTTGCCTGTTTTCCTAACTTAACGTAGTTCTGAGGACAGAACTATTCTAAGGAGGGAGTATTGTAATATCCCGGACGGATATTACCGTATATAAATTATTATTTTATTATTATTTTGTTTAATTCCAAAATTAGAATATTTTGGAGATTTTCACCCGGTTTACTCATAGACATTATCTGTACCCAGATATCGGTCAGTATACATCCGTATGGTATCAAATTGGTACCGTGATCTTCCGAACTAATAATAGAATTATTTATTATTATTTCCGAGATTAAATTATTTTATATGGATTATGCGAAGATTTTCGGTATTCAGACATATAGGCGCACATACGTGTAGTATGTCGATTAGTACATCATACAAATTGTGTGTGGTGTATTTTTGGACAACACTTGCCTTGTTATGACAAACCTATTAGAGGGTTAGGGTTTGATTAGGAGGTTAAACCTAGGGTTACAAAGACATAAGGGATTAGGAGAAATTCTTCTAGAACAAACCCTCCTCCATATCAATTTTCCCTCACATAACACCTCCCCCCAATCCCACCTCCCACATAAGCATGGCCGGCCCCTTCTTTTGGGGATATTTTGTGCCATTGGGTGCACTTACCACCTCCCATCTCCTTCTATAAATAGCCCCTCCTTCTCCTCCTTCTCTCATTTTAGAAAACAAAAGAAAGAAAGAAAGAAAGAAAGAAAGGAAAGAAAAAGAAAGAGAGAAAGTCTCATACTAATTTGAGAGTTCTCTTGTAGGTTTAGTAGAAGATTTCTAAAGCTAGGGGAAGGAGAAGTTATGCTAGCAAGTTCTTCCAACAAGAGAACTAGGTGGGGGTTTCATCATGCTTTCTTTGTTTGATTGTTTGTTTGTTTGTTTGTTGCTTGTTGTTTGACTTCTTCTTATTACCTTCTTGTTTTGTTTTGTTTTTGAGTTGTTGTATGTGGTGATGAGTAAAGAGTAAATAAGTAGTAGTAATATCTACTAAAGCACATAAAGATTACATCTTTGTTATGGTAGTTTTTGTTTGTATGACATGGGACTAAAAACTTACATATTGCATAATGTTGGACATACAACCCTTATTGGTTGTAGGACTTAAAACATAAGCATATGAGCACTCATTTTACAACCATTGTGGGTTGTAGGACCTTAATTAAACATTGGACTAATAATAAAAGCATATGTCCTATTAAAAAGATCTTTCTTTTCTTTACTAAACACTAGTTGTAGAAGTAATTAAAAAGATCTTTCTTTTCTTTACTAAACACTAGTTGTAGAAGTAATTAAAAAGATCCTTCTTTTTATTAAACACTAGTTGTAGATAATTAAAAAGATCTCTCTTTTTATTGAACACTAGTTGTAGATAATTAAAAAGATCTTTCTTTTTACTAAACACTAGTTGTAGGTATTAAAAAGATCTTCTTTTTATTTTTGATCACTAGTTGTAGCTATCTTTTCTTTTACTAGACGTAAAGTAAAATAAATAAAAAATGATCTTCTCTTTATCACTAGTAATAAAGGTTAGTAAGCAACTAAGTAGTAGTAAGCTAAAATAATAAGTAGTAGTATGTAATAAAATAAAGTAGTAGTAGCATGTATATTGATTAATAAGGTAGTAGTAATAGTAGTAAGTTGTATGTTGTGATTTTTTTGATGAGAATGAAGTAGTAGTAATAGTAGTAAGTTGTATGTTGTAGTAGTAGTAGTAGATAATTATGTTTTGATTTAAAATAGGAGTAGTAGTAGTAGTAAAATGTTGTAGGATCACTTCTAAAAATATTTAGAAGCCTTATTCATGCTTTACATGTTGTAGGATCATTTCTAAAAATGATTAGAAGCCTCATTCATGCTTCACATGTTGTAGGATCATTTCTAAAAATATTTAGAAGCCATTTTTATACTACTAATGTTGTAGGATTACTTCTAAAAATGTTTAGAAGCCATTTTTATACTACTAATGTTGTAGGATTACTTCTAAAAATGATTAGAAGCCTCATTCATGCTTCACATGTTGTAGGATCATTTCTAAAAATATTTAGAAGCCATTTTTATACTACTAATGTTGTAGGATTACTTCTAAAAATGTTTAGAAGCCATTTTTATACTACTAATGTTGTAGGATTACTTCTAAAAATGATTAGAAGCCTCATTCATGCTTAACATGTTGTAGGATCATTTCTAAAAATATTTAGAAGCCATTTTTATACTACTAATGTTGTAGGATTACTTCTAAAAATGTTTAGAAGCCATTTCCATGCTACTAATATTGTAGGATTACTTCTAAAAATATTTAGAAGCCATATTCATGCTTCTAATGTTGTAGGATCATCCCTAAAAATATTTGGAAGCCATATTTGTGCTACTAATGTTGTAGGATTATTTCTAAAAATGCTTAGAAGCCATGTTCTCATGCTTAGTTAATGGTAGGATTTATTCTAAAAATATCCTATCATGTTTCATGCTTAGTTAATTGTAAGATTTATTCTAAAAATATCTAGCATGCTTAATGATGTTAGAATGATGTAGGACAAATTCTAAGAGTTTCCTACCATGCTTGGATTAATTAATTATGCTTAGAATGTTGTAGGAATCAATCTAAGAGTTTCCTACCATGCTTGGATTAATTAATTATGCCTAGGACGTTGTAGGATCAATGATAAAATTACTTACCATGTTAGCTTAATTATAGGTATGTGATATACCATGTTAGTTTAATTATGGACCTATGCCATGCTAGCTTAATTACAAGTAAGTTGTATGCCATGCTAGCTTAATTATAAGTAAGTTGTATGTCATGCTAGTCTAGATTGTGAGTAAGTTGTATACCATGCTAAAGTTCAAATACTTGCTTAGAATGATTGTAGGAGTAGTGGTAGAACTACCTACTATGCCTTGGAGTGTTGCTTGTTCATACTAGTTGGGTTGTGGGGATTAGTCGTGATAAGTAGTAAGCTTTCATGATCAATTTGTAACCTACACTTGACTATAGTGGGCTTTATGTCTAGGTCGTAGTGTTTTCATGCGTGAGCTCGATGTAAGCATAAGCATTAATCACATTCATACATAGGAATATCATGGTGGCCGTGTTATATGATTAGATGGATCGTAGGAAGATGCTTGCAATTGTGTGCCGTACTTAAGGCGCTATAGGTTGAAGTAATGAGGGTTGGGAAGACCACTAGTGATAGTTGGTCCGATAAAGGCCGTTAGGTCACCTTCGGATTCTTCCTTAGTGGGATACCGACCATAGAATATTATTAGATTCTTCTGTTGCTTCTAATAATAGAAGATCGAGTTGCTAGTAAGCACGCTTGGTTGCTTCTAGGATTGATAACCTGTATGGTTGTTTGCACACGGTTGTGCTCGTACGTGGCTCGACTGGCCCGTACGTAGCTGTGGGTCTCATACTCGGCTTATTTGGCTGGTATGTACGTTGTTGTCTCCTACGAGGCCCGCCTGGCTCGTGGGTATTTATCGTTTCATACGTAGCATATTAGCTCGTATGTGGTTGTTACTCGTGTATAGCTGTTAGCTAGTACACAGTTCGTTGTGGGCTATCGACCATCAAGACATAGCGGCATGCATGTATATTCGCACGACCGAGGTCTTGGATCGATGAGCCACGAACCGGATCCTGAGGGGTTCTGGTAAGTCTAGGTTAAGCAGCCTAGTAGAGTTGTCTTGCGAAGCCTAATTTAAGGCCTAGCATGTTATGTTATAATATTATCGTCCATAGGATCGTCGGGTCAGGGACATCATTAGGGTAGTGACTTATAAAGGTCATTTTGCTCGGACCCTTGCCGAAGAGAGAGGAGTTGGTTGTAGGGGGCACCTTACGACCAACTTGTCCCTTGAGGGAGGCCTTAGGTGGTGTACTGGGTTGTACCTTCCCGTCAAAGGGATACGTACGGTGCCGTCTCACAAGTTGAGGACACGGGTTGCGTATCTCGCTCTGTTAATTCCTGAAGTACCGTGGCTGGGGTGCCAC
The DNA here is from genome assembly GCA_017893485.1 of Hemerocallis citrina. Taxonomy (NCBI): domain Eukaryota; kingdom Viridiplantae; phylum Streptophyta; class Magnoliopsida; order Asparagales; family Asphodelaceae; genus Hemerocallis; species Hemerocallis citrina. Next base: position 105,330,152 of record CM030359.1, on the reverse strand, counting down.
AGGATGCATGGTGCAGTCCGGCGCTTGCTAGACCCCAGAGAGTGCCACAGGGTAGGCTTCGTGCTGCCCTGCGCTTGCGAAACTCTATGGTTTAATTTTGGAACGATGTCCGATATACTGGGATCGAGTGAGGTCCGGCTTGCCGGGTAGTAGTGGAAAACGGAGACACCATAAGCAGACTGCATAAGGGGACTTGACCTCTTCTGCAACCTCACAGAGTCATGGAGTATTGTCAGGAACAGGTCGTGTACAATTAGAGTTCTTAACGTGGGTTTAATCCCTATATATGGAGAAACGACTTGAGATGGAGTCGCATGTAGTATGGGCTGCATGTTGCTTTCGGAGACTTGCTGACATTAGAATAGGAAGCGTCCTTGTTCTACCTTCCCGTCAAAGGGATACGTATGGTGCCATCTCACAAGTTGAGGACACGGGTTGCGTATCTCGCGCTGTTAATTCCTGAAGTATCATGGCTGGGGTGCCACAGGATGCATTGTGCAGTCCTGTGCTCGCTAGACCCCAGAGGGTGCCACAGGGTAGGCTCTGCGCTACCCTGCGCTTGCGAAACCCTATGATTGGATTTTGGATTAAGGCCCGATACACTGGGCATTAGTGGCAAACATGGACACCACTATATTACTGCAGTGGCGGAACTAGACCGCACCTGCAACCTTGTTGAGTGAGGTCCGGCATGCCGGGTAGTAGTGGAAAACGGAGACACCATAAGCAGACTGCATAGGGGGACTTGACCCCTTCTGCAACCTCACAGAGTCATGGAGTATTGTCAGGAACGGGTTGTGTACAATTAGTTCTATTTAAATATCGCGTTAGAGTCTAATCATAGCACTCACGAACAGTTTAGCTTAAACTACACCAACACCATTGCTATATTGTGTATATTGTTTGGAAGATTCGCTGCTATATGATCAGCCTTTAAGCGTCAGTGAATACTGACGTCCCCACTTCCATAGGTACTGGATCGCCGAAGTACGAGGCGAGATTTAAGAGGACTCAAGGCAGGAAAAGCAAGGAGCCAGTGTTATGTTTAGTTCCGCTGCAGTATATGTATTGATTATCTATTTAGTTGAGAAGTGCTCAAGTGAGAGTTACCAAGTGTTGTTCTTCATTTCTTGTACTTTGATGTAAGATGTTGAAGGTTGTAATACTTGGGATTGTAAAGGTATTATTGTAACTCTATTGTAATGTATTGCAGTTGTGTAATGTTCAGACTTGTAATACATTGGGTATTGAAGAAAAAGTTTTAAATTCTCCTGTTTTTCTGTGTATTGTGACTAATTGAAGAAAAGATCTTGGCTCGTGTCACGGTTTCCCGGTATTCGGAAATCGGGGCGCTACACATCTTAATCATAGATAAATTAATCTAGCATGGTATCTGCTTTCCTACAATCATCTTAAGCATAGATAAATTAATCTAGCATGGTATATGCTTTCCTATAATCATCTTAAGCATAGATAAATTAATCTAGCATGGTATAAGCTTTCCTACAATCATCTTAAGCATGGATAAATTAATCTAGCATGGTATATGCTTTCCTATAATCATCTTAAGCATAGATAAATTAATCTAGCATGGTATATGCTTTCCTATAAGCATGAATTTTACTAAGCATGAATAACTACTAGCATGAACATACAACATTCCTAAGTATATATATATATATATATATACACTTCTAAACATGGTAGATTAATTAGCATCAATCCTACAACATGTATGTCATTCCTACACATGATGGGTACTTTTAGAGTAAATCCTACCACATATATATCACTCCTAAACATGGTAGATAATTTTAGAACAAATCCTACGACATTCTAAGCATGAATATCATCGTTAAACATGATAGGAAATTTTGGAACAAATCCTACTACATTCTAGGCATGAGTAAATTAATCTAACATGATAGGAAATTTTAGAATGAATCCTACAACATTCTAAGTATATTTATACTAATCTAATTATGATAGGAATCTTAGAATGAATCCTACAACATTCTAAGCATAAATAAATGAATCTAAACATGGTAGGTATTTTTAGAATGAATCCTACAGCATTCTAAGCATAAATATACACTTAGCATGGTATACATCATCCCTAAACATGGTAGGTATTTTTTGAATAAATCCTACAACATTCTAAGCATAAATAAACACTTAGCATGGTATACATCATTCCTGAACATGGTAGGTATTTTTTGAATAAATCCTACAACATTCTAAGCATAAATAAACACTTAGCATGGTATACATCATTCCTAAACATATTAGGTATTTTTAGAATAAATCCTACAACATTCTAAGCATAAATAAATGAATCTAAACATGGTAGGTATTTTTAGAATGAATCCTACAACATTCTAGGTATGAATGTCTACTAACCAAGCATGAACAACAATCTAACATGGTGCATGATTTTTCCTACAACCATCTAGGCATGATACTTACTATCTTAGCATGAAGCATGGACATCTACCATCTTTATTGAAACATAACATCTACTACAATTTTATTTTAACCGAGAACATAACCATAAGCATCTACAACTATCTACTACTACTACTACTTTATGATTATGAATATAACATAAACATGTACAACTATCTACTACTACTACTACTTTGTATTAACATGAACATACATAAACATCTACAACTATCTACTACTACTACTACTTTACTTTAACAACATACCACTACTACTTTATTTTAACAACATGCTACTACTACTTTATGCTACTACTACATACTACTACTACTTTAATTGCCTACTAATCATTATTAGCATTTATTTATTACTAGTGATCATAAAAAAGAGATCTTTTTATTCATTCTACAACTAGTGAGTTAGATTAGTTTCTTTTTCATTAATTAAAACTAACATCTAATTTAGGTTCTTTTACTTAAGATTATTAAAGAAAATAACAATAATAAAATAAAGTAAGAACCTTCATTTGGTTCAACCAACCACATGCTTATCTTTTTAGTCCAAGTTTAATACAAGTCCTACAACCAAACATGGTTGTATAAAATGCTCATATGCTTTATGTATAGTTCATATCAAGTCCTACAACCCCAAACGGTTGTATGTTCAAGTCCATATGCCTTATGTCATTTTAGTCCAATAACAAACACAAACAACAACTACAACTATAAAGATTTAATCTTTATGTGCATTTAACACTACCATTTGTTTCTTTGCTTTTTATGTGGTTATTATCATTTACAAACATACATACAACAATACCATTACAACAAACCATTCCCAAAAGAACCAAAGAAAACAAAACAAGGAGGGTAAGAAGAAGAAGAACATCAAAACAACCATTCAAACAAACAAACAAACAAACAAATATGGAAAAAACCCCCACCTAGTTCTCTTTGTTGGAAGAACTTGCTAGCTAAAACTTCTCCTTCTCCTAGCTTTTAGAATCTCTATGGAATACCTACAATGGAAAAACTCTCAAATTAGTATGAGTTTCTCTCTTTCTTTTCCTTTCCTTTCTTTCTTTCTTTTTGATCTTTCTAAAATAAGACAAGGTGGAGAAGGAGGGGGTATTTATAGGTGGAGAGAAGGGTGGATAGTGCAAATGTGTATACACACAATTGCACAAAAACCCCTCCACAAATTGGGGGCCGGCCATACCTTAGGGAGGGTAGGGGTGAGGTGGAGGTATGGGTGTGGTATGGTGTTATGTGGGGGAGGTGTTATGTGAGGGTTTCTAGAAGGGTTTCCTTAACCTTTTCATGCATACTTAACCTAGGTTAACACTTATAAACCCTAACAATCTAATAGGTTTTGTCATAACAAAACAAGTGTTGTCCAAAAATACACAACACACAATTTGTATAACGTACTAATCGACATACTACACGTATGTGCACATATATGTCTGTATACTGAAAATCTTCGCATAATCCGTATAAAAATAATTTAATCTCAGAAATAATAATAAAATAATTTCTATTATGAGTTCGGAAGGTCACGGTATCAATTTGATACAATACGGATGTATACTTACCGATATATGGGTACAGATAACGACTATGAATAAACCGGGTGAAAATCACCAAAATATTATAATTTTGGAATTAAAACAAAACAATAATAAAATAATAATTTATATACGGTAATATCCGTCGGGGATATTACAGGTAGTTCGGATCCTCAGATTTTAGATCCGAGATACTTAGCATGATCTGAGTTGTTGATGGAGATACAACGCAGATCATGAGGTGATGTTTTTGGCCATTTTCACGCTCAGTAGTTCGGATCCTCAGGTTTTAGAACCGAGCCACTTGGCATGATCTGAGCTGCTGATGGAGATCTAGTGCTGATCTTGAGGTGATGTTTTTCGCCATTTTCAGGACTGGTAATTCGGATCCTTGGATTTTAGATCTGAGCTACTTAGCGTGATTTAAGCTATTGATGAAGATCCAGCGCAGATCATGATGCGATGTTTTTCGCAAAGTTCATGCTCGGTAGTTCGAATCCTCGGATTTTAGATCCAAGCTTCGTGGCATGATCTGAGCCATTGATGGAGATCCAGTACAAATCATGAGGCAATGTCTTTCGCAATTTTCACACTCGGCAGTTCGGATCCTCGGATTTTAGATCCGAGCTACTTGGCATGATCTGAGCTGTTGATGGAGATCCAGCGCAGATCATGAGGCGAGGTTTTTTGCCATTTTCACGTTCGGCAGTTTGGATCCTCGGATTTTAGATTCGAGCTACTTGGCGTGATCAAAGCTGTTGATGGAGGTCCAGCACAGATCATGAGGCGATGTTTTTTGCCATTTTCACGCTTGGCAGTTCGGATCCTCAGATTTTAGATCCGAGCTACTTGGCGTGATCTGAGCTGTTGATAGAGATCCAGCGCAGATCATGAGGCGATGTTTTTGGCCATTTTCATGCTCGGTAGTTCGGATCCTCGGGTTTTAGATCCGAGCTACTTGGCATGATCTGAGCTATTGATGGAGATCCAGCGCAGATCATGAGGCAAGGTTTTTCGCCATTTTCACGCTTTGTAATTCGGATACTCGGATTTCAGATCTGTGCTACTTGTCGTGATCTGAGCTGTTGATCAGATCCAGTGCGGATAATGAGGCGATGTTTTTGGCTATTTTCACACTTGGTAGTTCGGATCCTCGGATTTTAGATTCGAGCTACTTGGCGTGATCTGAGCTGTTGATGGAGATCCATCGCAGATCATGAGGCGATGATATTCTCCATTTTCTCGCTCAGTAGTTCGGATCCACGGATTTTAGAGCCGAGCTACGCTGCGAGATCTGAGCCGTTGATGGAGATCCAACGCAAATAATGAGGCAATGTTTTTTGCAATTTTCACGCTCGGTAATTCGGATCCTCAGATTTTTTATCCGAGCTACGTGGCATGTTCTGAGCTGTTGATGGAGTTCCAGTTCGAATCATGAGGCGTTGTTTTTCGCCATTTTCACGCTCGGTAGTTCGGATCCCTGGATTTTAGATTCGAGCTACTTGGCAGGTCTGAGCTGTTGATGGAGATCCAGCGCGAATCTTGATGCGATGCTTTTTTGCCGTTTTCACGCTCGGTAGTTTGGATCCTCGGATTTTAGATTCGAACTACTTGGCGTGATCTGAGCTGTTGAAGGAGATCCAGCGCAGATCATGAGGCGATGTTTTTTGCCATTTTCATGCTCGGTAGTTCAGAACCTCGGATTTTAGATCCAAGTTGCTTGGCATGATCTGAGCTGTTGATGGAGATCCAGCGCTAATTTTGAGGCGATGGTTTTCTTCATTTTCACGATCAGTGGTTCGGATTCTCGGATTTTATTTCCAAGCTACATGGCGTGATCTGAGCTGTTGATGGAGATCTAGGGTGAATCTTGAGGCGATGTTTTTCCCCATTTTCACGCTCGGAAGTTCGGAACCTTGGATTTTTTATCCAAGCTACGTGGCAAGTTCTGAGCTGTTGATGGAGTTCCAGTGCGAATCATGAGGCAATTTTTTCTGCCATTTTCACGCTCGGTAGTTCGGATCCTCTGATTTTAGATCTGAGCTACTTGGCGTGATCTGAGCTGTTGATGAAGATTCAGTGCGAATCATGAGGCGATGTTTTTTGCCATTTTCATGCTCGGTTGCTCAGATGCTGAGATTTCAGATCCCAGCTACGTAGCGCGATCTGAGCCATCGATGGAGAAACAGCGCGAATCATGAGGTGTTGTTTTTTGCCATTTTCACTCTCGGTAGTTCAGATCATCGGATTTTAGATCCGAGCTATTTGGCGTGATCTGAGCTATTGATGGCATTCCAGCGTGGATCATGAGGTGATGTTTTTCGCCATTTTCATGCTCAATAGTTTGGATCCGGAGATTTTATATCCGAGCTACGTGGCATGATCTGAGCCGTTGATGGAGACCCAACGTGAATAATGAGGCAAGGTTTCTCGCTGTTTTCACGCTCGGTAGTTCGGATCCTCGGATTTTAGAACCGAGCTATGTGGCATGATCAGAGCCCTTGATGGCGATCTAGCGCGAATCTTGAGGCGATGTGTTTCGACATTTTCACACTCGGTAGTTCAGATCCTCGGATTTTAGTTCCGAGCGACGTGGCATGATCTGAGCCGTTGATGGAGACCAAGTGCGAATCATGAGGCATTGTTTTTCGCCATTTTCATGCTCGGTAGGTCGGATCTTTGGATTTAAGATCCGAGCTACGATGCGTGATCTGAGCCGTTAGATGGAGATACAGCATGAATCATTAGGCGAAGTTTTTTGCCATTTTCATGCACGGTAGTTCGGATCCTCGGCTTTTAGATCTGAGTAACGTGGCTGATCTGAGCCGTTTCGTGGAGATCCAGTGCGAATCATGAGGCAATGTTTTTTACCATTTCCACGCTTGGTAGTTCGGATCCTCGGATTTTTTATCCAACCTACGTGGCGTGATCTGAGCCGTCGTGGAGATCTAGTGGGGATCATGAAGCAAAATTTTTTGCCACTTTCACGCTTGATAGTTCGGATCATCGGATTTTAGATCCGCGCTACGTGGCGTGATTTGAGCCATTGATGGAGATCCAACGCGAATCATGAGGCGATGTTTTTTGCCATTTTCATGCTCGGTTGCTCGGACGTTCGCATTTCAGCTCCGAGCTACGTTGCGCGATCTGAGCCGTCGATGGAGATCCAACGCGAATCATGAGGCGATGTTTTTTCCCATTTTCACTCTAGGTATTTCGATTCATCGGATTTTAGATCCGAGCTATGTGGTGTGATCTGAGCCGTTGATGGAGATCCAGAGCGAATCATGAGAAGATGTTTTTCGCCATTTTCATGCTCGATAGTACGGATCTTCGGCTTTTAGATCCGAGCTATGTGGTGTGATCAGAGTCGTTTGATGGAGATCCAGCGTGAATCACGAGGCAATGTTTTTCACCATTTTCACGCTCGATAGTTCGGATCCTCGAATTTTTTCTCCAAGCTACGTGGCCTGATCTGAGCCATTGATGGAAATCCAGCGTGGATCATGAGGCGATAGTTATCCCCATTTTCACGCGTGATAGTTCGGATTATCGGATTTTAGATCCGCTCTACCTGGTGTGATTTGAGTTGTTGATGGATATCCAGTGCGAATCATGAGGCGATGTTTTTTGCCATTTTCAAGCCCGGTTGCTGGGTCGCTCAGATTTCAAATCTGAGCCGTCGATGGAGATCCAACGCGAATCATGAGGTGATATTTCTTGCCATTTTCACTATCGGTAGTTCGGATCATCAGATTTTAGATCCAAGCTATGTGGCATGATCTGAGCCGTTGATGGTGATACAGCGCGAATCATGAGGCGATGTTTTTCGACATTTTCATGCTCGGTAGTTCGGATCCTCGACTTTTAGATCCGAGATACGTGGAATGATCTGAGCCGTTTGATGGAGATCCAGCGCTAATCATGAGGCGATGTTTTTCGCCATTTTCATGCTCGGTAGTTTGGATCCTTGGATAATTTATCCAAGCAATGTGGCATGATCTGAGCCGCTGACGGAGATCCGGTGCGGATCATGAGGAGATATTTTCCCCTATTTTCACGCTTGATAGTTCGGATCATCGGATTTTAGATCCGTGCTACGAGGCGTGATTTGAGCCATTGATGAAGAATCAGTGCGAATCATGAGGCGATGTTTTTTGTCATTTTCATGCACGGTTGCTCGGACGCTCAGATTTCAGATCCGAGCTACGTTGCGCGATCTGAGCCGTCGATGGAGATCCAAGGCTAATCATGAGGTGTTGTTTTTTGCCATTTTCACTCTCGGTAGTTCAGATCATCGGATTTTAGATCCGAGCTATGTGGCGTGATTTGAGCTATTGATGGCGATCCAGCGCGGATCATGAGGCGATGTTTTTTGCCATTTTCATGCTCGGTAGTTTGGATACACAGATTTTAGATCCGAGCTACGTGGCGTGATTTGAGCCATTGATGGAGACCCAATGCGAATCATGAGGCAATTTTTTCGCCATTTTCACGCTCGGTAGTTTGGATCCTCGGATTTTAGAACCGAGATATGTGGCATGATCAGAGCCTTTGATGGTGATCCAGCGTGAATCTTGAGGCGATGTGTTTCGACATTTTCACGCTCGGTAGTTCAGATCTTCGGATATTGTTCCGAGCTACGTGGCAAGATATGAGCCATTGATGGAGATCAGGCGCGAATCATAGGGCATTGTTTTTTGCCATTTTCATGCTCGGTAGGTCGGATCTTTGGATTTTAGATCCGAGCTACGTTGCGTGATCCGAACCGTTAGATGGAGATCCAGCTCGAATCATGAGGCAAAGTATTTTGCGATTTTCATGCACGGTAGTTCGGATCCTCGGATTTTTTATCCGAGCTACGTGGCGTGTTCTGAGCTGTTGATGGAGATCCAGTGTGAATCTTGAGGCGATGCTTTTTCCCAATTTTCAGGCTCAGTAGTTCGGATCCTTAGAATTTTTATCCGAGCAACGTGGCATGTTCAGAGCTGTTGATGGAGTTCCAGTGCGAATCATGAGGCAATGTTTTCCTCCATTTCATGCTTGGTTGTTTGGATCCTCAGAATTTAGGTCCGAGCTACTTGGCATGATAGGAGCTATTGATGAGATCTAGTGCGAATGTGGAGGGGATGTTTTTTGCCATTTTCACGCTCGGTAGTTCGGATCCTCGAATTTTAGATCCGAGCTACTTGGAGTGTAGCGCCCCGTTTTCCATATACTGGGAAACCGAGACACGAGCCAAGCCCTTTCCTTCAATAAGTCACAAAACACAGAAAACAGGAAAATTTAAAACTTTTTATTAACTCAATATTACAGGCCGAGTGTTCCCATCAATACACTGGATTACATCAGAGTATACATGAAATAGTTATTACAGCGGAAATTAAAACTTGACGTTGACTCCTCACTTTCCTTGCCTTGAGTCCTCCTGAACCTCGCACCTGTATTTTTGCGGTCCAGCACCTATGGAAGTGGGGACGTCAGTATTCACTGACGCTTAAAGGCTGATCATATAGCAGCGGATCTCCAAACAATATATACAAACATAGTAAAGTATGTCGGTGTAGTTTAAGTGTTCGTGAGTGCAAGAATCGAACAAATGTCAATCAAACTGGAATGCCAATGCACTGTCAACTAAACTAGAATACTAATGTACTGTCGACTAAACTAGAACACTGATGCACTGTTGACTAAGCTAGGGTACTAATGCCATGTCAACTAATACTAGGATGCTCTTATTCTAATATCAGCAAGTCTCCGAAAGCAACATGCAGCCCATACTACATGCGACTCCATCTCAAGCCGTTTCTCCATACATAGGGATTGAACCCGCGTTATGAATTCTAATTGCACACAACCTGTTCCTGACAACTACACGTGACTCGCGAGGCTGCAGATGTGGTCATGTGCCACTGTTGCATTTTGCCCGTGGTGTCTATGTTCGCCACCGCGACCCGGCTAACCGGACCTCACTCAAATTAGACGATCCCAACGTATCGGGCGTCATTCCAAAAAATCACACTATAGGGTTTCGCAAGCGCAGGGCAGCGCAAAGCCTACCCTGTGGCACCCTCTGGGGTATCGCAAGCGCAGGACTGCACAATGCATCCTGTGGCACCCCTAGCCACGGTACTTCAGGAATTAACAGCGCGAGATACGCAACCCGTGTCCTCAACTTGTGAGACGGCACCGTACGTATCCCTTTGACGGGAAGGTACAACCCAATAACACCACCTAAGATCGGCCCTCAAGAAAGGTTTGGTCGTACGGTGCACCCTACTACCAACTCCCCTTCTTACGGGCAAAAGGTTAAGGGATGATTTTATAAGTCACTATCCTAATGAGGTTATTATTTCTATGCAATCTCGCATAGTTTCCAATCATGGTCCAACTCGTGGTCCCTCGATCCAAGACTCTGGTAATAATATTTCTCTCACTCATTCCTACCCCTAACTTGGATTCTACCAACACTCTCGGCCCACGGTCAACCTACATTGATTAAGATCCGTCGATGCCCGAGGTGAGATCTATCCATTTTACTCTAAGGGGGTAGGATGTGGTCTTGATGGTCGATGACCCTTAGGGTACTTGAAGACCCTAAATTAGCTTCTTATCAAGCTACAACTATTAGAATTTCTCAACCCTTAATACTATGACTGAAGGGTGCTCATATGCTTATGGTTCCATTTTAAATTAGCACCTACTCGACTAGAGTTCATGGGTTCTCTTCCTAACCTACATAAACATTGGTACATATCCTCATGCAATCTAGGATGCTATACTATGCCGTACAAGCATGTATGGTTCTTTACTAATATCAACTACAACAAGGTAGTATAACTACAATTCCAACATGGCTCTTTCTTATTACTTAGCCTATGGCAATTCAATCATGGCATGCAATTTCAAGCATCAATCAACGACAATTAATCATGGTATATATGGCACAACCATCAACTCACCATACTCTCAATTATGAAATGATTTAGTATGCACTTGTAACAAGTCTTAAGCATGGATATACGACTAGTATGAACATACCACATTCCAAGCATGGTAGGCATTTTTTAATTTAAATCCTACAACATTCTAAAGCATAAATATGACTTCTACTGTTTTTTAGAAGTGATCCTACAACATGTAAAGCATAAATATGACTTCTAATATTTTTAGAAGTGATCCTACAACATGTAAAGCATAAATATGACTTCTAATTATTTTTAGAAGTGATCCTACAACATGTAAAGCATGAATATGACTTCTAATTATTTTTAGAAGTAATCCTACAACACTTGAAGCATAGATATGGCTTCTAATTATTTTTAGAAGTAATCCTACAATAATTGAAGCATAAACATGGCTTCTAATTATTTTTAGAAGTAATCCTACAACACTTTAAGCATAGATATGGCTTCTAATTATTTTTAGAAGTAATCCTACAACAATTGAAGCATAAACATGGCTTCTAATTATTTTTAGAAGTAATCCTACAACACTTGAAGCATAGATATGGCTTCTAATCATTTTTAAGAATGATCCTACAACAATTGAAGCATAAACATGGCTTCTAATTATTTTTAGAAGTAATCCTACAACACTTAAAGCATAGATATGGCTTCTAATTATTTTTAAGAATGATCCTACAACAATTGAAGCATAAACATGGCTTCTAATTATTTTTAAGAATGATCCTACAACATGTGTATCATGAATCTCATCCTTACATATGATATAATACATCTACTACTTTAATGGAAACATACATCTACTATTACTATTTTTAATGAAACATACATCTACTATTGCTACTTCCGATGGAAACATACATCTACTATTGCTACTTAGTAGAAGCATAGATAATTACTACTACAACTTTATTAGAAACATATATATATCTACTACTACTACTATAAGTATCAACTAAAATTTATCATAAACATCTACAATTAAATTACTACATAAGTTTCTTACTAGTGGGCATAAAAGAAATCTTTTTAATCTTTTTACAACTAGTGTTTAGAAAAGAGAAGATCTTTTTATTTAGTTATTCTACAACTAGTGATTTAGTTAGTTTCTTTTTCTTACTTTAAGATTAAACTAAACAATGATACAATCAAATAAGAACACTTTATTTTAGGTTCAATCCACATATGTTCTCTTTTAATTCAAAGTTCAACATTGGTCCTACAACCTTACATGGTTGTAAACAATCCATATGCCTTATGTATGGTTCATAATCAAGTCCTACAACCTTACATGGTTGTATGTACAAACTCATATGCATGTGTTAATTTAGTCCAAGTAGTTAACAACTTCAAAATGAGATAACTCATACAATCATACTACTACAAAGTAACCATACCAAAAGAAAAATAAACAAGAGGGTAAGAAGAAGAAGAACATCAAAACCATCATTCAACTAAACAAACAAACAAACAAACAAACATACAAACAAATATGAGAAACCCCCACCTTGTTTCTTTCTTGATGGAAGACTAGATTACTTTCCTTCTTTCTCCTAGAACCCCTATCAACCTACAATTAAAAACTCTCAAGTTAGAACACTCATTCTTTTCCTTACTCTTTTTTTTCTTTGATGTTTCTAAAGTAAGATTATGGAGAAGGAAGGGGGTATTTATAGGAGGAAAGGAGGGTGGGGATTTAAATTGTGCACCCATACAATTGTACAAAGGCCCCCCCATATTTTGGGGGCCGGCCATGCCTAGGAGGAGGGGGGAAGTGGGGGAGGTGCTATGTGGGGGAAAATTGATATGGAGGAGGAGTTTTCTAGAAGAGTTCTTAACCCTTTTATATTTTTGTAACCCTAGGTTTAGTACCCAATAATCCCTAATTATCTATTAGGTTGTCATGGCTAAAAGGATCACAATGGTGAAGAAAAATATAAAATAATCAAGTAGTCGAACGCTAATAAAATAATATTATTAATAGTCGGTCGGGATATTACAATACTCCCTCCTTAGAATAGTTCTGTCCTCAGAACTGCACTAAGTGGGGCGGGGAGAAACAACGATACTCAAAACAACTCGGGAAAAGAGAGCTTCATCTGGCTTTCTGTCTCCCAAGTGGCTTCTTCCACGAGTTGGTTCCTCCAGAGAACCTTGACCATTGGAATAATCTTGTTTCTTAGTACTTTATCCTGACGATCGATGATCTTCACCGGCCGCTCCTTATATGTAAGGTCCACTTGTAGGTCTTCAGGGACATCTGGCAGCTGGTGACTTGGATCTGGTACATATTTCTTCAGCATTGAAACGTGGAATACATCATGTACCTGGGACAATTCGGCTGGTAGCTCTAGTTTGTATGCCGTCTTCCCGATCCTTTTCAAAATTTGGTAGGGTCCAATATATCTTGGTGCTAGCTTGCCGCCTCTTCTGAATCTGACCACTCCCCTTGTAGGTGAGACCTTCAGGAATACCGAATCACCTTCCTCGAATTCTAGGTCTCGTCGGCGGTTGTCAGCATAGCTCTTCTGTCTGGTTTGTGCTGCTTGCATCCTTTTCCTGATTATTTCGATCTTTTCGGACGTTTGTTGCACTATTTCAGGTCCGAACATTTGTCTTTCACCTACTTCAAACCAGCACACCGGGGTCCTGCATCTCCTTCCATACAATGCTTTATATGGAGCCATCCCAATACTTGCTTGGTAGCTGTTATTATATGCAAACTCTACCAATGCTAAATATTGTTCCCAGCTCCCTCCGAAGTCCATTATGCACGCCCTCAGCATGTCCTCGAGAATTCTGTTAACTCTTTCTGTCTGTCCATCTGTTTGTGGGTGGAAGGCTGTGCTAAAATCTGGTCTCGTTCCCAAGGCCTCTTGTAGACTCTGCCAAAATCGGGACGTAAACCTGGCATCCCGATCGGAAACGATCGACACTGGCACCCCATGTAGCTTCACAACGCTCTCTATGTAGACTTCTGCCAGCTTTTCTACCGACCAAGTTGTCTTTACTGGGAGAAAATGTGCGGACTTTGTCAAACGGTCCACTATTACCCAAATCGAGTCGTTCCCTTTTGAACTTCTGGGCAGTCCCGTGATGAAGTCCATGCTGATGTTCTCCCATTTCCATTCTGGAATGGGTAGGGGCTGTAGTAGACCTCCTGGTCTTTGGTTCTCCGCTTTGACTTTCTGACATGTAAGGCATTTGGCCACAAACTTTGCCACATCTCGCTTCATTCCAGCCCACCAAAAGTGTTGTTTTATATCCTTATACATCTTTGTGCTTCCTGGGTGGACTGTGAGTAAGGTGGAGTGTGCTTCCTTCAAGATTTCTTCTCGCAACTCGTCGATTTTTGGCACACACAACCTGCTCCCAAGCCAAAGCGTTCCTTCCTTTATACTGAACTCTGGGTTTTTCCTTCATTGACTAGTATTTTTTGTGCTTCAATCTCTGCATCACCCCATTGAGCCTTCTTGACTCGGTCATTCAGACTCGGATGTAGCTCTAGGCTGGCCAAAATGGCGCTTAAATCTTCAACCACTAGTTCAATGCCGGCTTGTCTGATCTCATCTTGTAGCTCTTGTCTCATCACAGTGAGCATGGCTACAATTCGTTTTCTGCTGAGCGCATCGGCTACGACATTGGCTTTTCCTGGGTGATATAGAATTTCTGGTCTTATGTCTTCCAGAACCTCCAACCATCGCTTTTGCCTGAGATTCAGATCCTTTTGTTGGTAGATATACTTCAGGCTTTTATGGTCGGTAAACATTTCCACCTTCGATCCATAGACATAGTGCCGCCACAATTTCAGAGCAAAGATTATTGCAGCCAATTCCAAGTCATGTGTCGGGTAATTTTTCTCGTGCGGTCGAAGTTGCCTTGATCCGTATGCTATGACTCTTCCCTCTTGCATCAGAACACAGCCGAACCCCAAAAGCGAAGCATCACTGAAGATTACGTATCCCTTGTCTGGTTGAGGCAGAACCAAAACTGGTGCAGTAATTAGTCTATTCTTCAGCTCTTGGAAACTATCCTCACACTTCTCAGTCCAGTCAAAACTTACGTTCTTCTTGGTTAGGGCAGTGAGTGGTACGGCAATTCTGGCATAGTTCTGGATGAACTTCCTGTAGTACCCAGTCATGCCTAGGAAGCTCCTGACCTCCTTCATAGTTCTCGGCTGAGGCCAATCTTTTACTGCCTCTATCTTCTGCGGGTCCGTAGCCACTCCCTTCTTAGAAAGGACGTGACCCAAGAATGCCACTTCTGACTTCCAAAATTCACATTTTGTCAGTTTGGCATATAGCTGGTGCTCTCGTAGCTTGGCCAATACTGCAGTTAGGTGCTCAGCATGGTCCTCTTCTGTTTTTGAATATACCAAGATGTCGTCTAGGAAGACGACTACGAAGGAATCGATGAATGGTCGCAAGATGCGGTTCATCATGTCCATGAAGATTGCTGGAGCGTTTGTCATCCCGAATGGCATCACTAAAAACTTGTAGTGACCGTGCCGGGTCCAGAATGCAGTCTTGGGTATATCTTCTTCTCTGCCCCGAACTTGATGGTAGCCTGAACGCAGGTCTATCTTTGAGAATACAGCCGCTCCCTGAAGCTGATCAAACAGGTCATCGATCCTGGGAATGGGGTACTGATTCCGAATCGTCACCTTGTTCAATTCCCGATAATCGATGCACATTCTCGAGGTTCCATCCTTCTTCTTTACTAGGAGCACGGGTGCTCCCCAGGGGGAGGCACTTGGCCTGATAAACCCTCTCTGTAGCAGCTCTTCAATTTGCTCCTTTACTTCCTTCTGCTCTACTGGTGCCATCCGATAGGGTGTTTTTGACACTGGTGCGCTGCCTGGCTGGATAGTAATGCTGAACTCGACATCCCTGCGCGGTGGGAGTCCAGGTAATTCTTCCAAAAATACGCGGGGAAATTTTCGCACGATCGGTATCGCCTTGACTTCACTTGGCACTAGTACCTTAGTTGCTACTGTAAGAATTTCTGCGTTCTGTTTCTTCCTTCCTTGGAACACAAGCTCCGGCCCTCCGGGTGGGGTAATGGTTACCCTCTTTTCCTTGCAATCGATGCTAGCCTTATGCCTGGCCATCCAGTCCATACCGATAATTACGTCTGTCCCTACAAAGCCCAATTCTAGTAAGTCTATGCTCAGGGTCTTTCCGTCAATCAGGAGATTGCATCCCTTGTAGCATGAATTTGCAGGGAGGGTTGCTCCTGATGGGGTACCCACCAACAGTACTGATTCCGGAGTTGCCTCCTGGGTGTATTTCAGCTTCTTGGAGAATGTTCCAGACACGAAGGAATGTGATGACCCACTATCAAACAAAACAGTTGCCTGGATTTCATTTATATTAATCCAACCTGTTTACAAAAGTGGTTACATCGATACTTATCTTATGCCAAAATATTCAAAATACTACAAAAGCTTAACCATACTCCTTCACCTACCGGTGATAACTCCCTCGTCTTCGTTGGCGTCTTCTTCTGTGAGCGCAAATACTTTCCCCTGGCGGTTTATCCCCTTCTTGTTGGCCTTGGGAGTCGGCCTACCATTGCCCCTGTGAAGTTGGGGACAATCTGGCCGAACGTGGCCAACCTTCCCGCAATGGTAACAGGTGCGGGCATCATTCTGAGGGTTTCCATTCTTGGGGCATTGGTTCTGGAAATGCCCTGGCTCGCCACATGCAAAACATCTCCTTGGCTTGATGTTGCTGGTGTTGCTAACCCTTTTCTGAAATTTTTGGTTCCCACCCTGGCTTCTGAATCCTGACGCTGGTGCAGGCCTTTTTCCCTTGTTCCACCCTCCAGTGTTTCCTTGCAGTTCTGGCCCCTTATTCATGTCTAACTCCGTCGTAGCTGCTCAATGGACTAGCTTCTCGAACCTCCGGATGCAAAGCGGTATCATCTTGGTCCTAAGTGCTGGCCTGAGCCCCTGCTCAAACCTCTTGGTCTTTTTGACTTCATCTTGTACCATTTCCGGAGCATAGCGGGAAAGCTGGGTGAACTTGGTCTCATATTCTCGGACCGTCATGTTTCCCTGCTTTAGGTTGTGGAACTCCATGGTTTTTTTCTCTTGCACGTCTAGTGGGAAATAGTGTTGCCTGAATTCTGCCAGAAAATCCTCCCAGGTAATGGGCCCTTCGCCCATGCCTCTCTTTACTGATTGCCACCAGACTCCGGCATCTTTTTCTAGCAGAACGCTGGCCAACCTGACCTTGCTATCCTCTGGCGTCAGCATCACCTCGAACACTGTCTCGACTTGACGAATCCAGTCGTCAGCCGCTGTCGGGTCTGCCTTGCCTTCAAAAACAGGCAGCCTCATCCTTCAGAATGATTCGACCATTTTAACAGGGTCGGTAGCTGCTACTCCCCGATTACCTCCGGGTGCTCCTGGATGTTGCACATTGTTTCGGCTCGCTTCTGCGAGGTCACCCAAGGCCTGGTACATACGAGCAAATTCCGTCTCCAAATCAAGGCATGTACCATTGCCTCCACTGCCCTCGCCTTCCAGATTGTCGGTCCTACCACTCCTGGTCCTGCGTGACATCTGGCAGAAGAGAGTAACGGAATACACAGGGCATCATACTCGTTATAAATATATCATTCATTCAATTTATCATGCACATAAGATTTGCAGAAAAGATAAAGCTAACTTCATTATATCATAACCCCAGGTCTTACATAGTCATTACCTTCCTTACATTTATATCTCACAGTAGGAAGCAAAACATCCAAAATAACAAAATAGCCTAGGGCACCTAACTACCTAGTCAGTACTACTAGAGGTCCCGTCCCCTTCACCAGGTGGTGCCAACAGTGCAAGTAGCTGTGAAACCTGTGCCTGTAGCTCCGCGCATTTGCGCTCCAGGCGCGCAAATCGCACACGGTGGGTGTGCTTCAGGATTACTATCTTGCGGTCTGCCCTTGCCCTTGCCCTCCTTAACTCCGCTATTTCTTTCTCATTGTTGAGGACTGCGAACTCACATGAGTCCATTCTGTTTTCCAGGCAGACATGGCACCATCCCCATGTTTCCAGATCCTGAAAGACCTGGTCGAAAGCTTGCTGTATTGGGTTAGGTGGGGGAGGTGGTGGCGGTGGTGGTGCTGGGTTCTGGCCATTGGCAGGGGCACCCCCTGCTGCGGCAGCTGCGGTGCCTCCATTGGCCAATCCTACTCCAACCGGTGACTCGTCCCCATATGTGAGGGGTTCCAAGTCCGAGCCCACCTCGATTGCAACTCCGTGTGTCACTCCATTTCCTGGGGGAACTGATCCGTTCGACATCCTGTATGGAGTGGATACGGAAATTAGCATAGATATAGAACATCATAATACATAAGTTGAAGGAACAACAATATGAATTATAATTGTCCACAACTAGCTAAAAGGAAGCCTAACCCCTACAAGGTACCTAAGTGTATTTTCCTTCTATGTTTGGACTATAAATTGAAGTCGGCTCTGATACCACTCTGTAGCGCCCCGTTTTCCATATACTGGGAAACCGAGACACGAGCCAAGACCTTTCCTTCAATAAGTCACAAAACACAGAAAACAGGAAAATTTAAAACTTTTTATTAACTCAATATTACAGGCCGAGTGTTCCCATCAATACACTGGATTACATCAGAGTATACATGAAATAGTTATTACAGCGGAAATTAAAACTTGACGTTGACTCCTCACTTTCCTTGCCTTGAGTCCACCTGAACCTCGCACCTGTATTTTTGCGGTCCAGCACCTATGGAAGTGGGGACGTCAGTATTCACTGACGCTTAAAGGCTGATCATATAGCAGCGGATCTCCAAACAATATATACAAACATAGTAAAGTATGTCGGTGTAGTTTAAGTGTTCGTGAGTGCAAGAATCCAACAAATGTCAATCAAACTGGAATGCCAATGCACTGTCAACTAAACTAGAACACTAATGTACTGTCGACTAAACTAGAACACTGATGCACTGTTGACTAAGCTAGGGTACTAATGCCATGTCAACTAATACTAGGATGCTCTTATTCTAATATCAGCAAGTCTCCGAAAGCAACATGCAGCCCATACTACATGCGACTCCATCTCAAGCCGTTTCTCCATACATAGGGATTGAACCCGCGTTATGAATTCTAATTGCACACAACCTGTTCCTGACAACTACACGTGACTCGCGAGGCTGCAGATGTGGTCATGTGCCACTGTTGCATTTCGCCCGTGGTGTCTATGTTCGCCACCGTGACCCGGCTAACCGGACCTCACTCAAATTAGACGATCCCAACGTATCGGGCGTCATTCCAAAAAATCACACTATAGGGTTTCGCAAGCGCAGGGCAGTGCAAAGCCTACTCTGTGGCACCCTCTGGGGTATCGCAAGCGCAGGACTGCACAATGCATCCTGTGGCACCCCTAGCCACGGTACTTCAGGAATTAACAGCGCGAGATACGCAACCCGTGTCCTCAACTTGTGAGACGGCACCGTACGTATCCCTTTGACGGGAAGGTACAACCCAATAACACCACCTAAGATCGGCCCTCAAGAAAGGTTTGGTCGTACGGTGCACCCTACTACTAACTCCCCTTCTTACGGGCAAAAGGTTAAGGGATGATTTTATAAGTCACTATCCTAATGAGGTTATTATTTCTATGCAATCTCGCATAGTTTCCAATCATGGTCCAACTCGTGGTCCCTCGATCCAAGACTCTGGTAATAATATTTCTCTCACTCATTTCTACCCCTAACTTGGATTCTACCAACACTCTCGGCCCACGGTCAACCTACATTGGTTAAGATCCGTCGATGCCCGAGGTGAGATCTATCCATTTTACTCTAAGGGGGTAGGATGTGGTCTTGATGGTCGATGACCCTTAGGGTACTTGAAGACCCTAAATTAGCTTCTTATCAAACTACAACTATTAGAATTTCTCAACCCTTATTACTATGAATGAAGGGTGCTCATATGCTTATGGTTCCATTTTAAATTAGCACCTACTCGACTAGAGTTCATGGGTTCTCTTCCTAACCCACATAAACATTGGTACATATCCTCATGCAATCTAGGATGCTATACTATGCCGTACAAGCATGTATGGTTCTTTACTAATATCAACTACAATAAGGTAGTATAACTACAATTCCAACATGGCTCTTTCTTATTACTTAGCCTATGGCAATTCAATCATGGCATGCAATTTCAAGCATCAATCAACGACAATTAATCATGGTATATATGGCACAACCATCAACTCACCATACTCTCAATTATGAAATGATTTAGTATGCACTTGTAACAAGTCTTAAGCATGGATATATGACTAGTATGAACATACCACATTCCAAGCATGGTAGGCATTTTTTAATTTAAATCCTACAACATTCTAAAGCATAAATATGACTTCTACTGTTTTTTAGAAGTGATCCTACAACATGTAAAGCATAAATATGACTTCTAATATTTTTAGAAGTGATCCTACAACATGTAAAGCATAAATATGACTTCTAATTATTTTTAGAAGTGATCCTACAACATGTAAAGCATGAATATGACTTCTAATTATTTTTAGAAGTAATCCTACAACACTTGAATCCTAGATATGGCTTCTAATTATTTTTAGAAGTAATTCTACAACAATTGAAGCATAAACATGGCTTCTAATTATTTTTAGAAGTAATCCTACAACACTTGAAGCATAGATATGGCTTCTAATTATTTTTAGAAGTAATCCTACAACAATTGAAGCATAAACATGGCTTCTAATTATTTTTAGAAGTAATCCTACAACACTTGAAGCATAGATATGGCTTCTAATCATTTTTAAGAATGATCCTACAACAATTGAAGCATAAACATGGCTTCTAATTATTTTTAGAAGTAATCCTACAACACTTGAAGCATAGATATGGCTTCTAATTATTTTTAAGAATGATCCTACAACAATTGAAGCATAAACATGGCTTCTAATTATTTTTAAGAATGATCCTACAACATGTGTATCATGAATCTCATCCTTACATATGATATAATACATCTACTACTTTAATGGAAACATACATCTACTATTACTACTTTTAATGAAACATACATCTACTATTGCTACTTCCGATGGAAACATACATCTACTATTGCTACTTAGTAGAAGCATACATAATTACTACTACAACTTTATTAGAAACATATATATATCTACTACTACTACTATAAGTATCAACTAAAATTTATCATAAACATCTACAACTAAATTACTACATAAGTTTCTTACTAGTGGGCATAAAAGAAATCTTTTTAATCTTTTTACAACTAGTGTTTAGAAAAGAGAAGATCTTTTTATTTAGTTATTCTACAACTAGTGATTTAGTTAGTTTCTTTTTCTTACTTTAAGATTAAACTAAACAATGATACAATCAAATAAGAACACTTTATTTTAGGTTCAATCCACATATGTTCTCTTTTAATTCAAAGTTCAACATTGGTCCTACAACCTTACATGGTTGTAAACAATCCATATGCCTTATGTATGGTTCATAATCAAGTCCTACAACCTTACATGGTTGTATGTACAAACTCATATGCATGTGTTAATTTAGTCCAAGTAGTTAACAACTTCAAAATGAGATAACTCATACAATCATACTACTACAAAGTAACCATACCAAAAGAAAAATAAACAAGAGGGTAAGAAGAAGAAGAACATCAAAACCATCATTCAACTAAACAAACAAACAAACAAACAAACATACAAACAAATATGAGAAACCCCCACCTTGTTTCTTTCTTGATGGAAGACTAGATTACTTTCCTTCTTTCTCCTAGAACCCCTATCAACCTACAATTAAAAACTCTCAAGTTAGAACACTCATTCTTTTCCTTACTCTTTTTTTTCTTTGATGTTTCTAAAGTAAGATTATGGAGAAGGAAGGGGGTATTTATAGGAGGAAAGGAGGGTGGGGATTTAAATTGTGCACCCACACAATTGTACAAAGGCCCCCCCATATTTTGGGGGCCGGCCATGCCTAGGAGGAGGGGGGAAGTGGGGGAGGTGCTATGTGGGGGAAAATTGATATGGAGGAGGAGTTTTCTAGAAGAGTTCTTAACCCTTTTATATTTTTGTAACCCTAGGTTTAGTACCCAATAATCCCTAATTATCTATTAGGTTGTCATGGCTAAAAGGATCACAATGGTGAAGAAAAATATAAAATAATCAAGTAGTCGAACGCTAATAAAATAATATTATTAATAGTCGGTCGGGATATTACATGGAGTGATCTGAGTTGTTGATGGAGATCCAGCGCAGATCATGAGGCGATGTTTTTGGCCATTTTCACGATCAGTAGTTCGGATCCTCAGGGTTTTATATCTAAGCTACTTGGCGTGATCAGAGCTGTTGATGGAGATCCAGCGCAGAACATGAGGCAATGTTGTAATACCCTGATTTTTCAATTAATGAAAAATTATTTATTTTGCACGTAGTGTGCACGTGCAATATTTTGGTTAATATTTTCATCAAGATGAGTAAAGATATTTCAATTTGTGCTTTTAATTATTTTATACAAAAGCCTTATTTTAATTAGATTAAAAAGCGTTTTTCTTAAAGCCCAAAATGTAATTCATTCATTTTATTTTAAAATAATTATTTTTGGCCCAAAACTAAAGCCCATGGACTATATATACAACTTGTCTTGTAGAATACAATTTAAAAGACTATTTTATTTTTATATAAAATTAAATGTACATTTTTGGACCTAGTTGCATGCACGTGCACTACATGTACACGTGCAAAATGCATGCCTTCTTCATGGCCAGTTGTGATCCTTTTGGAGGGAACTCAAAATTTGAGTGGTGATCATGGTTAGGTGGTTGCTTAGATGTGGGTAGTTATTGCAACTCCCTCTTTCATCCTAGCCCTCCATCCTACAACCAACCAATTAATCCTAGCCCTCCATTCTATTTGATTTTTAGTATAAATACCCCCTCCCATGGCTAGTTATTTTGTGCTTAATATTCTCTTCCAAACCTATAGTCTAATAGCATTATCTAGTAGTAGTTTGTGAGTTAAAAAGATTGAGTTGTGAGTGGGATTGTGCTTGCATTCATCAAGGAGAAGAAGGCCGGCTATTCAAGGAGGGAAGCTTTCGGTTTTGGTGGCTTGGAGGCGTGTGCGCGCTTGTACAAGGAGGAGAGACATTTCGTTGCAAGGACATTCGTCTAGGAGATCACTAGTTATACTTTCTTCAACAAGGTGGGTTAATTTTTCTTATTTCTGATTAGGAAATTATGCTAGCATTATATTGAGTAATGATGCATGAAAAATATTAATAATAATACATTTTAATTGGAAAGTTAGTCTATGAATTGATCGGAATGTTAATGAATAACTTGTATGTGGTTTTATTATTAAATTTGAGTTGTGGGTAAATTTTCCCTATTTTTAAAGTAGGATTGCATGCTAGTTTAATTAGAAAAATTGAAGGATGAAAATGATTAAGAAGAGCACACTTTAATTGGGAAAAATGACTTCTTGAATGATTGAGATATGCAAATTGATATGTGGTTCTATTGTTTGAGTTGTATGTGAATTGATTAGAATCATGGATTGATCAATAAAAACACATTTATTACTATCAAGAACTACACACAAAAGTTAGTAGTTTGATTTTTACCATTTCATGTGTTAAATAGATCCTTTGTGTTGATATGGACATGAATAAAATTCAAATATGAGTTGTATGTTAGATAAATGATTAAAATCAGAGGATTAAGGTGAAAATGTATTGATAAAAAGATTAGAATACTACAAGGCGAAGAAATATCAAAAAGAGAAGAAATGTAGTGTTAGAATGTATAATTTGAATTAATGGTTTGAAAATATGTTTTAATTATTACAAAAATTATTTTGCTCCTACTGGTGTGCAAATTATGTGAAGTAGTAATAATCTGGAGTTATACAGTATTTTTTTATGAAGATCAAATGAAATTGGGACTAGTTGAACATCGAAATGTTCTAATTAACAGAGATCACGGGTTAAATGGAATTGAAATTATATTAATGACAACTGAGCGCGTAGCTCAAGTGGTCATATGGTGCGGTTGGGTTCTCTGTGGTGATCAGTTCGAATCCCTGTGGCGCATGTATTATTTCATTTTTTTTAAATATAAGAATCACCGACCGAAAGTATCAAATACCCTTTGTCTCCTCTTTATAGCGCTTAGCGCATATGGCCTGGTGGTCTGTGCTGTCGGCTGTGACTCAGTGGTGCTGGGTTCCATTCTTGCTATCGGCAAGAATGAAAAATTATTTTTTTGGGGGTTTTAAGTGTCCAAAAATTATGAAAAAAACATGGTTATTCTCCTAAAAATAAAAGGGACTTTATAAAAATGATTTGGGGATTATTTGAATGAAATAAACTATGATTTGTGAATTAAAGGCATAAATAGAACTATGGTTCTATATAAAAACCCTATGAAAAATTACAACTTACAAGAATAAGTTGAAATGAAGTATTAGAAGATGATTTGGCAAAAAGAAACTTTGTTGTGTGACATAATGCAATTTATTCTCATTTGAGAATAATGTGGAAATATGAATTGTGAATATTTGTTAGTGATGTGAAATTTTGATATGAAGTGATAATTGATAAAGCATATGAAATTCATGTATAGTCATGAACTATTTGGACAAATTTGAAATCATGATTGAAAAAGAAAATCTACATTGATTATGAAAAATGAATTTATGAGTGGAAATGCTCAATTAGAAATTGTGAATTGGAAATTGAAACAAAAGAGTAGCTAAGTCTCCCCCGGCATTGGAAATGAAATTAAATAAAATTTGAAAAGAAAGACCAAGGTTGGTCATGTTGAAATGAATGATTAAGTCCGGTTTAGTGGAGATGCTAACTCTAGAGCTTTGATTTTTGTTCATGATTCTAATAAAAACTAAGGATTAGTGCGTAGTGAAGATGTGATGAAAGTGAGAGAAAAACACGAGTATGAGAACTAGGGTTTACGGTGCGGGTGTGTGAGCCAAAGAATGCATGATTGATGAGTCAAGACATGGCGTGGGCACAACTCAGAATGATCAGATTCTAGCCACGCTTGTGGGATGTTTGGTGACTGCAAGTGGATCGTGTGCCATGAAGGAGGCTGATTTGCCACAGAATGCATGCTTGATGAGTCAAGACATGGCGTGTGGTTTCCCTCCAGGTTTTCTGTACATGAGCTTATACACATAGATCATCTAGGATACTCACCGTAATTACAGTAGTAGATTAAGTCATGGCGAGGGATTGAACCCTACAAAGATGAAGAACGATTAAGAGGATTGCCCTCGAACCTATGTAGTATGGGATGCATAGAATCCGAACAAGTGCGCATTAGTGTCATCTAATATAAATAATTGCATTAAGGACTAAGTGCACAATCACAACACAACATCAATAGGGTAGCCCCTTTAGTTTGATATGTGACAAGTTTGTATTTGCTAAATATGGAAAATTAAGTTATACAATTTCTGGCATAGAGGGGATGGCCGTGTATAATGATCGTCGGTTGAATAAACTGATATACCCACAGTCTTATATGTAGGTAAATGGCTTGATGAAGAATAAAGAGGAATAAGTGCTTAAAGATTACTCAATGTTGTTGCATACTTGTTTTCATTGTTGTAAAATTTTACTTCCGCTGTGCAATGTAAAATGTAATATTGATGTAAACTTTGATGTAAAGTGAAAAGTTTAAATTTCCTTGTAAAATTGTACTAAAAGAAGCGGAAAGATCCTGTAGAACATCTCGAATTCAGTGTATTTGGGATTCAGGGTGTTACAGATGTTTTTCGCCATGTTCACGATTGGTAATTCGGATCCTCGGATTTTAGTTTCGAGCAACTTGGTGTGATCTGAGCTGTTGATGGAGATCCATCGCAGATCATGACACAATGTTTTTCGCCATTTACACGCTCGGTAGTTCGGATCATCGGATTTTAAATCTGAGCTACGTGGCGTGTCCGTGCGGTTAATGGAGATCCATCGCAAATCAAGAGGTGTTGTTTTTCGCAATTTTCATGATCGGTAGTTCGGATCCTCAGAATTTTTATCCGAGCCACGTTGTGTGTTCTGAGCTATTGATGGAGTTCTAGTGCGAAACATGAGGCAATATTTTCTGCCATTTTCACGCTCGGTAGTTCGGATCCTTGAATTTTAGATCCGAGCTACTTGGCATGATCTGAGCTGTTGATGGAGATCAAGGGCAAATCTTGAGGCGATGTTTTTTCCGATTTTCGCGCTCGGTAGTTCGGATCCTCGAATTTTAGATCTGAGCTACTTAGTGTGATATGAGCTGTTGATGGAGATCCAGCGCAGATCATGAGGTGATGTTTTTTGCCATTTTCATGCTCGGCAGTTCGGATCCTCGGATTTTAGATCTGAGCTACTCGGTTTGATCTGAGTTGTTGATGGAGATCCAGTGCAGATCATGAGTGATGTTTTTGGCCATTTTCACACTCGGTAGTTCGAATCCTTCGGTTTTAGATCCGAGCCACTTGCCATGATCTGAGCGGTTGATGGAGATCCAGTGCAAATCATGAGGCGAGGTTTTTTGCCATTTTCACGCTCGGCAGTTCGGATCCTCGGATTTTAGATCCGAGCAACTTGGCGAGATTTGAGCTGTTGATGGAGATCCAACGCAGATCATGAGGCGATGTTTTTTGCCATTTTCATGCTTGGCAGTTCGGATCCTCGGATTTTAGATCCGAGCTACTCTACGTGATCTGAGCTGTTGATGTAGATCCAGCGCAGATCATGAGGCGATGTTTCTGGCCATTTTCACGCTCGGTAGTTCGAATCCTCGGGTTTTAAATCCGAGCTACTTGGCTTGATCTGAGCTGTTGTTGGAGATCCAACACAGATAAAGAGGTGAAGTTTTTTGCCATTTTCGTGCTCGACAGTTCGGATCCTTGGATTTAAATCCGAGCTACTCGATGTGATCTGAGCTGTTGATGTAGATCCAGCGCAGATCATGAGGCGATGTTTCTGGCCATTTTCACGCTCTGTAGTTCGGATCCTTGGGTTTTAGATCCGAGCTACTTGGCGTGATCTGAGCTGTTGATGGAGATCCAGTGCAGATCATGAGGCGATGTTTTTCGCCATTTTCACGCTTGGTAATTCGGATCCTCGGATTTTAGATTCGAGCGACTTGGCATGATATGTGCTGTAGATCCAAATCCCGCGCAGATAATGAGGCTATGTTTTTGGCTATTTTCACGCTCGGTAGTTCGGATCCTCAGATTTTAGATTCGAGCTACTTGGCGTGATCTGAGCTGTTGATGGAGATCGATCGCAGATCATGAGGCAAAGATTTTCTCCATTTTCACACTCAGTAGTTCGGATCCGCGGATTTTAGATCCGAGCTACACGGCGTGATCTGAACCGTTGATGGAGATCCAGCTCAAATAATGAGGCGATGTTTTTTTGCAATTTTCACGCTAGGTAGTTCGGATCCTCGATTTTTTATCCGGTCTACGTGGCGTGTGCTGAGCTGTTGATGGAGTTCCAGTGCGAATCGTGAGGCGATGTTTTCCGCCATTTTCACGTTCGGTAGTTCGGATCCTTTGATTTTATATTCGAGCTACTTGGTGGGATCTGAGCTGTTGATGGAGATCCAGCGCTAATTTTGAGGCAATGTTTTTCTCCATTTTCACGATCGGTGGTCCGGATTCTCGAATTTTAGATCCAAGCTACTTGGCGTGATCTGAGCTATTGATGGAGATCCACGGCGAATCTTGAGGCGATGTTTTTCCCCATTTTCATGCTCGGTAGTTCGGATCCTCGCATTTTTTATGCAAGTTACGTGGCGTGTTCTGAGCTGTTGATGGAGTTCCAGTGCGAATCATGAGGCAATTTTTTCCTGCCGTTTTCATGCTCGGTAGTTAGGATCCTCTGATTTTAGATCCAAGCTACTTGGCATGATCTGAGCTGTTGATGGAGATCCAGCGCAGATCATGAGGCGATGTTTTTTGCCATTTTCACGCACGGTAGTTCGGATGCTCGAATTTTTTATCCGAGCTACGTGGCGTGTTCTGAGCTGTTAATGGAGATCCAGCGCGAATCTTGAGGCAAAGTTTTTCCACATTTTCACCCTCAGTAGTTCGGATGCTCAAGATTTTTATCCGAGTAACATGGCATCTTCAGAGCTATTAATGGAGTTCCACCGCGAATCATGAGGCAATGTTTTCCTCCATTTTCATGCTCAGTTGTTCGGATCCTCGGAGTTTAGGTCCGAGCTACTTGGCGTGATCTGAGCTTTTGATGAGATCCAACATGAATGTGGAGGGGATGGTTTTTCCCATTTTCACGCTCGGTAGTTCAGATCCTCAGATTTTAGATCCGAGCTTCTTGGCATGAACTGAGCTGTTGATGGAGATCCAGCGCAGATCATGAGGCGATATTTTTGGCCATTTTCACGCTCGGTAGTTCGGATCCTCGGGTTTTAGATCTGAGCTACTTGGCATGATCTGAGATGTCGATGGAGATCCAGTGCAGAACATGAGGCGATGTTTTTCGCCATTTTCACGATTGGTAATTCGGATCCTCGGATTTTGGATCCGAGCAACTTGGTGTGATCTAAGCTGTTGATGGAGATCCGTCGCAGATCATGAGGCAAAGTTTTTTGCCATTTACATGCTCGGTAGTTCGGATCCTCGGATTTTAGATCCGAGCTACGTGGCATGATCTGAGCGGTTGATGGAGATCCAGCATAATTCAAGAGGTGACGTTTTTCGCAATTTTCATGATCGGTAGTTCAGATCCTCAGAATTTTTATCCGAGCTACGTTGCATGTTCTGAGCTATTGATGGAGTTCTGGTGCAATTCATGAGGCGATGTTTTCCTCATTTTCACCCTCGGTAGTTCAGAACTTCAAATTTTAGATCTGAGCTGCTTGGCGTGATCTAAGCTATTGATGGAGATCTAAGGCGAATCTTGAGGTGATGTTTTTCCCGAATTTCACGCTCAGTAGTTCGGATCCTCGGATTTTAGATCCGAGCTACTTAGCGTGAACTGAGCTGTTGATGGAGATCCAGCGCAGATCATGAGATGATGTTTTTTGCCATTTTCACGCTCGGTAGTTCGGATCCTCGGATTTTAGATCCGAGCTACTCGGTTTGATCTGAGTTGTTGATGGAGATATAGTGCAGATCGTGAGGTGATGTTTTTGGCCATTTTCACGCTCAGTAGTTCGGATCCTCAGGTTTTAGATCGAGCCACTTGGCGTGATCTGAGCTGTTGATGGAGATCCAGTGCAGATCTTGAGGAGATGTTTTTTGCCATTTTCAGGACTGGTAATTCGGATCCTCGGATTTTAGATCTGAGCTATTTGGTGTAATTTAAGCTGTTGATGAAGATCCAGCGCAGATCATGATGTGATGTTTTTCACAAAGTTCACGCTCAGTAGTTCAGATCCTCGGATTTTAGATCCAAGCTACGTGGCTTGATCTGAGCCGTTGATGGAGATCCAGTGCAAATCATGAGGCAATATTTTTTGCAATTTTCACACTCAGCAGTTCGGATCCTCAGATTTTAGATCCGAGCTACTTGGCATGATCTGAGCTGTTGACGGAGATCCAGCGCAGATCATTAGGCAAGGTTTCTTGCCATTTTCACCTCAGCAGTTTGGATCCTCGGATTTTAGATCCGAGCTACTTGGCGTGATAGAGCTGTTGATGGAGATCCAGCGCAGATCATGAGGCGATGTTTTTTGCCATTTTAATGCTCGGCAGTTCGGATCCTAGCATTTTAGATCTGAGCTACTCGGCGTGATCTGAGCTGTTGATGGAGATCCAATGCAGATCATGAGGCGATGTTTTTGGCCATTTTCACGCTCGGTAGTTCGGATCGTCAGGTTTCAAATCCGAGTTACTTGGCATGATCTGAGCTGTTTATGGAGATCCAGCGCAGATCATGAGGCGAGGTTTTTCGCTATTTTCGCGCTTGGTAATTCGGATCCTCAGATTTTACATCCGAGCAACTTGTCGTGATCTGAGCTGTTGATCAGATCCAGCGCAGATAATGAGGCGATGTTTTTGGCTATTTTCACTCTCGGTAGTTCGGATCCTCAGATTTTAGATTCGATCTACTTGGCGTGATCTGAGCTGTTGATGGAGATCCATCGTAGATCATGAGGCGATGATTTTCTCCATTTTCTTGCTCAGTAGTTCAGATCCACGGATTTTAGATCCGGGCTATGCGATGTGATCTGAGCCGTTGATAGAGATCCAGCGCACATAATAAGGCGATGTTTTTTGCAATTTTCACATGGTAGTTCGGATCCTCAGGTTTTTTATCCGGGCTACGTGGCATGTTCTGAGCTGTTGATGGAGTTCCAGTTCGAATCATGAGGTTGTTTTCCTCCATTTTCACGCTCAGTAGTTCGGATCCTTCGATTTTAGATTCGAGCTACTTGGCAGGATTTGAGCTGTTGATGGAGATCCAGTGCGAATCTTGATGGGATGCTTTTCGCCATTTTCTCGCTGGGTCGTTCGGATCCTCAGATTTTAGATTCGAGCAACTTGGCGTGATTTGAGCTGTTGATGGAGATCCATCGCAGATCATGAGGCGATGTTTTCTGCCATTTTCATGCTCGGTAGTTCAGATCCTCAAATTTTAGATCCGAGCTGCTTGGCATGATCTGAGCTGTTGATGGAGATCCAGTGCTAATTTTGAGGCAATGTTTTTCTTCATTTTCACAATCGGTGGTTCGGATTCTCGGATTTTGGATCCAAGCTACTTGGCATGATCTGAGCTGTTGATGGAGATCTTGGGCGAATCTTGAGGCGATGTTTTTCCCCATTTTCATGCTGGGTAGTTCGGATCCTCGGATTTTTTATCTAAGCTACGTGGCGAGTTCTGAGCTGTTGATGGAGTTCCCGTGCGAATCATGAGGCAATTTTTTCCACCATTTTCATGCTCAGTTGTTCGGGTCCTCGGAGTTTAGGTCCGATCTACTTGACGTGATCTTAGCTATTGATGAGATCTAGTAGGAATGTGGAGGGGATGTTTTTTGCTATTTTCACGCACGGTAGTTCACATCCTCAGATTTTAGATACGAGCTTCTTGGCGTAATCTGAGCTGTTGATGGAGTTCCAGCGCAGACCATGAGGCGATGGTTTTTGCCATTTTCACGCTCGGTAGTTCAGATCCCCAGATTTTAGATCCGAGCTACTCGGCGTGATCTGAGTTGTTGATGGAGATCCAACACAGATCTTGAGGCGATGGTTTTGGCCATTTTCATGCTCGGTAGTTCGGAACCTCGGGTTTCAGATCTGAGCTACTTGGCATGATCTGAGCTGTTGATGGAGATCCAGCGCAGAACATGAGGCGATGTTTTTTGCCATTTTCACGATTGGTAATTCGGATCCTTGGATTTTAGATTCGAGCAACTTGTTGTGATCTGAGCTGTTGCGGGAGATCCATCGCAGATAATGAGGAGATGTTTTTAGCCATTTACACGCTCGGAAGTTCGGATCCTCAGATTTTAGATCTGAGCTACGTGGCATGATCTGAGTGGTTGATGGAGATCCACTGCAAATCAGGTGGTGATGTTTTTAGCAATTTTCACGATCGGTAGTTCGGATCCTCGGAATTTTTATCCGAGCTACGTTGCGTGTTCTGAGCTGTTGATGGAGTTCTAGTGCGAATCATGAGGCGATGTTTTCTGCCATTTTCACGCTCGGTAGTTCGAATGCTCGAATTTTATATCCGAACTACTTGGCATGATCTGAGTTGTTGATGGAGATCCATGGCACAGATCATGAGGCGATGTTTTTCCCAATTTTCACGCTCAGTAGTTCAGATCCTCGAATTTTAGATCCGAGCTACTTAGCATGATCTGAGCTGTTGATGGAGATCCAGCACAGATCATGAGGCGATGTTTTTTGCCGTTTTCACGCTCGGTAGTTCAGATCCTCGGATTTTAGATCCAAGCTACTGGGTTTGATGTGAGTTGTTGATGGAGATCTAGTACAGATCATGAAGTGATGTTTTTGGCCATTTTCACGCTCGGTAGTTCGGATCCTCGGGTTTTAGATTTGAGCCACTTGGCTTGATTTGAGCTGTTGATGGAGATCCACCGCAGATCATGAGGCGATGTTTTTCGCCATTTTCAGGACTGGTAATTCGGATCCTCAGATTTTAGATCTGAGAAACTTGGCATGATTTGAGCTGTTGATGAAGATCCAGCACAGATCATGAGGCGATGTTTTTGACCATTTTCACACTCGGTAATTTGGATCCTCGGATTTTAGATTAGATCTACTTGCCGTGATCTGAGCTGTTGATGGAGATCCATCGCAGATCAGGAAGCGATGTTTTTTGCCATTTACACACTCGGTTGTTCAGATCCTCAAATTTTAGATCCGAGCTACGTGGTAAGATCCGAGCCGTTAATGGAGATCTAGCGCAAATCTTGAGGCGATGTTTTCTGCAATTTTCATGATCGGTAGTTCGGATCCTTAGATTTTTTATCCGAGCTACGTGGCGTGTTCTGCACTGTTGATGGAGTTCTAGTGCGAATCACGAGGTGATGTTTTCTCCCCTTTTCATGCTCGGTAGTTCGGATCGTCGAATTTTAGATCAGACCTACTTGGCGTGATCTGAGCTGTTGATGAGATCCAGCGCCGATCATAACGTGATGTTTTTTGCCATATTCACGCTCCGTAGTTCGGATCCTCGGATTTTAAATCCGAGCTACTCGGCATGATCTGCACTGTTGATGGAGATCCAGCGCGAATCTTGAGACGATGTTTTTTGCCATTTTCACGTTCGGTAGTTCGGATCCTCGGATTTTAGATCCGAGCTACTTGGCGTGATCTGAGCTGTTGATGGAGATCCAGCGCAGATCATGAGGCGATGTTTTTTGCCATTTTCATGGTCGGTAGTTCGGATCCTCGGATTTTAGATCCGAGCTACTTGGCGTGATATGAGATGTTGATGGAGATCCAGTGCAGATCATGAGGTGATGTTTTTCGCAATTTTCACGATCGGAAGTTCGAATCCTCGGAATTTTTATCCGTGCAACGTGGCATGTTCTGAGCTGTTGATGGAGTTCCACTGCGAATCATGAGGCAATGTTTTCCGCCATTTTCATGCTCGGTAGTTCGGATCCTCGGAGTTTAGATCCGAGCTACTTTGCATGATCTGAGCGGTTGATGGAGATCCAGTGCAGATCATGAGGGGATGTTTTTCGCCATTTTCATGCTTGGTAGTTCAGATCCTCAGATTTTAGATCCGAGCTACTTGGCGTGATATGGGCTATTGATGGAGATCCAGCGCGAATGTTGACGGGATGTTTTTCACCATTTTCATGCTCGGTAGTTCGGATCCTCAGATTTTAGATCTGAGCTACTTGGCGTGATCTGAGCTATTGATGGCGTTCCAGCGCAGATCACGAGGCAATGTTTTTTGCCATTAACACGCTTGGTTGTTCAGATCCTCAGATTTTGGCCATTTTCACGCTCAGTAGTTCGGATCCTCGGGTTTTAGATCCGAACTACTTGGCGTGATCTGAGCTATTGATGGAGATCCAGCACAGATCATTAGGCAAATTTTTTTGCCATTTTCACGATTGGTAATTCCGATCCTCAGAATTTATATCTGAGCAACTTGGCATGATCTGAGCTGTTGATGGAGATCCATCGCAGATCATGAGGCAATGTTTTTCACCATTAACACGCTTGGTTGTTCAGATCCTCAGATTTTAGATTCGAACTATGTGGCGTGATCTGAGCCGTTGATGGGGATCAAGCGCAAATAATGAGGCAATGTTTTTTGCCATTTTGACGCTCGGTAGTTTGGATCCTCGGATTTTAGGTCCAAGCTACGTGGCATGATCTGAGCCGTAATGCAGATCCAACGCAAGTCAAGTGGTGATGTTTTTCACAATTTTCACGATCGGTAGTTCGGATCCTCGGAATTTTTATCAGAGCTATGTGGCGTGTTCTGAGCTGTTCGTGGAGTTCCGTCGAGAATCATGAGGCAATGTTTTCCGCCATTTTCACGCTCGGTAGTTCGAAACCTCGGATTTTAGATCCGAGCTACTTGGCGTGATCTGAGCTGTTGATGGAGATCCAGGGCAGATCATGAGGCAATGTTTTTCACCATTTTCATGCTCGGTAGTTCGAATCCTCGGATTTAAGATCTGAGCTATTTGGCATGATCTGAGCTATTGATGGAGATCCAGTGCGAATCTTGGGGGTTGTTTTTCGCCATTTTCACGCTCGGTAATTCGGATCCTCGGATTTTAGATCTGAGCTACTTGGCGTAATCTGAGCCGTTGATGGAGATCCATCGCAGATCATGAGGCGGTGTTTTTTGCAATTTTCATGATCGGTAGTTCGGATCCTCGAATTTTTTATCCGAGCTACGTGTCGTGTTCGGTGCGGTTGATGGAGTTCTAGTGCAAATCATGAGGTGATGTTTTCTGCCATTTTCACGCTCAGTAGTTTGGATCCTCGGATTTTAGATCCGAGCTACTTGGCGTGATCTGAGATGTCGATGGAGATCCAGCGCAGATTATGAGGCGATGTTTTTTGCCATTTTCACGCTAGGCAGTTCAGATCCTCGGATTTTAGATCCGAGCTACTTGGCGTGATCTGAGCTGTTGATGGAGATCCAGGGCAGATCATGAGGCAATGTTTTTTTCCATTTTCACACTCGGTAGTTCGGATCCTCGGATTTTAGATCCGAGCTACTTGGCGAGATCTGAGCTGTTGATGGAGGGAGATCCAACGCAGATCATGAGGCGATGATTTTCTCCATTTTCACGCATAGTAGTTCGGCTCCACAGATTTTAGATCCGAGCTACGCGGCGTGATTTGAGCCGTTGATGGAGATCTAGCGCAAATAATGAGGCAATGTTTTCTGCCATTTTCCCGCTCGGTAGTTCGGATCCTTGGATTTTAGATTCGAGCTACTTGGCAGGATCTGAGCAGTTGATGGAGATCCAGTGCGAATCTTGAGGCGATGCTTTTCGCCATTTTCACGCTCGGTAGTTCAGAACCTCAGATTTTAGATTCGAGCTACTTGGCGTGATCTGAGCTGTTGATGGAGATCCAGCCTAGATCATGAGGCGATGTTTTTTGCCATTTTCACGCTCGATAGTTCAAATCCTCGGATTTTTTATCCGAGCTTCTTGGCATGATCTGAGCTACTGATGGAGATCCAGTGCTAATTTTGAGGCGATATTTTTCTCCATTTTCACGATCAGTTGTTCGGATTCTACTGAAAGTCCAGGTTTACTGGGGAGAAGGTGTGTCTGTCATCCGAGGGGTTCCGCCCGTACTCCTAAAAAGGGAGGGGGAAAGTCGTAGAGTGAGACAAACGCATCTTGACCCCCAAAGTAACAAAAGAGAGGCACAAAATCAATATTAGTTGCTAGAAATACTCCCCGAATGGGTGAGTTCTAAGGACTTAATGGTCGTTCTGAGTTCTGAGCTAAATAGCTGCTGAGCTATGAGCTCTGAGCTGATTCCTTATAAAAATTTCGGCCCTTAATTCACATGCATTGGTTCTGATTGAACCAATCATGGGAATCAAGGATAGCAGATTTTAGATCCAAGCTACTTGGCTTGATCTGAGCAGTTGATGGAGATCCACGGCGAATCTTGAGGCGATGTTTTTCGCAATTTTCACGGTCGGTAGTTCGGATCCTCGAAATTTTTATCAGAGCTATGTGGCGTGTTCTGAGCTTATCGTGGAGTTCCGTCGCGAATCATGAGGCAATGTTTTTCGCCATTTTCACGCTCGGTAGTTCGGAACCTCGGATTTTAGATCCGAGCTACTTGGCATGATCTGAGCTATTGATGGAGATCCACGGCAGATCACGAGGCAATGTTTTTCACGATTTTCATGCTCGGTAGTTCGGATCCTCGGATTTAAGATCTGAGCTATTTGGCGTGATCTGAGCTAATGATGGAGATCCAGCACGAATCTTGGGGGGTTGTTTTTTGCCATTTTCACGCTCGGTAATTCGGATCCTCGGATTTTAGATTTGAGCTACTTGGCGTAATCTGAGCCGTTGATGGAGATCCATCGCAGATCATGAGTCGATGTTTTTTGCAATTTTCATGATCGGTAGTTCGGATCCTCGAATTTTTTATCCGAGCTACGTGGCGTGTTCGGCGCTGTTGATGGAGTTCTAGTGCGAATCATGAGGTGATATTTTCCGCCATTTTCACGCTTAGTAGTTCGGATCTTGGATTTTAGATCCGAGCTACTTGGCGTGATCTGAGGTGTTGATGGAGATCCAGCGCAGATTATGAGGCGATGTTTTTCGCCATTTTCACGCTCGGCAGTTCGGATCCTCGAATTTTAGATCCGTGCTACCTGGCATGATCTGAGCTATTGATGGAGATCCAGGGCAGATCATGAGGCAATGTTTCTTGCCATTTTCACACTCGGTAGATCAGATCCTCGAATTTTAGATTCGAGCTACTTGGCGAGATCTGAGCTGTTGATGGAGGGAGATCCCACGCAGATCATAAGGCGATGATTTTCTCCATTTTCACGCTCAGTAGTTCGGCTCCACAGATTTTAGATCCGAGCTACTCGGCGTGATTTGAGCCGTTGATGGAGATCTAGCGCAAATAATGAGGCAATGTTTTCTGCCATTTTCACGCTCGGTAGTTCGGATCCTTGGATTTTAGATTCGAGCTACTTGGCGGGATCTGAGCTATTGATGGAGATCCAGCGCGAATCTTGAGGCGAGGCTTTTTCGCCATTTTCACGCTCGGTAGTTCAGCACCTCGGATTTTAGATTCGAGCTACTTGGCGTGATCTGAGTTGTTGATGGAGGTCCAGCACAGATCATGAGGCGATGTTTTTTGCCATTTTCACGCTCGGTAGTTCAAATCCTCGAATTTTAGATCCGAGCTGCTTGGCTTGATCTGAGCTGCTGATGGAGATCCAGTGCTAATTTTGAGGCGATATTTTTCTCCATTTTCACGATCGGTTGTTCAGATTCTACTGAATGTCCGGTTTACTGGGGGAAGGTGTGTCTGTCATCCGAGGGGTTCCGCCCGTACTCCTAAAAAGGGAGGGGGAAACCCGTTGAGTGAGACAGACGCATCCTGACCCCCAAAGTAACAAAAGAGAGGCGCAAAATCAATATTAGTAGGTGGAAATACTCCCCGAAGGGGTGAGTTCTAGGGACTTAATGGGAGTTCTGAGTTCTGAGCTAAATAGCTGCTGAGCTATGAGCTCTGAGCTGATTCCTTATAAAAATTCCGGCCCTTAATTCACATGCATCGGTTCTGATTGAACCAATCATGGGAATCAAGGATAGCAGATTTTAGATCCAAGCTACTTGGCATGATCTGAGCTATTGATGGAGATCCAGGGCGAATCTTGAGGCGATGTTTTTCGCAATTTTCACGATCGGTTGTTCGGATCCTCGGAATTTTTATCAGAGCTATGTGGCGTGTTTTGAGCTTTTCGTGGGGTTCCGTCGCGAATCATAAGGCAATGTTTTCTGCCATTTTCACGCTCGGTAGTTCGGAACCTCGGATTTTAGATCCGAGCTACTTGGCGTGATCTGAGCTATTGATGGAGATCCGGGGCAGATCACGAAGCAATGTTTTTCACCATTTTCATGCTCGGTAGTTCGGATCCTCGGATTTAAGATCTGAGCTATTTGGCGTGATCTGAGCTAATGATGGAGATCCAGCGCGAATCTTGGGGGGTTGTTTTTCGCCATTTTCACGCTCGGTAATTCGGTCCTCGGATTTTAGATCTGAGCTACTTGGCGTAATCTGAGCCATTGATGGAGATCCATCGCAGATCATGAGTCGATGTTTTTTGCAATTTTCATGATCGGTAGTTCGGATCCTCGGATTTTTTATCCGAGCTACGTGGCGTGTTCGGTGCGGTTGATGGAGTTCTAGTGCGAATCATGAGGTGAAGTTTTCCGCCATTTTCACGCTCAGTAGTTCGGATCCTCGGATTTTAGATCAGAGCTACTTGGCGTGATCTGAGCTGTTGATGGAGATCCAGGGCAGATCATGAGGCAATGTTTTTTGCCATTTTCACGCTCGGAAGTTCGGATCCTCGGATTTTAGATCTGAGCTACTTGGCGAGATCTGAGCTATTGATGGAGGGAGATCCAACGCAGATCATGAGGCGATGATTTTCTCCATTTTCACGCCCAGTAGTTCGGATCCACAGATTTTAGATCCGAGCTACGCGACGTGATTTGAGCCGTTGATGG
Organism: Hemerocallis citrina; assembly: GCA_017893485.1. NCBI lineage: Eukaryota > Viridiplantae > Streptophyta > Magnoliopsida > Asparagales > Asphodelaceae > Hemerocallis > Hemerocallis citrina. The sequence continues at coordinate 105,291,922 of CM030359.1, read as the reverse complement.
AGATCTAGCGCAAATAATGAGGCGATGTTTTCTGCCATTTTCACGCTCTGTAGTTCGGATCCTTGGATTTTAAATTCGAGCTACTTGGCGGGATCTGAGCTGTTGATGGAGATCCAGCGCGAATCTTGAGGCGGTGCTTTTGGCCATTTTCACGCTCGGTTGTTTAGATCCTCAGATTTTAGATTCGAGCTACTTGGCTTGATCTGAGCTGTAGATGGAGATCCAGCGCAGATCATGAGGCGATGTTTTTTGCCATTTTCACTCTCGGTAGTTCAAATCCTCGGATTTTAGATCCGAGCTCCTTGGCATGATCTGAGCTGCTGATGGAGATCCAGTGCTAATTTTGAGGCGATATTTTTCTTCATTTTCACGATCGGTTGTTCGGATTCTACTGAAAGTCCAGGTTTACTGGGGGAAGGTGTGTCTGTCATCCGAGGGGTTCTGCCCGTACTCCTAAAAAGGGAGGGGGAAACCCGTAGAGTGAGACAGATGCATCCTGACCCCCAAAGTAACTAAAGAGAGGCGCAAAATCAATATTAGTAGCTAGAAATACTCCCCGAAGGGGTGAGTTCTAGGGACTTAATAGGGAGTTCTGAGTTCTGAGCTAAATAGCTGCTAAGCTATGAGCTCTGAGCTGATTCCTTATAAAAATTCCGGCCCTTAATTCACATGCATCGGTTCTGATTGAACCAATCATGGGAATCAAGGATAGCAGATTTTAGATCCAAGCTACTTGGCGTGATCTGAGCTGTTGATGGAGATCCAGGGCGAATCTTGAGGCGATGTTGTTCCCTATTTTCATGCTTGGTAGTTCGGATCCTCAGATTTTTAATCCGAGCTATGTGACGTGCTCTGAGCTGTTGATGGAGTTCCAGTGCGAATCATGAAGCGATGTTTTCTGCCATTTTCACTCTCGGTAGTTCGGATCCTCAGATTATATATCCGAGCTACTTGGCGTGATCTGTGCTGTTGATGGAGATTCAGTGCGAATCTTGAGGAAATGTTTTTTGCCATTTTCACGCTCTACAGTTCCGATTCCTTGGATTTTAGATTCGAGCTACTTGGCATGATCTAAGCTGTTGAAGGAGATCCAGCGCAGATCATGAGGCGATGTTTTTTGCAATTTTCATGATCGGTATTTCGGATCCGTGGATTTTTTATCCGAGCTACATGGTGTGTTCTGCGCTGTTGATGAAGTTTTAGTGCGAATCATGAGGTGATGTTTTCTACCATTTTCACGCTCGGTAGTTTGGATGCTCGGATTTTAGAACCGAGCTACTTGGTGTGATCTGAGCTGTTGATGGAGATCCAGCGCAAATCATATGGCAAGGTTTTTTGCCATTTTCACTGTCGGCAGTTCCGATCCTCGGATTTTAGATCCAAGCTACTCGGCGTGATCTGAGCTGTTGATGGAGATCCAGCGCAGATCATGAGGCGATGTTTTTGGCCATTTTCATGCTCAGTAGTTCGGATCCACGGATTTTAGATCCAAGCTACGTGGCGTGATCTGAGCTGTTCATGGAGATCCAGCGCAAATAATGAGGGGATGTTTTTTGCAATTTTCACGCAAGGTAGTTCGGATCCTCGGATTTTTTATCCGAGCTACGTGGCGTGTTCTAAGCTGTTGATGAAGTTCCAGTGCGAATCATGAGGCGATGTTTTCTGCCATTTTCACGCTCGGTAGTTCGGATCCTTGGATTTTAGATTCGAGCTACTTGACGGGATCTGAGCTGTTGATGGAGATCCAGCGCGAATCATGAGGCAATGCTTTTCGCCATTTTCACGCTCGGTAGTTCAGATCCTCGGATTTTAGATTCGAGCTACTTGGCGTGATCTGAGCTGTTGATGGAGATCCAGCACAGATCATGAGGCGATGTTTTTTGCCATTTTCACGCTCGGTAGTTCACATCCTCGGATTTTAGATCTGAGCTGTTGATGGAGATCCAGCGCTAATTTTGAGGCAATGTTTTTCACCATTTTCACGATCGATGGTTCGGATTCTCGAATTTTAGATCCAAGCTATTTGGCATGATCTGAGCTGTTGATGGAGATCCAGGGGGAATCTTGAGGCGATGTTTTTCCCTATTTTTACTCTCTGTAGTTCGGATCCTCGGATTTTTAATCCGAACTATGTGGAGTGCTCTGAGCTGTTGATGGAGTTCCAGCGCGAATCATGAGGCGGTGTTTTCCACCATTTTCACTCTGGGTAGTTTGGATCCTCGGAATTTATATCCAAGCTATTTGGCGTGATCTGAGATGTTGATGGAGATCCAGCGCGAATCTTGAGGAAATGTTTTTTGCTATTTTCATGCTTTGCAGTTCGGATCCTCGGATTTTAGGTTTGAACTACCTGGCATGATCTGAGTTGTTGAAGGAGATCCAACGCAGATCATGAGGCGATGTTTTTTGCAATTTTCACGATCGGTAGTTCGGATCAGCGGATTTTTTATCCGAGCTTCGTGGCGTGTTCTGCGCTGTTGATGGAGTTCTAGTGCGAATCATGAGGAGATGTTTTCCGCCATTTTCATGCTCGGCAGTTCGGATCCTCGGATTTTAGATCCGAACTACTTGGCGTGATCTGAGCTGTTGATAGAGATCCAGCGCAGATCATGAGGCGAGGTTTTTGGCCATTTTCACGCTTGGCAATTCGGATCCTCGGATTTTAGATTCGAGCTACTCGGCGTGATCTGAGCTGTTGATGGTGATTCAGCGCAGATCATGAGGCGATCTTTTTTGCCATTTTCACGCTCAGCAGTTCGGATCCTCGGATTTTAGATCCGAGCTACTCGGCATGATCTGATCTGTAGATGGAGAACCAGGGCACAGATCATGAGGCGATGTTTTTGGCCATTTTCACGCTCGGTTGTTCGGATCCTCGGGTTTTAGATCCGAGCTACATGGCGTGATCTGAGCTATTGATGGAGATCCAGCGCAGATCATGAGGCAATATTTTTTTCAATTTTCACGCTCGGTAATTTGGATCCTCGGATTTTAGATCCGAGCTACTTGCCGTGATCTGAGCTGTTGATCCAGATCCAGCACAGATAAAGAGGCAATGTTTTTGGCTATTTTCACGCTCTGTAGTTCGAATCCTCAGATTTTAGATTCGAGCTACTTGGCGTGATCTGAGCTGTTGATGGAGATCCATCACAGATCATCAGGCGATGATTTTCGCCTTTTTCACGCTCAGTAGTTCGGATGCACAGATTTTAGATCCGAGCTACGTGGTGTGACCTGAGCTGTTGATGGAGATCCAGCGCAAATAATGAGGCAATGTTTTTATCAATTTTCCTGCTCAGTAGTTCGGATCCTCGGATTTTTTATCTGAGCTACGTGGCATGTTCTGAGCTGTTGATGGAGTTCTAGTGCGAATCATGAGGCGATGTTTTCCCCCATTTTCACGCTCGGTAGTTCGGATCCTTGGATTTTACATAAGAGCTACTTGGTGGGATCTGAGTTGTTGATGGAGATCCAGCGCGAATCTTAAGGCGATGCTTTTCGCCATTTTCACGCTTGGTAGTTCAGATCCTCGGATTTTAGATCTGAGCTGCTTGGCTTGATCTGAGCTGTTGGTGGAGATCCAGCGCTAATTTTGAGGCGATGTTTTTCTCCAGTTTCGCGGTCGGTGGTTTGGATTCTAGGATTTTAGATCCAAGCTACTTTGCAAGATCTGAGCTGTTGATGGAGATCCATGGTGAATCTTGAGGCGATGTTTTTCCCCCTTTTCATGCTCGGTAGAGCGGATCCTCAGATTTTTAATTCCGAGCTATGTGGCGTACTCTGAGCTGTTGATGGAGTTCCAGCAACATGAGGCGATGTTTTCTGCCATTTTCACTCTCAGTAGTTCGGATCATCCGATTTTATATCCGAATTATTTAGAGTGATCTGAGATATTGATGGAGATCCAGTGCAATTCTTGAGGAAATGTTTTTTGCCATTTTCACGCTTTGCAGTTCGGATCCTCAAATTTTAGATTCGAGCTACTTGGCATGATCTGAGTTGTTGAAGGAGATCTAGCGCAGATCATGAGGCGATGTTTTTCGCAATTTTCATGATCGGTTGTTCGGATTTGCTGATTTTTTATCCGAGCAACGTACCGTGTTCTGCGCTGTTGATGGAGTTCTTGTGCGAATCATGAGGTGATGTTTTCCGCCATTTTCACGCTCGGCAGTTTGGATCCGCGGATTTTAGATCCGAGCTACTTGGCGTGATCTGAGCTGTTGATGGAGATCAAGCACAGATCATGAGGCGAGGTTTTTTGCCATTTTCACGCTGTGCAGTTTGGATCCTTAGATTTTAGATCCGAGTTACTTGGCGTGATCTGAGCTGTTGATGGAGATCCAGCGCAGACCATGAGGCGATGTTCTTTGCCATTTTCACGCTAGGCAGTTCGGATCCTCGGATTTTAGATCGGAGCTACTCGACGTGATCTGAGCTGTTGATGGAGATCCAGGGCACAGATCATGAGGCGATGTTTTGGCCATTTTCATGCTCGGTAGTTCGGATCCTCGGGTTTTAGATCCGAGCTACTTGGCGTGATCTGAGCTGTTGATGGAGATCCAGCGCAGATCATGAGGTGATGTTTTTTGCCATTTTCACGCTCGGTAATTCGGATCCTCGGATTTTAGATCCGAGCTACTTGGCGTGATCTGAGCTGTTGATCCAGATCCAGCGCAGATAATGAGGCGATGTTTTTGGCTATTTTCACGTTCCGTAGTTCGGATCCTCGGATTTTAGATTCGAGCTACTTGCTGTGATCTGAGCAGTTGATGGAGATCCATCGCAGATCTTGAGGCGATGATTTTCGCCATTTTCACGCTCGGTAGTTCGGATGCACGGATTTTATATCCGAGCTACGTGGCGTGACCTGAGCCGTTGATGGAGATCCAGTGCACATAATGAGGCGATGTTTTTTGCAATTTTCAAGCTCGGTAGTTCGGATCCTCGAATTTTTTATCCGAGCTACGTGGCCTGTTGTGAGCTGTTGATGGATATCCAGTGCGAATCATGAGGCGATGTTTTCCACCATTTTCACGATCAGTGGTTCGGATTCTCTGATTTTAGATCCGAGCTACTTGGCGTGATCTGAGCTGTTGATGGAGATCCATGGCGAATCTTGTGGTGATGTTTTTCCCCATTTTCACGGTCGGTAGTACGGATCCTCGGATCTTAGATACGAACTTTGTGGCGTGATCTGAGCCGTTGATGTAGATCCAACGCAAATCATGAGGCAATGTTTTTTGCAATTTTCTCGCTCGATAGTTCGGGTCCTCGGATTTTTTATCCGAGCTACGTGGTGTGATCTATGCTGTTGATGGAGTTCTAGTGCGAATAAAGAGGTGATGTTTTCCGCCATTTTCGCGCTCTGTAGCTCGGATCCTCGAATTTTATATCTGAGCTACTTGGCATGATCTGTGCTATTGATGGTGATCCAGCGCCGATCATGAGGCGATGTTTTTTGCCATTTTCACGCTCGATAGTTCGGATCCACAGATATTAAATCCGAGCTACTCCGCAATATCTGAGCTGTTGGTGGAGATCCAGGGCGAATCTTGATGAAATGTTTTTCCCGATTTTCACGCTCGGCAGTTCGGATCCCCGGATTTTAGATCCGAGCTACTTAGCGTGATCTGAGCTGTTGATGGAGTCCAGCGTAGACCATGAGGCAATGTTTTTCGCCATTTTGACGCTCGGTAGTTCGGATCCTCGGATTTTATATCCGAGCTACGTGGCATGATCTGAGCTGTTGATGCAGATCCAGTGCAAATCATGAGGTGATGTTTTACACAATTTTCACGATCGGTAGTTCGGATCCTCAGAATTTTATCCGAGCTATGTGGCGTGTTCTGAGCTGTTGATGGAGTTCCATCGTGAATCATAAGGCAGTGTTTTTGCCATTTTCACGCTCAGTAGTTGGGAACCTAGGATTTTAGATCCGAGCTACTTGGCATGATCTGAGCTGTTGATGGAGATCCAGCGCGAATCTTAAGGCGAGGTTTTTGGCTATTTTCACGCTCGGTAGTTCGGATCCACGGATTTTAGGTCCGAGCTACGTGGCGTGATCTGAGCCGTTGATGGAGATCCATTGCAAATAATGAGGCGATGTTTTTTGCAATTTTCACGCTCGGTAGTTCGGATCCTCGGATTTTTTATCCGAGCTACGTGGCATTTTCTGAGCTGTTGATGGAGTTATAGTGCGAATCATGAGGCGATGTTTTCCGCCATTTTCACGCTCGATAGTTCGGATACTTGGATTTTAGATACGAGCGACTTGGCGGGAGCTGAGCTGTTGATGGAGATCCAGCACGAATCTTGAGGCGATGCTTTTCGCCATTTGCACGCTCGGTAGTTCAGATCCACGGATTTTAGATCCGAGCTGCTCGGCATGATCTAAGCTGTTGATGGAGATCCAGCACTAATTTTGAGGCGATGTTTTTCTCCCTTTTCACGATCAGTGGTTCGCATTCTCGGATTTTAGATCCAAGCTACTTGGCGTGATCTAAGCTGTTGATGGAGATCCAGGGCGAATCTTAAGGCGATGTTTTTCCCGATTTTTACGCTCGGTAGTTCGGATCCTCAAATTTTAGATCTGAGCTACTTAGTGTGATCTGAGCTGTTGGTGGAGATCCGGCGCAGATCATGAGGCAATGTTTTTCGCCATTTTGACACTCGGTAGTTCGGATCCTCAGATTTTTTATCCGAGCTACGTGGCACGATCTGAGCCGTTGATGCAGATCCAGCACAAATCAATAGGTGATGTTTTTTGCAATTTTCACGATCAGTAGTTCGGATCCTCAGAATTTTTATCCGAGCTATGTGGCTTGTTCTGAGCTGTTGATGGAGTTCCATCGCGAATCATGAGGCAATGTTTTCTGCCATTTTCACGATCAGTAGTTCGGAACCTCGGATTTTAGATCTGAGCTACTTTGTGTGATCTGAGCTATTGATGGAGATCCAGCGCGAATCTTGAGGCAATGTTTTTGGCTATATTCACGCTCGGTAGTTCGGATCTACGGATTTTAGATCCGAGCTACGTGGCGTGATCTGAGCCGTTGATGGAGAACCAGTGAAAATAATGAGGCGATGTTTTTAGTAATTTTCACGCTCGGTAGTTTGGATCCTCGGATTTTTTATCCGAGCTACGTGGCATGTTCTGAGCAGTTGATGGAGTTCTAGTGCGAATCATGAGGCGATGTTTTCCGCCATTTTCACGCTCGGTAGTTCGGATCCTTGGATTTTAGATACGAGCTACTTGGTAGGATCTGAGCTGTTGATGGAGGTCCATCGCGAATCTTGAGGCGATGCTTTTCTCCATTTTCACGCTCGGTAGTTCAGATCCTCAGATTTTAGATCCGAGCTGCTTGGCATGATCTGAGCTGTCGAAGGAGATCCAGGGTAGATCATGAGGCGGTAGTTCGGATCCTCGGATTTTAGATACGAACTATTTGGCGTGATCTGAGCCGTTGATGGTGATCCAGCACAAATCATGAGGCGATGTTTTTTGCAATTTTCACGCTCGGTAGTTCGGGTCCTCGGATTTTTTATCTGAGCTACGTGGTGTGATCTGCGCTATTGAGGGAGTTCTAGTGCGAATAAAGAGGTGATGTTTTTTGTCATTTTCAGGCTCTTTAGTTCGGATCCTCGGATTTTACATCTGAGCTACTTGGCCTGATCTGAGCTGTTGATGGTGATCCAGCGCAGATCATGTGGCGATTTTTTTTGCCATTTTCACGCTCGGTAGTTCGGATCGTCAGATATTAAATCCGATCTACTCGGCGATATCTGAGCTGTTGATGGAGATCTAGGGCGAATCTTGAGGCGATGTTTTTCCCGATTTTCACGCTTGGCAGTTCGGATCCTCGAATTTTAGATCCGAGCTACTCAGCACTGAACTGTTGATGGAGATCCAGCGCAGATAATGAGGCAATGTTTTTCGCCATTTTGATGCTCGGTAGTTCAGATCCTCGGATTTTAGATCCGAGCTACGTGGCATGATCTGAGTCGTTGATGCAGAACCAGCGCAAATCAAGAGGTGATGTTTTTCGCAATTTTCACGATCGGTAGTTCGGATCCTCGGAATTTTTATCCGAGCTATGTGGCGTGTTCGGAGCTGTTGAGGGAGTTCCAACGCGAATCAGGAGGCAATGTCTTCCGCCATTTTCACGCTCAGTAGTTCGGAACCTCAGATTTTATATCCGAGCTACTTGGCGTGATCTGAGCTGTTGATGGACATCCAGCGCGGATCTTGAGACAATGTTTTTGGCTATTTTCATGCTCGGTAGTTCGGATCCTCGGATTTTAGAGCCGAGCTACTTGGCGTGATCTGAGCTATTGATGGAGATCCATTACAGAATATGAGGCGATGATTTTTGCCGTTTTCATGCTCGGTAGTTCGGATCCACGGATTTTAGATCCGAGCTACGTGGCGTGATCTGAGCCGTTGATGGAGATCCAGTGCAAATAATGAGGCGATGTTTTTTGCAATTTTCACGCTCGGTAGTTCGGATCCTCGGATTTTTTATCCGAGCTACGTGGCATGTTCTGAGCTGTTGATGGAGTTCAAGTGCGAATCATGAGGCAATGTTTTCCGCCATTTTCACGCTCGGTAGTTCGGATCCTTGGATTTTAGATACGAGCTACTTGGCAGGAGCTGAGCTGTTGATGGAGATCCATCGCGAATCTTGAGGCGATGCTTTTTGCCATTTTCACGCTTGATAGTTCAGATCCTCGGATTTTAGATCCGAGCTGCTTGGCATGATCTGAGCTGTTGATGGAGATCCAGCGCTAATTTTGAGGCGTTGTTTTTCTCCATTTTCACGATCAGTGGTTTGCATTCTCGGATTTTAGATCCAAGCTACTTGGCGTGATCTGAGCTGTTGATGGAGATCCAGGGCGAATCTTGAGGCAATGTTTTTCCCCATTTTCACGCTCGGTAGTTCGGATCCTCGGATTTTTAATCCGAGCAACTTGGCATGATCTGAGCTGTTGATGGAGATCCAGGGCAGATCATGAGGCGATGTTTTTCACCATTTACCCGCTCGGTAGTTCGGATCCTCGGATTTTAGATACGAACTATGTCGCGTGATCTGAGCCGTTGATGGTGATCCAGCACAAATGATGAGGAGATGTTTTTAGCAATTTTCACGCTCAGTAGTTCGGGTTCTCGGATTTTTTATCCGAGCTACGTGGTGTGATCAGCGCTGTTGAGGGAGTTCTACTGCGAATAAAGAGGCGATGTTTTCCGCCATTTTCACGCTCTCTAGTTCGGATCCTCGGATTTTACATCTGAGCTACTTGGCATGATCTGAGCTGTTGATGGTGATCCAGCGCATATCATGATGCGATGTTTTTTGCCATTTTCGCGCTCGGTAGTTCGGATCCTCAGATATTAAATCCGAGCTACTCGGCGATATCTGAGCTGTTGATGGAGATCCAAGGCGAATCTTGAGGCGATGTTCTTCCCGATTTTCATGCTCGGCAGTTCGGATCCTCAAATTTTAGATTCGAGCTACTTAGCATGATCCGAGCTGTTGATGGAGATCCAGTGCAGATCATGAGGCAATGTTTTTCGCCATTTTGACGCTCGGTAGTTCGGATCCTCGAATTTTAGATCCGAGCTACGTGTCATGATCTGAGCCGTTGATGCAGATCCAGCGCAAATAAAGAGGTGATGTTTTTCGCAATTTTCACGATCGGTAGTTCGGATCCTCGGAATTTTTATCCGAGCTATGTGGCTTGTTATGTGCTGTTGAGGGAGTTCCATCGTGAATCATGAGGCAATGTTTTCTGCCATTTTCACGCTCAGTAGTTCGGAACCTCGGATTTTAGATCCGAGCTACTTGGCGTGATCTGAGTTGTTGATGGACATCCAGCACGAATCTTGAGACGATGTTTTTGGCTATTTTCATGCTCGGTAGTTCGGATCCTCGGATTTTAGAGCCGAGCTACTTGGCGTGATCTGAGCTATTGATGGAGATCCATTGCAGAATATGAGGCGATGATTTTTTCCATTTTCATGCTCGGTAGTTCGGATCCACGGATTCGAGATTCGAGCTACGTGGCATGATCTGAGCCATTGATGGAGATCCAGTGCAAATAATAAGGCGATGTTTTTTGCAATTTTCACGCTCGGTAGTTCGGATCCTCAAATTTTTTATCCGAGCTACGTGGCATGTTCTTAGCTGTTGATGGAGTTCTAGTGCGAATCGTGAGGCGATGTTTTCCGCCATTTTCACGCTCGGTAGTTCGGGTCCTTGGATTTTAGATACGAGCTACTTGGCGGGATCTGAGCTGTTGATGGAGATCCAACGCGAATCTTGAGGCGATGCTTTTCGCCATTTTCACGCTCGGTAGTTCAGATCCTCGGATTTTAGATCCGAGCTGCTTGGCATGATCTGAGTTGTTGATGGAGATCCAACGCTTAATTTGAGGCGATGTTTTTCTCCATTTTCACGATCAGTGGTTCGGATGCTCGGATTTTAGATCCAAGCTACTTGGCGTGATCTGAGCTATTGATGGAGATCCAGGGCGAATCTTGAGGCGATGTTTTTCCCCATTTTCACGCTTGGTAGTTCGGATCCTCGGATTTAATCCGAGCAACTTGGCGTGATCTGAGCTGTTGATGGAGATCCACGGCAGATCATGAGGCAATGTTTTTCGCCATTTACATGCTTGGTAGTTCGGATCCTCGGATTTTAGATACGAACTATGTGGCATGATCTGAGTCGTTGATGGAGATCCAGTGCAAATCATGAGGCAATGTTTTTTGCAATTTTCATGCTCGGTAGTTCGGGTCCTCGGATTTTTTATCCGAGCAACGTGGTGTGATCTGCGCTGTTGACGGAGTTCTAGTGCGAATAAAGAGGCGATGTTTTCTGCTATTATCACGCTCTGTATTTCAGATCCTCGGATTTTATATCTGAGCTACTTGGCGTGATCTGAGCTATTGAAGGTGATCCAACGCAGATCATGAGGCGATGTTTTTTGCCATTTTCACACACGGTAGTTCGGATCCTCAGATATTAAATCCGAGCTACTCGGCGATATCTGAGCTATTGATGGAGATCCAGGGTGAATCTTGGGGCGATGTTTTCCCCGATTTTCACGCTCGGCAGTTCGGATCCTCGGATTTTTCATCCGAGCTACATAGCGTGATCTGAGCTGTTAATGGAGATCCAACAAAGATCATGAGGCAATGTTTTTCGCCATTTTGACGCTCGGTAGTTCGGATCCTCAGATTTTATATCCGAGCTACGTGGCATGATCTGAGCCGTTGATGCAAATCCAGCGCAAATCAACAGGTGATGTTTTTCACAGTTTTCACGATCGGTTGTTCGGATCCTCGAATTTTTTATCCGAGCTACATGGTTTGTTCTGAGCTGTAGATGGGGTTCCATCGCGAATCCTGAGGCAATGTTTTCCGCCATTTTCACGCTCCGTAATTCGGTACCTCGGATTTTAGATCCGAGCTACTTGGCGTGATCTGAGCTGTTGATGGAGATCCAGTGCGAATCTTGAGGAGATGTTTTTGGCTATTTTCACGCTCGGTAGTTCGGATCCTCGAACTTTAGATTCGAGCTACTCAGCGATATCTGAGCTATTGATGGAGATCCAGGGCGAATCTTGGGGCGATGTTTTCCCCGATTTTCACGCTCGGCAGTTCGGATCCTCGGATTTTAGATCCGAGCTACTTAGCGTGATCTGAGCTGTTGATGGAGATCCATCACAGATCATGAGGCAATGTTTTTCTCCATTTTGATGCACGGTAGTTCGGATCCTCATATTTTAGATCCCAGCTACTTGGCGTGATCTGAGCTGTTGTTGGAGTTCCGGTGCGAATCATGAGGCAATTTTTTCCGTCATTTTCATGCTCGGTAGTTCGGATCCTCTGATTTTAGATCCGAGCTACTTGGCGTGATCTGAGCTGTTGATGGAGTTGCAGCGCAGATCATGAGGCGATGTTTTTTGCCATTTTCACGCTCGGTTGTTCGGATCCTCGAATTTTAGATCCGAGCTACTCGGTTGGATCTGAGTTGTTGAGGGAGATCTAGCCCAGATCTTGAGTAGATGTTTTTTGCCATTTTCAAGATTTGTAATTCGGATCCTCGGATTTCAGATCTGAGCTATTTGGCGTGATCTGAGCTGTTGATGAAGATCCAGCGCAGATCATGTGGTAATGTTTTTGGCCATTTTCACGCTCGGTAGTTTGGATCCTCGAATTTTAGATCCGAGCTAGGTGGCATGATCCGAGCCATTGATGGAGATCCATCGCAGATCATGAGGCGATGTTTTTTGCAATTTTCATGATCGGTAGTTCGGATCCTCGGATTTTTTATCCGAGCTACGTGGCGTGTTCTGCACTGTTGATGGTGTTCTAGTGCGAATCTTGAGGTGTTGTTTTCCGCCATTTTCTTGCTCGGCAGTTCGGATCCTCGGATTTTAGATCCAAGCTTCTTAGCGTGATCTGAGCTGTTGATGGAGATCCAGCGCAGATCATGAGGCGATGTTTTTTTTCCATTTTCACGCTCGGCAGTTCGGATCCTCGGATTTTAGATTCAAGCTACTTGGCATGATCTGAGCTGTTGATGGAGATCCAGGGCAGATCATGAGGCGATGTTTTTTGCCATTATCACACTCGGTAGTTCGGATCCTCGGATTTTAGATTCGAGCTACTTTGCGATATCTGAACTATTGATGGAGATCCAGGGCTCAGATAATGTAGCGCCCTGATTTCCTTATACTGGAAAACCGAGACACGAGCAAGGACCTTTTCTTCAATTAGTCACAATACACAGAAAAACAGGAGAATTTAAAACTTTTTATTCAACACCCAATGTATTACAAGTCTGAATATCATACAACTGCAATACATTACAATAGTGTTACAATAATACCTTTATAATCCCAAGCATTACAACCTTCAACAATTTACATCAGAGTACAAGGAATGAAGAAAAACACTTGGTAACTCTCACTTGAGTACTCCTCAACTAATAGATAATGTACATACATATTACAGCGGAACTAAACATGACATTGACTCCTTGCTTTCCTTGCCTTGATTCCTCCTGAATCGCGCACCTGTACTTCGCCGATCCAGTACCTATGGATGTGGGGACGTCAGTATTTACTGACGCTTAAAGGCTGATAACAAAGCAGCGAATCTCCCAAACAACATACAAAACATGGCAATGGTGTTGGTGTAGTTTAAGTGTTCGTGAGTGTTATGACTAGACTCTAATGCGATATTTAACTAGAACTAGGATGCTCCTATTCTAATGTCAGCAAGTCTCCGAAGCAACATGCAGCCCATACTATATGTGACCCTTCTCAAGCCGTTTCTCCATATATAGGGATTTGAACCCACGTTATGAATTCTAATTGTACACAACCTGTTCCTGACAGATACAACATGACTGATGAGGTTGCAGACGTGGTCAAGTCCTACTAATGCAGTCCGCCAGTGGTGTCCATGTTTGCCACTGCTACCCGGCTAACCGAACCTCATCCCAAATCCAAAATCATAGGGTCTCGCAAGCGCAGGGTAGCGCGAAGCCTACCCTGTGGCACCCCAAGCCACGGTATTTCAGGAATTAACAGCACAAGATACGCAACCCGTGCTCCCAACTCGTGAGACGGCACCGTACGTATCCCTTTGACGGGAAGGTACAACCCAATATTACCACCTACGATCTGCCCCAAGGGACGAGTTAGTCGCAAGGGCCCCCTACAACCCACTCCTCCCTTTCTGGCAAAGGGTCTAAGTAAATGATCTTTATAAGTCACTACCCTAATGATGTCCCTAACCCTGAACACTCCTAGGGATGACAATATTATAAACACAACCTGCTAGGCCTTAAATTAGAGTTCGCCAGGCAACTCTACTAGGCTGCTCAACCTAAACTTACTAGAATCCCTCAGGATCCGGTTCCTGGCCTATCGATCCAAGACCCCGGCAATGCGAACATACATGCATGCCACTACCCTGAACTTGGATTCCGTCTATACTCCGGTCCTTGATCAACCTACACCGGTTAAGATTCGACGGTACACAAGGAGTGACTCCTCCACAGTTCCTTAGGGGTAAGAAAACATATGTCTTGATGGTCGATAGCCCCTAGGATAATAATATCACCCTAGACGAGCACAACGACTGTGTACTAGCTAACAAGCTATATACGAGTAACAAACCACATACGAGCCAATAAGCTACGTATGAAACAATAACTACCTACGAGCCAGGCGGGCCTCGTAGGAGATAACAACGTACATACCAGCCAAATAAGCCGCGTATGAGACCAACAGCTATGCACGGGCCGATCGGGCCGCGTACGAGACAACAACCTACATACGAGCCAATAAACTACGTATGAGACCCACAGCTACATACGGGCCAGTCGAGCCACGTACGAGCACAACTATATGTAACCAACCATACAGGTAATCAACCTAGAAGCAACCAAACGTGCTTACTAGCAAACTTGATCTTCTATTATTAGAAGTAACAGAAGAATCTACTAACAGTCTATGGTAAGCATTCTACCAACAAAAAGCCCGAAGGCGACATAACAACCTTTATCGAACAACCATTATTAATGACCCTTCTAATCCTTATTACCCCTACGGATGAGGAATGTCCCCATGGTATGGTCCAACTCCAATCAGGACTTCACACAACTAGAGTCCATGGGTTCTTTTCGAAGTTGACTAGAACAACCTAGAACATACGTCCGCTTCCTTATTTAACTAGGATGCCAACTTATACTCTTCAAGCATGTATGGCTCCTTATTAACATTAGCTACAACAAGGTAGTTATCGCGACACTTACGACATGATTCTTTCTTATTACTTAACCTATAACATGGTATACAATTGTAAGCATCAACCTACAACAACTAGTCATGGTGTATAACATAACCATCAACTCGCAACACTCTTAAGCATGAATATGATTTAAGCATGCACTTATAACCCTCTTAAGCATGAATAATCACTACAATCGAAACATGAAGCTTTACTACAAATTATGCATGAACTCCTTACAACATGTACACATGATAAGCATGGTTCCTACAACATGGCACACATCATGAGCATGGTTCCATTAACCTACAACATGGTACACATCATACATGGTTTAAGAGTTTCCTACCATAGTCTAGCATGGTATATATTTTTTCTACAATGAATCGAGCATGGTATGATACTTTCTTAACAAATTAGCATAGATTTGTTACCTTAAACATGGGTATCATCTAGCATGAATATCTACTAACTACTTTAAGCATGAATATCATTATCCATCAACTAAGCATTAATGTCATTGAGCAGGAATATCTTTATCCATTAACTAAGCATGAGTGTCATTGAGCATGAATATCTTTATCCATTAACTAAGCATGAATGTTCACTACTTAGAGCATGTATCTCTACTACCACCTTAAGCATGGATCTCCACTACTTTAAGCATGATTAATTTCTATGATCTAATCACGAAGACAACTTAGTAGAACATCTACTATTACAATCTAGTATGGGTAGAACATAAACATAGAATTGCTACGACTAAGCATGATATGTATTCCAAGTAGAGACCTACAACATTCTAAGCATGGTAATACTACTTAGTATTAATCTAAGCATGATATGTATTCCAAGTAGAGACCTACAACATTCTTAAGCATGGTAACACTACTTAGTATTAATCTATGCATGATATGTGTTCCAAGTAGAGACCTACACGTTCTAACCATAGTATGATAATTCCTACCATGTATGTACAACCTAAACATGGTTCTTTTCTACATTAACCCTACAACATGGCATACACCGTAAGCATGGTCCCTACAATTATTTAAGCATGAATGTCTACCATCTTTAGCATGAATAATGACTAAGCATGATCATCTACTAACTTAGCATGAACAATAATTAGCATGGTCATCTACTAACTTAGCATAAACAATACTTTAGCATGGTCATCTACTAACTTAGCATGAGTAATAATTAAGCATGACCATCTACTACCTTAGCATGAACAATAATTAGCATGGTCATCTCCTAACTTAGCATGAACAATAATTAGTACGACATCTACTAACTTAGTATGACCGATAATTAAGCATGGTCATCCACTAACAATACTTAAGCATGGACAATAATTCCTACAACAATATAAGCATTCCTACATCAATCTATGCATGTATAAGGGTTCCTACTAAATTCTAAGCATGGTATCATGCTTCCTACCACAATATAAGCATGTATATATTTTTCCTACAACATGATACCTATCATAAATATGGTTCCATTAACCTACAACATGGTAGACATCAACATGGACTTTCTACAAAATATAAACACCATATAAACATCAACCTATAACTAGTTAACCATGGATATCTACTACAATTGGGCATACTTCTAAAGCAATGCCCTTCACCACTTCAACATAACATAACTACCCATTACAACTTTACTTCAACATAAACATCTACTACTACTACTTCATTTTAAACATCTACTTTATTTAAAACATAAACATCTTATTACTACTTATTTTAAACATAAGCACCTACTATTTTTACATAAACATAACACCCACTACTACTTCATAAGCATTTACCTCTTTATTATTACTAGTGAACATAAAAAGAGATCTTTTTAATCATTCTAGAACTAGTGACTTAGATTAGTTTTTTTTTTCATAATTAGAATTAACATCTACAATGAGTTCTTTCTTACTTAAGATTATAAAAGAAAATAAACAATAAATAAATAAAGTAAGAACCCTCCATTTTGGTTCAACCAACATGTGATTTCTTTTTAGTCCCAAGTTCATTGTATGTCCTACAACCAAAATGGTTGTATGCAAGGTCCATATGCTTTATGTATGAGTTCACATTCAAGTCCTACAACCCCAAATGGTTGTATGTACAAGTCCATATGTATATGTCATTTTAGTTCAATTAATAAACACAAAACAACTACTACTACTACAAAGATTCAATCTTTATGTCTATTTAGCATTACCATTTGTTTCCATTTCATTTTATGTGATTATTACCTTTAACATCCACAAACATACCAAATAAGAACCACATACAACATCATCACAACAACCACCCCAAAAGAACCAAAGAAAACAAAACAAGGACGACAACAAGAAGAAGAAGCCAAAAATCAACAACTCAACAAACAAAAGAACAAGTGGAGAACCCCCACCAAATTTTCTTTGTTGAAAGAACTTGCTTGCTTATACATCTCCTTCCCCTAAGCTCTTAGACTTCTATGGAACCTATAAGAGAAAAACCCTCAAGTTAGAAAGGGTTCTCTCTTTCTTTTCCTTTCCTTTCTTTTGTCTTTGTTTTTGTAAAAGTGAGAGAAGTGGAGAAGGAGGGGGTATTTATAGGAGGGGAGAGGAGGGGGAGAGTGCAAAAGTGAACTCATATTTTGCACAAAACCCCCCAAGAAGAAGCAATCCGGCCATGCCTAGGTGAGGGAGGGGTAAGATGTAGGGTATGGCCTAGAAATAAGGTGGAAGCATGGTAAAAAGATAAGGTTTCTAGAAGGGGTTTTTACTTAATCTCCTCATGCATACAAAAACCCTAGATTAAGCCTCCTAATCAAACCCTAACCATCTAATTAGGTTGTCATGACAAGATTAGTGCCTTGTCCAAGAGTACATACTACACATTTTGTATAATGTACTAATTTGGTACAATACAACGTGTGTATATGTGTATGTATATGTATACCAAAAATCCTTATATAATTCTCATAAAATAGTTTAATTTGAAAATAATAATAAAATAAGTTTTATTATCAATTCGGAGGATCGCGCTACCAATTTGATGTACTTCGGATGTACACCGACCGATATATGCGCGCAGACAATGTTTGTGGACAAACCAGCGAAAATCAACAAAATAATTTGATTTTGGAATTAAAACAAAATAATAATAAAATAATAATAAAACAGTAATTTATACAAGGTAATATCCGTCCGGGATATTACAGATAATAT
Organism: Hemerocallis citrina; assembly: GCA_017893485.1. Classification (NCBI taxonomy): domain Eukaryota; kingdom Viridiplantae; phylum Streptophyta; class Magnoliopsida; order Asparagales; family Asphodelaceae; genus Hemerocallis; species Hemerocallis citrina. The sequence goes on along the minus strand of CM030359.1, from coordinate 105,273,896 downwards.
GGCAATGTTTTTGGCCATTTTCACGCTCGGTAGTTCGGATCCTCGGATTTTAGATCCGAGTTACTTAGCGTGATCTGAGATGTTGATGGAAATCCAACGCAGACCATGATACGATGTTTTTCGCCATTTTGACGCTCAGTAGTTTGGATCCTCGAATTTTAGATCCGAGCTATGCGGCGTGATCTGAGCCGTTGATGGAGATCAAGCGCAAATCATGGGGTGATGTTTTTTGCAATTTTCACGATCGGTAGTTCGGATCCTCCGAATTTTTATCTGAGCTACGTGGCGTGTTCTGAGCTATTAATGGAGTTCCAGAGCGAATCATGAGGCATTGTTTTCGCCATTTTCACGCTCGGTAGTTCGGATCCTCGAAGTTTAGATTCGAGCTGCTCGGCGTGATCTGAGCTGTTGATGGAGATCCAGCACAGATCATGAGGCGATGGTTTTGTCCATTTTCACGCTCGGTAGTTCGGATCCTCGGGTTTTAGATCCGAGCTACTTTCCGTGATCTGAGCTGTTGATGGAGATCCAGTGCAGATCATGAGGAGATGTTTTTCGCCATTTTCATGCTTGGTAATTCGGATCCTCGGATTTTAGATCCGAGCTACTTGGCATGATCTGAGCTGTTGATCTAGATCCAGCACAGATAATGTGGCGATGTTTTTGGATATTTTCACGATCGGTAGTTCGGATCCGCGGATTTTAGATTCGAGCTACTTGGCATGATCTGAGCTGTTGATGGAGATCCATCGCAGATCATGAGGCGATGATTTTCGCCATTTTCACGCTCGGTAGTTCGGATCCACAGATTCTAGATCCGAGCAACTTGGCGTGATCTGAGCCATTGATGGAGATCCAGCGCAAATAATGAGGCGATGTTTTTTGCAATTTTCAAGCTCGGTAGTTCGGATCCTCAGATTTTTTATCCGAGCTGTGTGGCGTGTTCTGAGCTGTTGATGGAGTTCCAGTGCGAATCATGAGGCGATGTTTTCCCCCATTTTCAAGCTCGGTAGTTTGGATCCTTGGATTTTAGATTCGAGCTACTAGGCAGGATCTGAGTTGTTGATGGAGATCCAGCGCGAATCATGAGGCGATGCTATTCGCCATTTTCACGCTTGGTAGTTCGGATCCTTGGATTTTAGATTCGAGCTACTTCACATGATCTGAGCTGTTGATGGAGATCCAGCACAGATCATGAGGTGATATTTTTTGCTATTTTCACGCTCAGTACTACAGATCCTCGGATTTTAGAACCAAGTTGCTTGGCATGATCTGAGCTGTTGATGGAGATCCAGCGCTAATTTTGAGGCGATGTTTTTCTCCATTTTCACGATCGGTTGTTTGGATTCTCGAATTTTCGATCCAAGCAACTTGGCGTGATCTGAGCTGTTGATGGAGATCCAAGGCAAATCTTGAGGCGATGTTTTTCCCCATTTTCACGCTCGGAAGTTCGGATCCTCGGATTCTTAATCTGAGCTATGTGGCGTGTGCTGAGCTGTTGATGGAGTTCCAGCGCGAATCATGAGGCGATGTTTTCCACCATTTTCACTCTCGGTAGTTTGGATCCTCGGATTTTATATCCAAGCTATTTGGCATGATCTGAGCTGTTGATGGAAATCCAGCGTGAATCTTGAGGAAATGATTCTTGCCATTTTCACGCTGTGCAGTTCGGATCCTCGGATTTTAGATTCGAGCTACTTGGCATGATCTGAGCTATTGAAGGAGATCCACGGGAGATCATGAGGCGATGTTTTTTGCCATTTTCACGATCGGTAATTCGGATCCTCGGATTTTAGATCAGAGCTACTTTGCATGATCTGAGCTGTTGATGAAGATCCAGCGCAGATCATGTGGCGATGTTTTTGGCTATTTTCACGCTCCGTAGTTCGAATCCTCGAATTTTAGATCCGAGCTACGTGGCATGATCTGAGCCGTTGATGGAGATCCATCGCAGATCTTGAGGCATTGTTTTTTGCAATTTTCATGATCGTTAGTTCGGATCCTCGAATTTTTTATCCGAGCTACGTGGTGTGTTCTGCGCTGTTGATAGAGTTCTAGTGCGAATCATAAGGTGATGTTTTCCGCCATTTTCACGCTCGGCAGTTCGGATCCTCGGATTTTAGATCCGTGCAACTTGGCGTGATCTGAGCTGTTGATGGAGATCCAGCGCAGATCATGAGGCGATGTTTTTTGCCATTTTTACGCTCGGCAGTTCGGATCCTCGAATTTTAGATCCAAGCTACTTGGTGTGATCTGAGCTGTTGATGGAAATCCAACACAGATGATGAGGCGATTTTTTGCCATTTTCACGCTCGGTAGTATGGATCCTCGAATTTTAGATCCGAGCTACTTGGCGATATCAGAGCTGTTGATGGAGATCCAGGGCACAGATAATGAGGCAATGTTTTAGGACATTTTCAGGTTTGGTAGTTCGGATCCTCGAATTTTAGATCCGAGCAACTTAGCGTGATCTGAGCTGTTGATGGAGATCCAGCACAGATCATGAGGCGATGTTTTTGCCATTTTGACGCTCGGTAGTTCGTATCCTCGGATTTTAGATCCAAGCTACGTGGCATGATCTGAGTCGTTGATGGAGATCCAGCACAAATCATGTGGTTATGTTTTTTGCAATTTTCACGATCGGTAGTTCGGATCCTCAGAAGTTTTATCCGAGCTACGAGGCGTGTTCTGAGCTGTTGATGGAGTTCCAGTGCGAATCATGAGGCAATATTTTCTGCCATTTTCACGCTCGGTAGTTCGGATCCTCAGAGTTTAGATCCGAGCTACTTGGCGTGTTCTGAGCTAATGATGGAGATCCAGTGCAGATCATGAGGCGATGTATTTCGCCATTTTCTTGCTCGGTAGTTGGGATCCTCGGATTTTAGATTCGAGCTACTTGGCATGATCTGAGCTGTTGAGGAGATCCAGAGCAGATCATGAGGCAATGTTTTTTGCCATTTTCACGCTCGGTAGTTCGGATCCTCGGATTTTAGATCCGAGCTACTTAGCATGATCTAGCTGTCGATGGAGATCCAGCGCGAATCCTGAGGTGATGTTTTTCGCTATTTTCACGCTCGGTAGTTCGGATCCTCAGATTTTAGATCCGAGCTACTTAGCGTGATCTGAGCTGTTGATGGAGATCCAGTGCGAATCTTGAAGCAATGTTTTCCCCCATTTTCACGCTTGGTAGTTCGGATCCTCTGATTTTAGATCCGAGCTACTTAGCTTGATCTAAGCTGTTGAGGGAGATCCAGCGCAGATCATGAGACGATGTTTTTCGCCATTTTGATGCTCTGTAGTTCGATTCCTCGGATTTTAGATCCGAGCTACGTGGCGTGATCTGAGCCGTTCATGGAGATCCAGCACAAATCATAAACTGATGTTTTTCACAATTTTTAAGATTGGTATTTCGTATCCTTAGAATTTTTATCCGAGCTATGTGGCGTGTTCTGAGTTGTTGATGGAGTTGCAACGCGAATCATGAGGCAATGTTTTCCACCATATTCACGCTCGGTAGTACGGATCCTCGGATTTTAGATCCGAGCTACTTGGCGATATCAGAGCTGTTGATGGAGATCCAGGGCACAGGTAATGAGGCGATGTTTTAGGCTATTTTCAGGCTCGGTAGTTCGGATCCTCGAATTTTAGATCCGAGCAATTTAGCGTGATCTGTGCTGTTGATGGAGATCCAGCGCAGATCATGAGGCGATGTTTTTGACATTTTGACGCTCGGTAGTTCGTATCCTCGGATTTTAGATCCAAGCTATGTGGCATGATCTGAGCCGTTGATGGAGATCCAGCACAAATCATGAGGTTAAATTTTTCGCAATTTTCACGATCGGTAGTTCGGATCCTCAGAAGTTTTATCCGAGCTACGAGGCATGTTCTGAGCTATTGATGGAGTTTCAGTACGAATCATGAGGCAATGTTTTCTGCCATTTTCACGCTCAGTAGTTCGGATCCTCAGAGTTTAGATCCGAGCTACTTGGCATGTTCTGAGCTAATGATGGAGATCCAGTGCAGATCATGAGGCGATGTTTTTTGCCATTTTCTTGCTCTGTAGTTGGGATCCTCGGATTTTAGATTCGAGCAACTTGGCATGATCTGAGCTGTTGAGGAGATCCAGAGCAGATCATGAGGCAATGTTTTTTGCCATTTTCACGCTCGGTAGTTCGGATCCTCGGATTTTAGATCCGAGCTACTTAGCATGATCTAGCTGTCGATGGAGATCCAGCGCGAATCCTGAGGCGATGTTTTTCGCTATTTTCACGCTCGGTAGTTCGGATCCTCGGATTTTAGATCCGAACTACTTAGCGTGATCTGAGCTGTTGATGGAGATCCAGTGTGAATCTTGAAACAATGTTTTTCCCCATTTTCACGCTTGGTAGTTCGGATCCTCTGATTTTAGATCCGAGCTACTTAGCGTGATCTGAGCTGTTGAGGGAGATCCAGCGCAGATCATGAGACGATGTTTTTCGCCATTTTGATGCTCAGTAGTTCGATTCCTCGGATTTTAGATCTGAGCTACGTGGCGTGATCTGAGCCGTTCATGGAGATCCAGCACAAATCATAAACTGATGTTTTTCGCAATTTTCAAGATCGGTATTTCGAATCCTCAGAATTTTTATCCGAGCTACGTGGCGTGTTCTGAGTTGTTGATGGAGTTCCAACGCGAATCATGAGGCAATATTTCCACCATATTCATGCTCGGTAGTACGGATCCTCGGATTTTAGATCCGAGCTACTTGGTGATATCAGAGCTGTTGATGGAGATCCAGGGCACAGATAATAAGGCGATGTTTTAGGCTATTTTCAGGCTCGGTAGTTCGGATCCTCGAATTTTAGATCCGAGCAACTTAGCGTGATCTGAGTTGTTGATGGAGATCCAGCGCAGATCTTGAAGGCGATGTTTTTTGCCATTTTGACGCTCGGTAGTTCGTATCCTCGGATTTTAGATCCAAGCTACGTGGCTGTGATCTGAGCCGTTGATGGAGATCCAGCACAAATCATGAGGTTATGTTTTTCACAATTTTCACGATCGGTAGTTCGGATCCTCAGAAGTTTTATCCGAGCTACGAGGCGTGTTCTGAGCTGTTGATGGAGTTCCAGTGCGAATAATGTGGCAATGTTTTCTGCCATTTTCATGCTCGGTAGTTCGGATCCTCAGAGTTTAGATCCGAGCTACTTGGCGTGTTCTGAGCTAATAATGGAGATCCAGTGCAGATCATGAGGCGATGTTTTTCGCCATTTTCTTGCTCGGTAGTTGGGATCCTCGGATTTTAGATTCGAGCTACTTGGCATGATCTGAGCTGTTGAGGAGATCCAGAGCAGATCATGAGGCAATGTTTTTTGCCATTATCACGCTCGGTAGTTCGGATCCTGGGATTTTAGATCCAAGCTACGTGGCGTGATCTGAGCCGTTGATGGAGATCCAGCACAAATCATGAGGTTATGTTTTTCGCAATTTTCACGATCGGTAGTTCGGATCCTCAGAAGTTTTATCCGAGCAACGAGGCGTGTCCTGAGCTGTTGATGGAGTTCCAGTGCGAATCATGAGGCAATGTTTTCTGCCATTTTCACGCTCGGTAGTTCTGATCCTCAGAGTTTAGATCCGAGCTACTTGGCGTGTTCTGAGCTAATAATGGAGATCCAGTGCAGATCATGAGGCGATGTTTTTCGCCATTTTCTTGGTCGGTAGTTGGGATCCTCAGATTTTAGATTCGAGCTACTTGGCATCATCTGAGCTGTTGAGGAGATCCAGAGCAGATCATGAGGCAATGTTTTTTGCCATTTTCACGCTCGGTAGTTCGGATACTCGGATTTTAGATCCGAGCTACTAAGCATGATCTAGCTGTCGATGGAGATCCAGCGCGAATCCTGAGGCGATGTTTTTCGCTATTTTCACACTCGGTAGTTCGGATCCTCGGATTTTAGATCCGAGCTACTTGGCGATATCAGAGCTGTTGATGGAGATCCAGGGCACAAATAATGAGGCGATGTTTTAGGCCATTTTCAGGCTCGGTAGTTCGGATCCTCGAATTTTAGATCCGAGCAACTTAGCGTGATCTGAGCTGTTGATGGAGATCCAGCGCAGATCATGAGGCGATGTTTTTTGCCATTTTGACGCTTGGTAGTTCGTATCCTCGGATTTTAGATCCAAGCTACGTGGTGTGATCTGAGCCGTTGATGGAGATCCAGCACAAATCATGAGGTTATGTTTTTCACAATATTCACGATCGGTAGTTCGGATCCTCAGAAATTTTATCCGAGCTACGAGGCGTGTTCTGAGCTGTTGATGGAGTTCCAGTGCGAATAATGTGGCAATGTTTTCTGCCATTTTCATGCTCGGTAGTTCGGATCCTCAGAGTTTAGATCCGAGCTACTTGGCGTGTTCTGAGCTAATAATGGAGATCCAGTGCAGATCATGAGGCGATGTTTTTCGCCATTTTCTTGCTCGGTAGTTGGGATCATCGGATTTTAGATTCGAGCTACTTGGCATGATCTGAGCTGTTGAGGAGATCCAGAGCAGATCATGAGGCAATGTTTTTTGCCATTATCACGCTCGGTAGTTCGGATCCTGGGATTTTAGATCCAAGCTACGTGGCGTGATCTGTGCCGTTGATGGAGATCCAGCACAAATCATGAGGTTATGTTTTTCGCAATCTTCACGATCGGTAGTTCGGATACTCAGAAGTTTTATCCGAGCAACGTGGCGTGTTCTGAGCTGTTGATGGAGTTCCAGTGCGAATCATGAGGCAATGTTTTCTGCCATTTTCACGCTCGGTAGTTCTGATCCTCAGAGTTTAGATCCGAGCTACTTGGCGTGTTCTGAGCTAATGATGGAGATCCAGTGCAGATCATGAGGCGATGTTTTTCGCCATTTTCTTGGTCGGTAGTTGGGATCCTCAGATTTTAGATTCGAGCTACTTGGCATCATCTGAGCTGTTGAGGAGATCCAGAGCAGATCATGAGGCAATGTTTTTTGCCATTTTCACGCTCGGTAGTTCGGATACTCGGATTTTAGATCCGAGCTACTAAGCATGATCTAGCTGTCGATGGAGATCCAGCGCGAATCCTGAGGCGATGTTTTTCGCTATTTTCACACTCGGTAGTTCGGATCCTCGGATTTTAGATCCGAGCTACTTAGTGTGATCTGAGCTGTTGATGGAGATCCAGTGCGAATCTTGAAGCAATGTTTTTCTCCATTTTCACGCTTGGTAGTTCGGATCCTCTGATTTTAGATCCGAGCTACTTAGCGTGATTTGAGCTGTTGAGGGAGATCCAGCACAGATCATGAGACGATGTTTTTCGCTATTTTGATGCTCAGTAGTTCGATTCCTCAGATTTTGGATCTGAGCTACGTGGCGTGATCTGAGCCGTTCATGGAGATCCAGCACAAATCATAACGTGATGTTTTTCACAATTTTCAAGATCGGTATTTCGGATCATCAGAATTTTTATGCGAGCTATGTGGCGTGTTCTGAGTTGTTGATGGAGTTCCAACGCGAATCATGAGGCAATGTTTTCCACCACATTCATGCTCGGTAGTACGGATCCTCGGATTTTAGATCCGAGCTACTTGGCGATATCAGAGCTGTTGATGGAGATCCAGGGCACAAATAATGAGGCGATGTTTTAGGCCATTTTCAGGCTCGGTAGTTCGGATCCTCGAATTTTAGATCCGAGCAACTTAGCGTGATCTGAGCTGTTGAGGGAGATCCAGTGCAGATCATGAGAGGATGTTTTTCGCCATTTTGATGCTCAGTAGTTCGATTCCTCGGATTTTAGATCTGAGCTACGTGGCGTGATCTGAGCCGTTCATGGAGATCCAGCACAAATCATAAACTGATGTTTTTCGCAATTTTCAAGATCGGTATTTCGAATCCTCAGAATTTTTATCCGAGCTACGTGGCGTGTTCTGAGTTGTTGATGGAGTTCCAACGCGAATCATGAGGCAATATTTCCACCATATTCACGCTCGGTAGTACGGATCCTCGGATTTTAGATCCGAGCTACTTGGTGATATCAGAGCTGTTGATGGAGATCCAGGGCACAGATAATAAGGCGATGTTTTAGGCTATTTTCAGGCTCGGTAGTTCTGATCCTCGAATTTTAGATCCGAGCAATTTAGCGTGATCTGTGCTGTAGATGGAGATCCAGCGCAGATCTTGAAGCGATGTTTTTGACATTTTGACGCTCGGTAGTTCGTATCCTCGGATTTTAGATCCAACCTACGTGGCATGATCTGAGCCGTTGATGGAGATCCAGCACAAATCATGAGGTTATGGTTTTCGCAATTTTCACGATCGGTAGTTCGGATCCTCAGAAGTTTTATCCGAGCTACGAGGCGTGTTCTGAGCTGTTGATGGAGTTCCAGTGCGAATAATGTGGCAATGTTTTCTGCCATTTTCATGCTCGGTAGTTCGGATCCTCAGAGTTTAGATCCGAGCTACTTGGCGTGTTCTGAGCTAATAATGGAGATCCAGTGCAGATCATGAGGCGATGTTTTTCGCCATTTTCTTGCTCGGTAGTTGGGATCCTCGGATTTTAGATTCGAGCTACTTGGCATGATCTGAGCTGTTGAGGAGATCCAGAGCAGATCATGAGGCAATGTTTTTTGCCATTATCACGCTCGGTAGTTCGGATCCTGGGATTTTAGATCCAAGCTACGTGGCGTGATCTGAGCCGTTGATGGAGATCCAGCACAAATCATGAGGTTATGTTTTTCGCAATTTTCACGATCGGTAGTTCGGATCGTCAGAAGTTTTATCCGAGCAACGAGGCGTGTTCTGAGCTGTTGATGGAGTTCCAGTGCGAATCATGAGGCAATATTTTCTGCCATTTTCACGCTCGGTAGTTCGGATCCTCAGAGTTTAGATCCGAGCTACTTGGCGTGTTCTGAGCTAATGATGGAGATCCAGCGTAGATCATGAGGCGATGTATTTCGCCATTTTCTTGCTCGGTAGTTGGGATCCTCGGATTTTAGATTCGAGCTACTTGGCATGATCTGAGCTGTTGAGGAGATCCAGAGCAGATCATGAGGCAATGTTTTTTGCCATTTTCACGCTCGGTAGTTCGGATCCTCGGATTTTAGATCCGAGCTACTAAGCATGATCTAGCTGTCGATGGAGATCCAGCGCGAATCCTGAGGCAATGTTTTTCGCTATTTTCACACTCGGTAGTTCGGATCCTCGGATTTTAGATCCGAGCTACTTAGTGTGATCTGAGCTGTTGATGGAGATCCAGTGCGAATCTTGAAGCAATGTTTTTCTCCATTTTCACGCTTGGTAGTTCGGATCCTCTGATTTTAGATCCGAGCTACTTAGCGTGATTTGAGCTGTTGAGGGAGATCCAGCACAGATCTTGAGACGATGTTTTTCGCTATTTTGATGCTCAGTAGTTCGATTCCTCAGATTTTGGATCTGAGCTACGTGGCGTGATCTGAGCCATTCATGGAGATCCAGCACAAATCATAACGTGATGTTTTTCACAATTTTCAAGATCGGTATTTCGGATCATCAGAATTTTTATGCGAGCTATGTGGCGTGTTCTGAGTTGTTGATGGAGTTCCAACGCGAATCATGAGGCAATGTTTTCCACCACATTCATGCTCGGTAGTACGGATCCTCGGATTTTAGATCCGAGCTACTTGGCGATATCAGTGCTGTTGATGGAGATCCAGGGCAGAAATAATGAGGCGATGTTTTAGGCCATTTTCAGGCTCGGTAGTTCGGATCCTCGAATTTTAGATCCGAGCAACTTAGCGTGATCTGAGCTGTTGATGGAGATCCAGCGCAGATCATGAGGCGATGTTTTTTGCCATTTTAACGCTCGGTAGTTCGTATCCTCGGATTTTAGATCCAAGCTACGTGGTGTGATCTGAGCCGTTGATGGAGATCCAGCACAAATCATGAGGTTATGTTTTTCACAATTTTCACGATCGGTAGTTCGGATCCTCAGAAATTTTATCCGAGCTACGAGGCGTGTTCTGAGCTGTTGATGGAGTTCTAGTGCGAATAATGTGGCAATGTTTTCTGCCATTTTCATGCTCGGTAGTTCGGATCCTCAGAGTTTAGATCCGAGCTACTTGGCGTGTTCTGAGCTAATAATGGAGATCCAGTGCAGATCATGAGGCAATGTTTTCCGCCATTTTCTTGGTCGGTAGTTGGGATCCTCAGATTTTAGATTCGAGCTACTTGGCATCATCTGAGCTGTTGAGGAGATCCAGAGCAGATCATGAGGCAATGTTTTTTGCCATTTTCACGCTCGGTAGTTCGGATACTCGGATTTTAGATCCGAGCTACTAAGCATGATCTAGCTGTCGATGGAGATCCAGCGCGAATCCTGAGGCGATGTTTTTCGCTATTTTCACACTCGGTAGTTCGGATCCTCGGATTTTAGATCCGAGCTACTTAGTGTGATCTGAGCTGTTGATGGAGATCCAGTGCGAATCTTGAAGCAATGTTTTTCTCCATTTTCACGCTTGGTAGTTCGGATCCTCTGATTTTAGATCCGAGCTACTTAGCGTGATTTGAGCTGTTGAGGGAGATCCAGCGCAGATCATGAGACGATGTTTTTCGCTATTTTGATGCTCAGTAGTTCGATTCCTCAGATTTTGGATCTGAGCTACGTGGCGTGATCTGAGCCGTTCATGGAGATCCAGCACAAATCATAACGTGATGTTTTTCACAATTTTCAAGATCGGTATTTCGGATCATCAGAATTTTTATGCGAGCTATGTGGCGTGTTCTGAGTTGTTGATGGAGTTCCAACGCGAATCATGAGGCAATGTTTTCCACCACATTCAAGCTCGGTGGTACGGATCCTCGGATTTTAGATCCGAGCTAATTGGCGATATCAGAGCTGTTGATGGAGATCCAGGGCACAAATAATGAGGCGATGTTTTAGGCCATTTTCAGGCTCGGTAGTTCGGATCCTCGAATTTTAGATCCGAGCAACTTAGCGTGATCTGAGCTGTTGATGGAGATCCAGCGCAGATCATGAGGCGATGTTTTTTGCCATTTTGACGCTCGGTAGTTCGTATCCTCGGATTTTAGATCCAAGCTACGTGGTGTGATCTGAGCCGTTGATGGAGATCCAGCACAAATCATGAGGTTATGTTTTTCACAATTTTCACGATCGGTAGTTCGGATCCTCAGAAATTTTATCCGAGCTACGAGGCGTGTTCTGAGCTGTTGATGGAGTTCCAGTGCGAATAATGTGGCAATGTTTTCTGCCATTTTCATGCTCGGTAGTTCGGATCCTCAGAGTTTAGATCCGAGCTACTTGGCGTGTTCTGAGCTAATAATGGAGATCCAGTGCAGATCATGAGGCGATGTTTTTCGCCATTTTCTTGCTCGGTAGTTGGGATCCTCGGATTTTAGATTCGAGCTACTTGGCATGATCTGAGCTGTTGAGGAGATCCAGAGCAGATCATGAGGCAATGTTTTTTGCCATTATCACGCTCGGTAGTTCGGATCCTGGGATTTTAGATCCAAGCTACGTGGCGTGATCTGAGCCGTTGATGGAGATCCAGCACAAATCATGAGGTTATGTTTTTCGCAATTTTCACGATCGGTAGTTCGTATCCTCAGAAGTTTTATCCGAGCAACGAGGCGTGTTCTGAGCTGTTGATGGAGTTCCAGTGCGAATCATGAGGCAATGTTTTCTGCCATTTTCACGCTCGGTAGTTCTGATCCTCAGAGTTTAGATCCGAGCTACTTGGCGTGTTCTGAGCTAATGATGGAGATCCAGTGCAGATCATGAGGCGATGTTTTTCGCCATTTTCTTGCTCGGTAGTTGGGATCCTCAGATTTTAGATTCGAGCTACTTGGCATCATCTGAGCTGTTGAGGAGATCCAGAGCAGATCATGAGGCAATGTTTTTTGCCATTTTCATGCTCGGTAGTTCGGATCCTCGGATTTTAGATCCGAGCTACTAAGCATGATCTAGCTGTCGATGGAGATCCAGCGCGAGTCCTGAGGCGATGTTTTTCGCTATTTTCACACTCGGTAGTTCGGATCCTCGGATTTTAGATCCGAGCTACTTAGTGTGATCTGAGCTGTTGATGGAGATCCAGTGCGAATCTTGAAGCAATGTTTTTCTCCATTTTCACGCTTGGTAGTTCGGATCCTCTGATTTTAGATCCGAGCTACTTAGCGTGATTTGAGCTGTTGAGGGAGATCCAGCGCAGATCATGAGACGATGTTTTTCGCTATTTTGATGCTCAGTAGTTCGATTCCTCAGATTTTGGATCTGAGCTACGTGGCGTGATCTGAGCCGTTCATGGAGATCCAGGACAAATCATAACGTGATGTTTTTCACAATTTTCAAGATCGGTATTTCGGATCATCAGAATTTTTATGCGAGCTATGTGGCGTGTTCTGAGTTGTTGATGGAGTTCCAACGCGAATCATGAGGCAATGTTTTCCACCACATTCATGCTCGGTAGAACGGATCCCCGGATTTTAGATCCGAGCTACTTGGCGATATCAGAGCTGTTGATGGAGATCCAGGGCACAAATAATGATGCGATGTTTTAGGCCACTTTCAGGCTCGGTAGTTCGGATCCTCGAATTTTAGATCCGAGCAACTTAGCGTGATCTGAGCTGTTGATGGAGATCCAGCGCAGATCATGAGGCGATGTTTTTTGCCATTTTGACGCTCGGTAGTTCGTATCCTCGGATTTTAGATCCAAGCTACGTGGTGTGATCTGAGCCTGTTGATGGAGATCCAGCACAAATCATGAGGTTATGTTTTTCACAATTTTCACGATCGGTAGTTCGGATCCTCAGAAATTTTATCCGAGCTACGAGGCGTGTTCTGAGCTGTTGATGGAGTTCCAGTGCGAATAATGTGGCAATGTTTTCTGCCATTTTCATGCTCGGTAGTTCGGATCCTCAGAGTTTAGATCCGAGCTACTTGGCGTGTTCTGAGCTAATAATGGAGATCCAGTGCAGATCATGAGGCGATGTTTTTCGCCATTTTCTTGCTCGGTAGTTGGGATCCTCGGATTTTAGATTCGAGCTACTTGGCATGATCTGAGCTGTTGAGGAGATCCAGAGCAGATCATGAGGCAATGTTTTTTGCCATTATCACGCTCGGTAGTTCGGATCCTGGGATTTTAGATCCAAGCTACGTGGCGTGATCTGAGCCGTTGATGGAGATCCAGCACAAATCATGAGGTTATGTTTTTCGCAATTTTCACGATCGGTAGTTCGGATCCTCAGAAGTTTTATCCGAGCAACGAGGCGTGTTCTGAGCTGTTGATGGAGTTCCAGTGCGAATCATGAGGCAATGTTTTCTGCCATTTTCACGCTCGGTAGTTCTGATCCTCAGAGTTTAGATCCGAGCTACTTGGCGTGTTCTGAGCTAATGATGGAGATCCAGTGCAGATCATGAGGCGATGTTTTTCGCCATTTTCTTGCTCGGTAGTTGGGATCCTCAGATTTTAGATTCGAGCTACTTGGCATCATCTGAGCTGTTGAGGAGATCCAGAGCAGATCATGAGGCAATGTTTTTTGCCATTTTCACGCTCGGTAGTTCGGATCCTCGGATTTTAGATCCGAGCTACTAAGCATGATCTAGCTGTCGATGGAGATCCAGCGCGAATCCTGAGGCGATGTTTTTCGCTATTTTCACACTCGGTAGTTCGGATCCTCGGATTTTAGATCCGAGCTACTTAGTGTGATCTGAGCTGTTGATGGAGATCCAGTGCGAATCTTGAAGCAATGTTTTTCTCCATTTTCACGCTTGGTAGTTCGGATCCTCTGATTTTAGATCCGAGCTACTTAGCGTGATTTGAGCTGTTGAGGGAGATCCAGCGCAGATCATGAGACGATGTTTTTCGCTATTTTGATGCTCAGTAGTTCGATTCCTCAGATTTTGGATCTGAGCTACGTGGCGTGATCTGAGCCGTTCATTGAGATCCAGCACAAATCATAACGTGATGTTTTTCACAATTTTCAAGATCGGTATTTCGGATCATCAGAATTTTTTTGCGAGCTATGTGGCGTGTTCTGAGTTGTTGATGGAGTTCCAACGCGAATCATGAGGCAGTGTTTTCCACCACATTCATGCTCGGTAGTACGGATCCTCGGATTTTAGATCCGAGCTACTTGGCGATATCAGAGCTGTTGATGGAGATCCAGGGCACAGATAATGAGGCGATGTTTTAGGCCATTTTCAGGCTCGGTAGTTCGGATCCTCGAATTTTAGATCCGAGCAACTTAGCGTGATCTGAGCTGTTGATGGAGATCCAGCGCAGATCATGAGGCGATGTTTTTTGCCATTTTGATGCTCGGTAGTTCGTATCCTCGGGTTTTAGATCCAAGCTACGTGGTGTGATCTGAGCCGTTGATGGAGATCCAGCACAAATCATGAGGTTATGTTTTTCACAATTTTCACGATCGGTAGTTCGGATCCTCAGAAATTTTATCCGAGCTACGAGGCGTGTTCTGAGCTGTTGATGGAGTTCCAGTGCGAATCATGTGGCAATGTTTTATGCCATTTTCACGCTCGGTAGTTCGGATCCTCAGAGTTTAGATCCGAGCTACTTGGCGTGTTCTGAGCTAATAATGGAGATCCAGTGCAGATCATGAGGTGATGTTTTTCGCCATTTTCTTCCTCGGTAGTTGGGATCCTCGGATTTTAGATTCGAGCTACTTGGCATGATCTGAGCTGTTGAGGAGATCCAGAGCAGATCATGAGGCAATGTTTTTTGCCATTTTCACGCTCGGTAGTTCGGATCCTGGGATTTTAGATCCGAGCTACTTAGCATGATCTAGCTGTCGATGGAGATCCAGCCGAATCCTGAGGCAATGTTTTTCGCTATTTTCATGCTCGGTAGTTCGGATCCTCGGATTTTAGATCCGAGCTTCTTAGCGTGATCTGAGCTGTTGATGGAGATCCAGTGCGAATCTTGAAGCAATGTTTTTCCCCATTTTCACGCTTAGTAGTTCGGATCCTCTGATTTTAGATCCGAGCTACTTAGCGTGATCTGAGCTGTTGAGGGAGATCCAGCGCAGATCATGAGACGATGTTTTTCGCCATTTTGATGCTCAGTAGTTCGATTCCTCGGATTTTAGATCTGAGCTACGTGGCGTGATCTGAGCCGTTCATGGAGATCCAGCACAAATCATAAAGTGATGTTTTTCGCAATTTTCAAGATTGGTATTTCGGATCCTCAGAATTTTTATCCGAGCTACGTAGCGTGTTCTGAGTTGTTGATGGAGTTCCAACGCAAATCATGAGGCAATTTTTTCACCATATTCACGCGCGGTAGTTCGGATCCGAGCTACTTGGGGTGATCTGAGCTGTTGATGGAGATCCAGCGAAAATCATGAGGCAATGTTTTTTGCCATTTTCATGCTCGGTAGTTGGGATCCTCGGATTTTAGATCCGAGCTACTTGGATTGATCTGAGCTATTGATGGAGATCGAGCGCTGATCCTGAGGCAATTTTTTTGCCATTTTCACGCTCGATAGTTCGAATCCACGGATTTTAGATCTGAGCTACTCGGCTTGATCTGAGCTGTTGATGGAGATCCAGCGCAGATCATGAGGCGAGGTTTTTGGCCATTTTCACGCTCGGTAGTTCGGATCCTCGAGTTTTAGATCCGAGCTATTTGGCGTGATCTGAGCTGTTGATGGAGATCCAGTGCAGATCATGAGGCGATATTTTTCGCCATTTTCACGCTTGGTAATTCGGATCCTCGAATTTTAGAGCCGAGCTGCTTGGCGTGATATGAGCTGTTGATGAAGATCCAACGCAGATAATGAGGCGATGATTTTGGCTATTTTCACGATCGGTAGTTCGGATCCTCGGATTTAATATCTGAGCTATGTGGCATGTTCTGAGCTGTTGATGGAGTTCCAGTACGAATCATGAGGAGATGTTTTCCGCAATTTTCACGCTCGATAGTTCGGATCCTCAGATTTTAGATCCGAGCTACTTGGCATGATCTGAGCTGTTGATGGAGATCCAGTGCAGATCATGAGGCGATGTTTTTTGCCATTTTCACGCTCGGTAGTTCGGATCCTCGGATTTTAGATCCGAGCTGCTTGGCATGATCTGAGCTGTTGAAGGAGATCCAGCGCTAATTTTGAGGTGATGTTTTTTGACATTTTCACGATCTGTGGTTCGGATTCTCGGATTTTAGATGCAAACTACTTGGCGTGATCTAAGCTGTTGATGGAGATCCAGTGCGAATCTTGAAACGATGTTTTTCCCCATTTTCACGCTCGGTTGTTCGGATCCTCGGATTTTAGATCCGAGCTACTTAGCGTGATCTGAGC
Organism: Hemerocallis citrina; assembly: GCA_017893485.1. NCBI lineage: Eukaryota > Viridiplantae > Streptophyta > Magnoliopsida > Asparagales > Asphodelaceae > Hemerocallis > Hemerocallis citrina. The sequence continues at coordinate 105,257,601 of CM030359.1, read as the reverse complement.
TGTTGATGGAGATCCCGCGCAGATCATGAGGCGATGTTTTTCGCAATTTTCACGCTCGGTAGTTCAGAGCCTCAGATTTTTTATCCGAGCAATGTGGCGTGTTCTGAGCTGTTGATGGAGTTCCAGCGCGAATCATGAGACGATGTTTTCCGCCATTTTCAGTCTCGGTAGTTCGGATCCTCGGATTTTTTATCCGAGCTATTTGGCATGATCTGAGCTGTTGATGGAGATCCAACGCGAATCTTGAAGATATGTTTTTAGCCATTTTCACGCTCGGCAGTTCGGATCCTCAGATTTTTTATCCATGCTACTTGGCATGATCTGAGCTGTTGATGAAGATCCGGCGCAGATCATGAGGCAATGTTTTTTGCCATTTCCATGCTCGGTAGTTCGGATCCTCGAATTTTAGATCCGACCTACTGAGCGTGATCTGAGCTGTTGATGGAGATCCAGCGCAAATCTTGAGGTGATGTTTATCGCCATTTTCATGCTCGGTAGTTTGCCAGGATGGACATGGTTATTCATGCTGATGGATCGCTTCGTTTTGGTTTCCGATTGTGTGTCCCTAAGGGTGAAGTTCGTCAGAGGTTGCTTGAAGAAGCTCATCAGTCTTCGTATTCTATCCATCCTGGCAGTACTAAGATGTATCGAAATTTGAAGCTTCATTTCTTGTGGCATGGTATGAAGAGGGCTGTGGCTCGGTTTGTTTCTCAGTGTTTGGTCTACTAGCAAGTTAAGGCAGAGCATCAGAGGACCGCTATACTTCTTCAACCACTTCCTATTCCAGAGTGGAATTGGGAACACATCACTATGGATTTTGTGACCTCTTTGCCGAGGAGTCCTAAGGTTCATAATGCCATTTGGGTGATTGTTGACCGGTTGACGAAGAGTGCTCACTTCATTCCCTTTCGTGTCGGTCAGTCTCCTGAGAGCCTTGCTGAGAGGTATATGCAAGAGATTGTTAGACTTCATGGGGCTCCAGTCAGTATTGTATTCGACAGGGATACGAGATTCAGATCTCAGTTCTGGGAGAGTCTTCAGAACAGTTTGGAAAGTAAATTAAAGTACAGCACAACTTTTCATTTCCAGACTGATGGACAGTCAGAGCGGACTATTCAGATTCTTGAGGACATGTTGAGGTCCTGTATGCTTCAGTTTGGTGGATCTTGGGAGGATCATTTGCATCTCGTAGAGTTCTCGTACAATAATAGCTTTCAAGCTAGTATTAAAGCTACTCCGTTCGAGGTACTCTATGGGCAGAAGTGCAGATCACCAGTGTGCTGGGATGATATTGGTGAGAGATAGTTGTTGGGTCCGGAGTTGATCACCAAGACAGTGGATGTTGTGGTTCAGATCAGGAAGCATTTACAGGCAGCTCAGGACAGGCAGAAGCAATGGGCTGATGTCCATCGGAGAGCTTGAAAGTTTGGTGTTGGTGACCATGTTTTCCTTAAGGTATCACTGTGGCGCAGTGTCATTCGGTTTGGTGGTGGGGGCAAGCTTAGCCCTAGGTTTATTGGACCGTTTGAGATTTTGGAGCGAGTAGGCAAGATGGCCTATCGTCTTGCTTTGCTGCCAGCGTTATCAGGGGTGCACGATGTTTTCCATGTCTCGCAACTCAGGAGATATATCCGAGATGAGAGCCACGTGATCGACTATTCTGAGTTGACCATTCAGCCGGATTTGACTTGTGAGATTCCGCTAGTTGCTATTGTGGATCGGCGGGAGAAAGTGCTTAAGAACAAGGTCATCAAGTTGGCTCATGTTGCTTGGAATCCTCACTCGCCTAGTGAGTCGACTTGGGAGCTGGAGGAGGAGATTCAGCAGAAGTTTCCTCATTTGTTTGAGTAGTTTCTATTTTGTTCTTTTGGTTGTTTTGGGGTTACCCTATGTATCTTTTTTTTTAAATTTCGAGGACGAAATTCTTCTTGTTAGGTGGGTAGGATTGTAACCCCTGTTTTTCATTTTTGTATATTTTTGAGTGTATTTTTTGTTTTGGTGTATTTTCTCTCTTGTATTATTTTTCTGAACCGTATATTGGAGTTGTTTTCAATATATATTCGTTTTATTTCATTTTGAGCTCTTATGTTGATTGGTTGTCTCTTTTGTTTCGTTCTTCTATTAATTTATCTTTCTTTCATTGCTCTCGTTCTCTTTATTTTATTTTTGGGTGTTTGTGGTGGTGGTGTTTGGTTGTGATCCTATTTTCAATTCCATTATTTTTATTTCAATTTGTTTACCAAAGCCTAATTAAACCAAAATCCTATTTGTATTCCTATTTGATTTGACCCAAACCCACAACCCATTGGTATAACCTATTACTACTCCTAATTAGCCACAACCCAATTACCCAATAATCCTAATCCCCTTATATATATACACATCTCTAATATCTCTCCCTAAACCCTAACCCTAACAACCTAGCCTCCCTCTTTCTCTCTCTCGGCTACTCCCCCTCTCTCCCCGTCCCTTGCGCTACTGCACCCTCAACCTGCACACAGCCCAGGCCGAGCCTCCCCTCCAGGCCGACACCTCTCCCTCGGCCTGTGTGCACCATCCCGACAGCCCCTACCCCTCTCGGCCTGCATCCAAACCCCAACACCCGAGACCACTTCTCGCCTATTTCCGATCCTCTCTCCTTGGGCATCCCGACTGCCTCTCACACCACATAATCCCTTGTCTCTCTCTGTTGATTGGTGCACGTGCACGTAAGTTCCGCATAAGTTGTTGGTTCATGGATCTTTGTTCGTGAGTTGTTGATTCGTGGATCGTCATTCGTGAATTCGTTCATTCGTGGATTTTCGTTCGTGGGTTTTTCTCATTACTCTTGGTTTTCGTCGTTCTTCATCTTCGGTTAAGGCAAGTAACTTGTACTCCAATTCATTTGTTTGATACAAGTCAAAAATACCACCTATAGTGTAGTTGGATCTAGACACGACTCTTGTTTGTGTTTTCCTTGATGGGTTTTGTCCCTATTGTGAAAATTTGACCATAGATGACTCACGACACAATATGGACATGAATTAACTTAGGTTTTAACCTATTCTTGATTTTGATCATGTATGTGAGACTTTTGTGAGAATTCGTGATTTTGGTTGAGACCCATGTGATATATTGGTGTGGACATGATAGATACTGATGTTGAATTTGCAAGTGTACAAAATCGCACAAGTAATATAGATAGATGAGTAGAGTGTCGAACCCACAGGGACTAGATATTTTACTGAGTACCGATATCGCTAGATTAATCACTATTTGGAAGATCGAATTTTGTATGATAAAACAACTAAATTAACTTAATCTACTTAAAACTAACTAAATTGGTGAAGAGGGAGAGGGCTGTTAAACTATGAAGCTCTTGTACTTTGCTTAATGGTAAAATTAGTTCTAGGGCTTTTGGTTCACCTCGTTTATCACACACACAAATTATTATTCCTTACAAATAAAAATATTATCTTTCCCAATTGTCGACCAAAATCCTAAAGATATTAACCACTCTATCAACGTAGTCTAAAAATTATTCTCAATTAATCATTCGTCTATCCACCAAATTATTAATTGAAAAATTGGATTTCTTAACGGTCACGTCCTCCAATATACGGTCTTAATTTTTATTAATCACAAATTACCTGTTCGGTCTCTTTATGATTTGAAAAATCATACAAATGTCTATCCACCATGTTGTACGCATAAATAATAAAAATTAAAACACAACCAGGAAAAATAGAATGATAATAAGGAATTAAAATTTGTGTTCTACAAAACTCGACTACACCTTAGCCTCCAGAACAATAAATTCAGTTCATATTTGTTTGGGATTGCATCGTAAAAATTAGAGAAGAAAAGATAAAAGAATACAAAATTTAAGTCAAACCACTTTTCTGTCTCAATAGTCGGAGTCAAAAATGTTGTTGTCACGCGCCGTCAATCAACGCATCAGTCTGTCACCCTGCCGTTGTCGGGCCGCGTGTCCCAAAACCAGATGTGCCACGTCAGATCGCTGCTGTCCTCTGCCCTTTTGTACTCGCCCACGTCAGCGTTCAAAGAAGAAGAAGAAGCCCAAGTCAGCACCCGGGTCAGTTCGCACGCACGCCAGGTCAGTTCGAATGCTGTTGTCGCCGTCAGATCACGCACATGCTGCATGCCAGGAGGAAGGATGGGAAACGCCACGTCAGCGATGCCACCTGTCACGTGGGACCGCCGTGGGACCCGTACCTGCTTCCTTCGATGTGCTCTTCTCTCTCTCTGTTCTCTCTGCTTCTTTCCGCGTGAGAGACAGGGAGAGAGATTATATAATTTTTTTTTAAATTTTTTTATTATAATGATGATTAGCCCTCACCTCCTACATTCTTCTCTCTTCTTTCCTTTGTATTTATAGAGAACGGAAAGGAGTTAGGGTTTGTACTTTTTGCAGAAAACCCCACTCTTTTCCTTTATTTGATCTGAACTTTATTTCTTTCTCTTTCTTTTCTTCCTTTTCTGCCAACCACGTGCTTCTGCATACACAAAATAATACCAAAAATTAGGACTTTTAAATAAAATAAAATTAATTAGTTTAAAATTAATTAAACTAACTATAAATCATATTGGCGTATAAAAATCCTTTTAAACAATATTTGTCGCACTTTTAACTCAAGAAAACAATAAAATCGTTAAATCAATTGTTTTACTTTGTTTGTTGATTTTTTCCCATAATTCTTTACTTTTTGCATCAAAAATATTATTTCTTCAAAGATAATTAATTAAATGAAATCTTATAGAAATATGATGAATTATAGACAATATCAACGAAAACAAGCCATTTTAATAGGTAGATGAGTACAAATATTTGCATATAAATTTGACACATCAAATACCCCCAAACTTAAGATTTTGCTTGTCCTCGAGCAAAAAGAAGAATAATAAACAAGGGAATAATAATAGCAGGCTCAACCCATCACACCAAGAGATCTTATCATGCAAGCATCAAAATTACAATTAAAAATATAAACAATTGCAAATAAAGTAAAACTAAGCATACCCACTTTCTCCAGTGTAATTATTTATTCATAATTCCCAAAAAAAAAAAATCTCATTTGTCATGCAATTAATGTAATTATAGTATGCAACAACTCAATCTGTGATTATCCCTTCTTTCTACTACAAACCGAGTAGCAAACTAGAGTTTTTTTTTTTTTTTTTTTTCATCTCTTCTTTAAGTTGTCACTTGCCTTTTTACGCGAATGCAAAACATTTGTGATGAATTCACCCGGTTACTCAACAAGTCACGAACTTAAAGTGCTTTGCATACTCTTATTTCAAGTTGCTGTTCTACGTAAGTATAGACATTTGTGATGAATACCCCTAGTTACTAAGCAACTCAAAACATTGGAGTAGATTGACTTTATTTTTAAACAATTTTTTTTTTATTTTTATTGTTACTCTATTTACTTAAACTCTGTTTAGGACTAGATCAAAGGGAATAATCACGAGAAAAAGCATCACATTTGTCTTTTATGTATAACAGCATGACCCACACAATTTTGTAAAGAATTTTGAAACTCAATAATCCTAAAGTAAATAAGTATGCTTAATATTACTTTTAAAAAAAAAAATTGTTTGTCCCAAAAAAAAAAATTTGTTTCAATGCTTATCACAATAAAGAACTCAAAAGTGTAATGGTGAGCTTAATTGAAATCCTTGTAAAATTTTGTTTTTCTTTTCAAAAAATAATAAAAATAAATTTTTTTTGTAAACCTTCCCCCCAAACTTAAATATCACATTGTCCTCAATGGGAAAGGAAAAGAAAAACAAAAAGAATGCAAAAAGTTTAGAATATCTCCCCTGATTCGTCTTTAATTTTCTGCACGCGCAGCGTTCAGTATTTTGGCGATATCTGGAGCTGTAGATGTCGAAATGGGCTGAAATTTTTTTTTGCTGGAAAGCTAAGACAATTGTCTACAACTTCTCTTTGAATCACGTTTCCAGATTCTGACTCTATGCTGCTCAAAAACAGCCATCAATGCAGGTGTTCAAAACAGCTCCGCCCGGCGACTTTCAAAATTTGTGCAATCCTACAAGATAAAATCAAAAATCAAAATAAAATAAACTAAAAGATAAATCAAAACTAAATGCAATAAAATAAAACATGGGTTGCCTCCCAAGAAGCGCTAAGTTTTATGTCTTCAGCCAGACATGGGGGTGAGATGGTTAAGTAACGCCTAGATCCAACAACATTAACACATCTTTTCTAATTTTCCTCTTCAGATGTGGATCAGGTTCAAGTTCCAATTTGAGGTGTTTCCTTCGTGATGATGATGTCTTTGATTCCCCCACCTCTTTAAATTTATGCTGCAAAAATGAATAAATAGAAGGTTCAGCATCCAAATACATGACATGTTCAAAAATATTTTCTTTCTTAGTTTCAAAAATTTCTGAATTTATTGGACATACTTCGATTGGTGATTTTTCAAATTTAGCCTTATGTTTCTCGCCCACAATTAAATGAGTTTCACTTACTTGAATAGATGACTGTTCTTCAGGAGAAAAATTTATGGAATTAAAAACATTAAAAGTTACTTGCTCATGCTGAATTTGTTCCTCCATAATTTGTTCAATCTCACTTTGCTTTTCAACCACATTCTGTTCGCCATTTTCTTCTTGTGGTTGTTCAATTGTCCTCCCGCTTCCTAGTGTTATAGCCTCGACATGCTCCTTGGGATTGACAACTGTGTTGCTTTGCAATGTTCCTGCAGTTTTGTCATTAATAATATTTAAAAATTGACTAATTTGTACCTCAAGATTGTGAATGGAAGCCGAAGTTGAATTTGTGACATTTTGTATTGCCAAATCTGTCTTTTGCATGTAGTGCATAAACATGTCTTCAAGGGTCGGCTTCTTTTCTTCCTGTGAAAAATTTTGAGGGTGTATAACTGCTTCTTGATTGTTGTCCCATGGATAATTTGGGGTGTTTCTCCATCCTTGATTGTATGTGTTTGCATAATGATTGTTTTGCATTTGAAAGTTTGACACAAAATTTTCATTTACGGCATTTGATGGAGCAAAAGGGTTCCCCACTTGACAATCTGAACTTGCATGATTTCCTGCACAAAGATCACAAATCATATTAGATTGCATAACATTAAAATTGATATTTTCTACTGGTTTATATAAAATATCATTTTCTGTATTTAAAGTAGAAAAATGATCAAGTTCAAAAACTCCAGCCACTTTTCTTGGCATCGTTCTCTCTGAAGACCACTGGTAATGATTTGATGCCATCTCCTCTAAAAGATCATAGGCTGCTTGGTAAGTTTTGCTCATCAGTGCACCACCAGCTGCTGCGTCAACCATAGATCTATGTGTAACTCCCAAACCATTATAGAATGTTTGCATTTGCAGCCATTTTGGTAGTTCATGATGAGGACACTTTCTCAATAACTCCTTGTACCTTTCCCATGCATCATACAAAGACTCGGTCTCAAATTGAGTAAATGTGCAAATGTCATTTCTTAGCCTTGCGGTCTTTGCTGGTGGAAAATACTTGGCTAGAAATTTTTGTGCAAGTCCCTCTCAAGTAGTAATACTACCGGGTGGTAGATAATGTAGCCAAGCTTTCGCCTTATCTCGTAGTGAAAAAGGAAAGAGTCTCAATCTGATCGCATCATCTGATACTCCATTGTGCTTGAAAGTGTCACAAATTTCTAAAAAATCTGCAATGTGAGCATAAGGATCTTCGTGTGGTAGTCCCCAAAATTGAACAGTCTGTTGAATCATTAGAATCATCGCCGGTTTAATTTCAAAATCATTAGCTTCAATAATCGGCTTCTTTATGCTTGACTCATAAATTGAGGGCATAGCATAGTCTCTCAAAGGCCTATTTTCATCGTTCGCCATGATAATGCACTGTATGTCCTAAAATGTAAGTATCGAAAAAGAAGAAGAAAAAGAAAAAAATAGAAAAACTAAAAAAAACTAAAATAAGAAAAATAAAATAAAAAAATTAAAAGTTAGTCAAAAGAAAATAAAGATGTAAAATAATAATAAAATAAAAATAATTACAAAAAAATCCAAATTAGCAATAATCTAGCAATTTTCAATATCAATAAAAGAATAACTAGTCCCCGGCAACGGCGCCAAAAACTTGATGTTGAATTTGCAAGTGTACAAAATTGCACAAGTAATATAGATAGATGAGTAGAGTGTCGAACCCACAGGGACTAGATATTTTACTGAGTACCGATATCGCTAGATTAATCACTATTTGGAAGATCGAATTTTATATGATAAAACAACTAAATTAACTTAATCTACTTAAAACTAACTAAATTGGTGAAGAGGGAGAGGGCTGTTAAACTATGAAGCTCTTGTACTTTGTTTAATGGTAAAATTAGTTCTAGGGCTTTTGGTTCACCTCGTTTATCACACACACAAATTATTATTCCTTATAAATAAAAATATTATCTTTCCCAATTGTCGACCAAAATCCTAAAGATATTAACCACTCTATCAACGTAGTCTAAAAATTATTCTCAATTAATCATTCGTCTATCCACCAAATTATTAATTGAAAAATTGGATTTCTCAACGGTCACGTCCTCCAATATACGGTCTTAATTTTTATTAATCACAAATTACCTGTTCGGTCTCTTTATGATTTGAAAAATCATACAAATGTCTATCCACCATGTTGTACGCATAAATAATAAAAATTAAAACACAACCAGGAAAAATAGAATGATAATAAGGAATTAAAATTTGTGTTCTACAAAACTCGGCTACACCTTAGCCTCTAGAACAATAAATTTAGTTCATATTTGTTTGGGATTGCATTGTAAAAATTAGAGAAGAAAAGATAAAAGAATACAAAATTTAAGTCAAACCACTTTTCTGTCTCAATAGTCGGAGTCAAAAATGTTGTTGTCACGCGCCGTCAATCAACGCATCAGTCTGTCACCCTGCCGTTGTCGGGCCGCGTGTCCCAAAACCAGAGGCGCCACGTCAGATCGCTGCTGTCCTCTGCCCTTTTGTACTCGCCCACGTCAGCGTTCAAAGAAGAAGAAGAAGCCCAAGTCAGCACCCGGGTCAGTTCGCACGCACGCCAGGTCAGTTCGAATGCTGCTGTCGCCGTCAGATCACGCACATGCTGCACGCCAGGAGGAAGGATGGGAAACGCCACATCAGCGATGCCACCTGTCACGTGGGACTGCCGTGGGACCCGTACCTGCTTCCTTCGATGTGCTCTTCTCTCTCTCTGTTTCTCTTGCTTCGTTCCGCGTGAGAGACAGGGAGAGAGATTATATAATTTTTTTTTTATTTTTTTATTATAATGATGATTAGCCCTCACCTCCTACATTCTTCTCTCTTCTTTCCTTTGTATTTATAGAGAACGAAAGGAGTTAGGGTTTGTACTTTTTGCAGAAAACCCCACTCTTTTCCTTTATTTGATCTGAACTTTATTTCTTTCTCTTTCTTTTCTTCCTTTTCTGCCAACCACGTGCTTCTGCATACACAAAATAATACCAGAAATTAGGACTTTTAAATAAAATAAAATTAATTAGTTTAAAATTAATTAAACTAACTATAAATCATATTGGCGTATAAAAATCCTTTTAAACAATATTTGTCGCACTTTTAACTCAACAAAACAATAAAATCGATAAATCAATTGTTTTACTTTGTTTGTTGATTTTTTCCCATAATTCTTTACTTTTTGCATCAAAAATATTATTTCTTCAAAAATAATTAATTAAATGAAATCTTATAGAAATATGATGAATTATAGACAATATCAACGAAAACAAGCCATTTTAATAGGTAGATGAGTACAAATATTTGCATATAAATTTGACACATCAGATACCCTAATTCATGATGTTTAGACACTTGGTAGACTCGATTTCAAGCTTGGTTTTGCTTTGAACAAGTTTTGTATGATATATGTTGTGTTGTTGTTAAAGGGAAAAGTTTGTATTTTGTTGCTGATCTGTTTTGTTTGATGTTTTGGACTGTTTTAAACTCAGTATCTTAATTTCGGTATAAAACATGAGTTTTAAAGAATTTCATATATTTTCAAACTCCTCTGACCTTGCTCAATTTTGATTTCGTATGAGTGAGTTATGACTGTTTTACTACAGAGGTGTCGATCTTTTCCAGATTTTGTTTTTCGATGATTTTGATGACTAAATGATTTTGATACTGATGCTACATATATTATTTTGATCCAAAACATTGGTCAGTGTTTTTTTATCTAGTTAGGGATTACCCAGAATTTTGGTGAATTTTATTAATAAGTTTATACATCGTTTCATGCTCGTTTATGAAAACTATAATTGCTGTATTTTGCTCACTGTTCTGTAAAGAACCTTATTTTCACTATGATTCCTTTTACTGTATGAATTTTTTTTTGTGAAATATGAAAGTATGAAAGTTAGTATATTTTATCTATTTTTATATCCCTTTGGCGGATTAGGATTTCGTTTCACTGATTGCGAGATATTATAGTTTTTGTACAGCAGTATTGGGAATTCCAGATTTGCCAAACTATCGTTTATTGATGTTTACTGATTTTTGATGACTAATCTAATTTTACTGGAAAATTTTGAAACTTTATATTTAGATACTGGACATATAGGGGAATACCCCAGATTTTATGTGGATTTATTTAATGTGTTTTCATGTTGTTTTCCTGCTCTTGAATGCATTTTCCTGATTTCTGGCTGAACCTATTTTCTATATTCAAATCTGTTTTGAGCTATATTTTTGTGAATTAATATATGACTTATTAATATTCTCTAGATTCGTGTGGAAGTCTATTTTCAGATCCTCGACGGATCCGGATTTGGATGTTTGTAATACTCAAAATCACTATTTTACTACAGTATGGTCTTGCTATCCTGAACTTAAGATTTGTTTATTTTAGTTCTTTTATGAGATATCCTGTACACGTACATGTTTATCATGCAACTTGAACTTGTTACATGATCATGACATGATATACTTGGTATGGTTTGCACACCTACATGCTTGTTTGACATTAATAATAAATAACCAAGTCGGGGTTAAGGGAAAGATCTAGTAGTGAATATTGTAGAAACGTGTACTCGGAAGAACCTAGTGGTTATTGGAGCTTGTTTACATGTGGAGCTTGACACGATATACATGACACGTACACACATGACACTGGAGCTTGTTTGGGTTTTGTAGCTTGTTTACATGATACCTGATTACATGATACTTGGAGCTTGTCCCTGAGTACACAGCCCTGTATGGTTCCCTACAAAATCTAAAGCAAAACTGTTTGTTGTAGCAACCATGTAGTAAAAACCGGGATGCATGAAGTACCACCTAGATAGTAATAACTACAAGACTTGATACATGACACTTGAACCTGATACATGCCCACTTGACACTTGTCTACATGATACATGAGATTTGATACTTGTTACATGCTACATGATTACATGATTCTTGATACTGGTTACTTGATGCATGACACTTGTTTACTTGACACTCAACACATACTATTATACTTGCTCATCTTGCCATGCTATGATTATATTATGTTATCATGATTATACCATGCTAGGTTTGTTACTTAGATTTACATATCCAATGTACTTGTATCCTACATTATAAGTGGCCCGTAACTTGTAATTGACGGGTACTTATTTTTTTTTCTTCCTCCTTCTCCTGCAAATATACTAATTGCAGATCAGGATGGTCGGCTGCCAGATGGTATTAGCGAGATGATGTACTAATACTGGATTTTCTGCTTTATTATTTTTATTATTATTGTTGCTTGAACTTTAATAAGATGTACTTGTTTTCTTGGATATTTATCTTGTATTTGGGCGATGTGACCCAGGATATTTGACCTGCTCAGAATTTGATTATTTTAGATTATTATATTTGGTTTCAAGTAATTTCTGTTGGTATCTTGTTTTAATTTTGCATGCCTGGTTGTATCTTTTACTTCCGACTCTAATTATCTTGTGAAACATTGTAAAGATTTCTGAACAGCTTATAGATGATAAAAATCATTCGCTGGTCTTTTGTCTCGTATCTGTATTTCGTATTCTTTTTGGGAAGTGAGGCATGACAAAATTTCTAAATAAATTCTCTTATTTATGATTAATTATATCCTAAATTTTGGGATATTTCAGAATAAAGAAACTATTTTTATTAATACTTCGAAAGATAGGGGTTTTTATGCAAAAAGCCGATTTGGATCTCAAACAAATAATGAAATTTTTTTTAGCTTCTTTTCGGACTGGCCAAGATCATTATTAAAGCTAAAATTTATTTAAAATATATTTAGAGTTTATTTTTTAAATCTATATAATAAAATACAAAGAAAGCTATCAAGTGGCTCTTCTTCAATCCCCTCAAAATCAAAGGCCCAGATCTAACCTCACAAACCACATTTTCCCCCCCCAAAAGTTTTTCCCCAAAACTCAAATTCAAATCTCCCGACCCAAAACAACCCCTTTATTTATTTAATTATTTCTCTCTCTCTCTCTTCTATTCAAAAAATTACGAAAACAAATTTTAAAAAAATTTTAAAAATTCAAAAATTAAAAACCGAAAAAATTTAAAAAATTTACAAATTTTAAAAATAATACAAAAAAAATAAAAAAAAAAACTTGTAAAAAATTATAAATTTTTTTTTACAAATTTAGAAAATTTTACAAAATTTTTAAATTTCTTTAAATTTTAGAAATTTTGATAATATTGAAAATTAAAAAATATTTAAAATTTAAAAAATTTCAAAATTTTAAAAAAAAATCAAAATTAAAAAAAATCAAAATTTTAAAATTTTAAAATTTGTAAAAAAATTTAAAACTTAAAATTGAAATTTTTAATTTTTGAAAAAAAATTTAAATTTTTAATTTTTTTAAAAAAAATTTAAAATTTAAAATTTTGAAATTTTGAAATTTTGAAAATTTGAAATTTTGAAAAATTTTGAAATTTTGAAAAATTTTAAAATTTTAAAATTTGAAATCCAAATCCAAATCCAATGTCAAACCCCATTCAAGCGGTCGTCATCGATATCTGATCCACTGCTGATTCCGTAGTGGTGACTCTCTCCAACAAATCGAGCGCAAATATCAAGCGACTCCATATCGGTGACTCCCCTCCACCGAATCGAGAGCCTCTCTATGCAATGCGACGACTTTAATTTTATCTCATTAACCGAATTCTCATTCTAATTTTTAATTTTTTGTGTACAAGGGATTACTCAGTTTTTTGTTGACTCGAATTTTGTGTGTGCATGAGATTTATGTTCAGAGTGGCATGATTGTTTTCTTTTTGGGTTTAAAATTTTTTAATATGGTGATTTATTTGTTGAATATTTTATTGGTTTTGATTTAAGGTGTACACAAGTGAGATGGATTATTTGGTGGCCTCAGTTTGGGCTTCCAAGCCATAGCAGGACAGGTAAGCTGACTAGGAGCCAAAAATGTCTTGGCAATTATGCAACATTAATTTCTTTACTAAAAGAGAAAATACTATCATGAAGTGTTCCCTTCAATGGTTATCAGAAACCATAGATAACCTAACATATAAGAACTTTTAGTGTATGTTTGGATATATAGGATTGGGATGACTGGAGTTTACCAGTGAAGGGTGCAAACTCTCTACTCAAGAAATGAATTTTTGAATTTTTGAATTTTTGAACTCTAAAGTAAATTTGTTATTTATCCATTTTGAATTTTTTATATATAAAGGTGCAATGGGGAGACAAAGTAGAGATAAAAGAAATGATTAGCTTGGATTAGAGTTTTGAGAACTTCATGTATTTCATTTCTGTTGAAATAATAATCAGACATTTCAATTGCAAACTGAGTCTCAGATAAATAAATGTTTAGATTATTGGTATTGTAGATACCTTCACACATTCACTTGCGTTACCATTGTATTTAGACATGCTCATAGTGGTTATGGGATTAGAGTAAGCTCTATAAAACTTATATGATAATTTCTTTGCATAACTATTACAAGCATCTAAAAGTGAAGCTGAAGTTAAAAAAACTCTATGTACTATTTCTAACAAACTATATGCATTCCTGGTAAGTTCAAGCTAATGATCAAGAAGGCGATGGTTGATCTTAAAGGTAGATATCTTGCTTTCTCATATAATATGTTTGCTACTTCAATTAATTTACTGGATCTCCAAAACTATTTTATATAATCAACCAGGTGCACCATTCCGATGACGTGCTGTAGGCACGTGTCAATGGGCAAACCTAGTATTTAGACAAATATGATATTTTGCAAATATGGAATTACGTTGAATCTTGTGCAAATATTTTTTTTGAAAACTAAAATTCAGAAATTTCATTTGGAAAATCTAATATTTATTAGTAGGTATTATTTATGAATTTTCTAGATTTTTTTGATATTTATTTGGCATATTTGCAAATATTTCAAAGAGAGGGACTTTTGTGCAAAATTTTCACTTTGAGTACAAATCCGAAATTTTTTTAATTTCTGGGCTATACTTGATGGTTGGATTACTCAGTAGTAAAAGGATTGGGTTTTATTTTAATTTATTTAACTTATTTATCTACTTTATTAAAAAAATATGTATATATGTAAATGAATAATTTGTTAAGGGATATTTCCATAAACATATAAAACCCTAAAAACTCCAGATTCTGGCCTATAAAAGAGCCACTACAGCCGTCCCCTCCTCTGTAAAAAACAAAATATATTTTTACTATTAATTTTTTGGAGTTTCGAAGCGATGATCTTGGATTTTTTTGCAAAAGAAGGGTTTTTTTCTTATTCTTTATTAATTCGGTTGGTTTCTTCAATGAGGTGAGTGACATATGTTTGATTTCTTTTTGTTCTATGCATGTTGTATGTGATGATTTGTCGATTAGAAAGCATGTTAGGAATTGGTATGAAGATATAATGAATTATTGATTGAGGGATGAATAAAAATTTAGTCTTTTTCGTGAAACCTTTGCTTCTGATGATTAAAACTTCATATAGATGAATTGAGATTGTTAATAACCTAATAGAAATCATGAGTGGGTTGTTTCCTTTCGTATGCTTGCTGATTTGAACATACTAAGAGCTACATGATGAATATTGCATAAAAGTGAATAAAGTTGAGTCCTTTACTGTCTATATAGACATACATACTGTTCTTGATGTTTGATGAGTATAACTTGATTAATATGTCTCATGGGCATGTTGTCTTTGTATTGTATCCTCACTGATTTGATTACAAATTGAGTTGCATAATGATTATTTCAAAAAGTGAACTAAACCTAACCTTTATTGTTGAATATGTATGCATACACACTGTTGGGTATTTCTGATGACTAAAACTTGATTATATACTTGTTATAATTGCATGTATTCATGGGTAAATTGTTGTAATCAGTAGAGTAAGTGTATGATGTGTTGTGGAAGGGGTCATTGGGTCAAAAAGATCAATTCTTGAAGTAAAGAAGGGGTTGTGACTTTTGGGTCTGATGGTGTATGGCCGAGAGTAACTTTTTGGTAATTTGTGAAGTTTTCGAGTTGGATTTGAGTTGTTTGGTACTGAGATAGTTTTGAACATTATACTACCTCTAATTGAAGAGATCTTGATGTTTTAACTGATTCAAATATACACATATACACACTTACATACATATATCCACTGTTTTGAAGCTTTTTTTGAAAAATTACTCTTTTGAGATCTTGATGTGATTTTGATCTATTTTATAAACTCCAGTATGTAATACAAGTTGCATTTGATCATCTCAGGAAGTTAGTTTTGCAAATTTATGATTTTACAAAGTTTTAACGAAGTATCAGTAAAAAGGTGTACAGAATTTGAAGCTACTGTATGGTTTGTTTTTGACATGAAGGTCGACTGCAAGGTCGAACGACATCAATGTTTTTGGCTGTTTTGTGAGTTTTTCGTCGTTTTTCTTGAACGATTATTTTTTCGAACTTATGGATTACTGATCAATTGTTTTAGATGATGTTTTTACTACAAATTATAGTATTTACAGAGAGTTACGTCTTGATTATAATAGATCTTCAAATTGTGTACTACTGCCTTACAAAGCAAAATAAGTATTGTTTTTGAAGAAATTGATGTTTTGTGACTTTCTACGACTTCAAAATATGATTTTCAGCTATTTAATAGATTTAATACTTTATTTCAGTTCTAGAAATTTTGTGAGTATATAAAATAAATCTTGATTTGTTGATTTTAAGAAGTTTTCTTAATATGAGAGTATTGACAATAGGGGTTAAAAGTTTTAATGAAAGAGTTTGTATTAATAATTGAGTTGTGAGTCTCTAGAGGGAGTGTGGGACCCTAATACACCGGCAGTTGAGATTTTTGTGATTTGGCTAGTTAGGGCCTTGTTGTTGATCTGTTGAGTTAAGTCCGG
The DNA here is from genome assembly GCA_017893485.1 of Hemerocallis citrina. Classification (NCBI taxonomy): domain Eukaryota; kingdom Viridiplantae; phylum Streptophyta; class Magnoliopsida; order Asparagales; family Asphodelaceae; genus Hemerocallis; species Hemerocallis citrina. Next base: position 105,241,219 of record CM030359.1, on the reverse strand, counting down.
TAGGGTACACCAACTCTAGGAGACGTAAGCAATTAATTAACTTAATAAGATAGGGACTGACACTAGATGGTGATATGATGAAATGAGTACAAACATGGGTTATGGACCTACGTATGGCCTGCTGTGTGAGATAATCTCCGAAATTATCGAGGTGTGAGTGAAATAGTCTCCGGAATTACCTGCGGTGTGGGATTGATCTCCGAAATTATTGGGGTCGAAGCGACACTCATGGGGTATTCGTGTGATGAGGCGCCATAGCTTGCGATGTGGGGTATTCTCGAAGATTCCCCGGTGTGAGTGAAATAATCACCGGAATTATCTTTGGATAGAGAATGACCTCCGGAATTATCGGGTCATGGGCTAGATACTCACCGTTTAATAAATCTCATAGTAGTCATCGTAGTAGGATTAGTTGCATAACGAGGGATTTAACCCTTTTAAGTGGTGAACGATAATGGCTTGCACCAGACCTATGTAGTATGAGATGCATAGAATCCGACAAGTATGCATTAGAGAGTCATTATCGTGCATTTGTGTTTTCTTGACTTGGTTTTATGCATGATGTTTTCTGTTTTCCTACACTTGACATTTATTCTAGTTTCACTTGATGTTTTCATGTTTTATTTATTGTTATTTCATAATCCTTTTGTTACTACTGTCGGTATGTGTTGTTTATGACTTTATTTCCTTATGTTTCATTTATATTGTATTTCTTTGATGTCACTCATACCGTTATGCCTGACCCTTGTAGTTTTGCGGGTTGGAATTATCTCTAGCCTCATGTTTTATAGGTAGGTACCATTAGCTTGGGAATGGATGCATGTGATAGAATGATGTTATGGCTTTGGCAAATTGTAAAAGAATGTGTTGTAAAAGAAAGATATTGTAATGCAAGGTGTTTAATTTTTCGCTGTGCTTTGTAAACAATCGATGTGATAAAAAGTTTTAAATTTTTCTGTATTTTGTTGCTATGTTTATGATTACATTGAAGTTGAGTCTGGAAATTGTGTCACGTATTTCTAATTTTAATTATTGGAAATTCGGGGCGCTACAATACATATTGCTCTGTGCTCTACAAATTATTGATTGACTATCTGAATGTAAAAAGATTTGATGTACAGGCTTTGTCCATCTTGGAATATCCTCAAGGAAATTATGTAACCATTCAGCATCTTCCCCACATTTGTCCAGTTTGATAAATTCAAATTCCATCATGGATTTAGTGATCACTGTTTGTTTCGAGGATTTCCAAGAAACTGCTGCACTACCTAGTGTTAACAGATAACCCATAGTATATTTTGAATTATCACTAGATATCCAATCCGCATTGCTGTATCCTTCAAGTACAGTCAAATATCTTGTATAATGCAGCTCATAGTTACGAGTAAAGTGCAAGTATTTCAGTACTCTTGTAATTGCTTGCCAATACTCGCTTCTAGGATTACTCGTATATCTACTTAGTTTACTAGTTGCATAGGCTATGTCTAGTCTTGTACGACTCATCACGTATATTAGACTGCCTAAGATTCTAGAGTATTCTACTTGAGAAATACTCTCATCTTCATTCTTGGATAAATGTAAAGTTAGATCTATTGAAGTTCTAACAATTCTAGAATTATTTTCAAGAATATTTCTAATATAATGTGACTTGCTTAAAACAAGCTCGTCTGATGTTATTGTGATTTTAATTCCCAATATAACATCAACTTGTCCCATGTCTTTCATGTCAAACATCGAGTTCAACATGTTTTTAGTAGATTTAATCAACTTATCATTACTTCCAATAATAAACATGTCATCTACATACAATAATATTATCCACTTTTAGTGTCTTTGACATATACGCATTTATCAAATTCAATGATCTTGAAGCTATTTGTCATCATGACATTGTCAAATTTCTTATGTCATTGCTTTGATGTTAGTATTAAGCCATATGACTTCACCAGTTTACATACATTCTTTTCTTGTTCAGAAGCTGAAAAACACTCAGGTTGTTCCATGTAAATCTTCATTAAGAAAAGTTGTTTTCACATCGATTTGATGTGTCATGCCCCGCTTCCCAAAAATACGAAATACGAGCACGTAACATTGGCCCAGTGAATGATTTTCATCATCAAGCTGTTCAGGAATCTTTACAATATCTCACAAAATAATCAGAGTCGGAAGCAAAACAATCAACCACATGCACATATGAACCAATTACCAACAATAATACTTGAAACCAAATATATATATATCTCAAATAGTCATGATCTGAATAAGTCAAAATCCTGGGTCATACTACCCAAACACAAAGAATACAAGTAACAGATACAATGTTAAAAATGAGCAATAGGAAATAAATGAAGACAGCAAAAGCTCCAACCAACTAGAACTTTATATCACAAACTCCATCGGGCAGCTGACCATCCTGATCTGTAATTAGTGAATTTGCAGAAGGAAAAAGAAAACAAGTATCCGTCAATTGCAAGTTACGGACCACTTATAATGTAGGACACAAGTACATGGGGAAGCTAAATAAATCTAAATAATAGCAGAAACAGACCTAGCATGGTATTGCAGAATCAACTAGCATGGTATACTAACATGTGTCAAGTGTCAAAAGTCAAATAGCATGCAGACAGATATACATATAGTGTCAATTAATAGTGTCAAGTGATAATATCAGACAGATAATAAGTAATCAGATGATCAGATAACAGATAGCCAGATACATTTAACAGATTCAGATTCAGATTTCAGATACAGATACAGATTCAGATTTTTATAAGTCTTGTATTAATTACTAACTAGGTAGCACTTCATGTGCCATTCTTTTATAACATGGTTCCTACATTCAAAATAGTTACGTTTGTAGATTTCGTAGGGGATCATATAGGGCCGTGTACTCAGGGTTCAGACAGACAGGTAATCAGATAACAGATCCAGACAAACAGATAACAGACGATCATGCAACAGATAGGACTAAGTCCCCTCCAAGTACACCATCTCGTAGGAAGTATGTAGTTGGGTAACAGATGGGAATCACGGGCCCCCTTCTGAGTACACCCTCTAATAAGGAAGTATGTAGTCAGGAATCAGATAATCAAAATCTTGCATGATCTCATAACAGATAACAGATAATCAGATGGAAAACACGGCCCCCTTCTAAGTACACATTTCTATGCTTTCCTACTACTAGATCTTTCCCTTAAACCCCGGCTTGGTTACTTTTATTATGGTCATCAAATAGTCATGAATGTATACAGAATAGTGTCAACCCAACATGGTATAATCAGTATTAGGTTCAGGGAAACAAATAAACATGCATAGATAATATACAGTCACATAAACGAGCAAAACAGTGTATGTTCATATTCAGGACAGTAAGACAATACAGTACTATAACAGTGATTATCGTCGCTACAGAAATGAAAATATAGATCCACCAAAGAATCTGGAAAACAGATTTCCACACGAATCCAACGAATATAATTAAGTCATATAGTAATTCACAACATCATAGCTCAAAACAGGTTTGAATCCAGAAAACACGTTCAACCAGAAATCAGTAAAACGAATTCACAGTCAAAAAAACAGCATTAAAACTTCTCAAATAAATCCAAGAAAAATCTGGGGTATTCCCCTATATGTCTAGAACCAAAATATAAAGTTTTATAATATTCCAGTAAAATTAGTTCAGTCATCAGAAATAAGAAAACATCAAGAAACGATACTTTGGTCAATCTGGAATTCCCAACACTGCTGTACGAAAACTAAAATATCTCGCAAGCCATGAAACGAAATCCAAAACCTCCAAAGGGAGATGAAAATAGATAAAATAAACTAACTTTCATATTTAACAAATATTTTCCATACAGTCAAAGGAATCAGGGTAAAAACACAATTCTTTGCAGAACAGCGAGCAAAATACAGCAAGTATGACTTTTGTAAACATGCATGAAACGACATATAAAACCCATCAATAAAATCTACTAAAATTCTGGGTAATCCCTAAATAGGTATAGAAAAACTGACCAAAGTTTCAGATCAAAATAACAGGTGTAGCTCAAGTATCAAAATAGTTTAATCAACAAAATCGTCGAGAAACGAAATCTGGAAACATAATACACCTCTGTAGTAAAACAGTCATAAGTCACTCATACGAAAACGAAATCGAGCAAGGTCAGAGGGGTTGGAAAGAAGACGAATTTTCCTAAAATTCATGTTTTATACTGAAATCAAGTTACTGACATCAAGATAGTCCAAAACAGCAAACAAAACAGATCAGCGACAAAATACAGATTTTTCCCTTTAACGACAACTCAACATATATCATACAAAACTTGTTCCAAACACAGCCAAACATAAAATCGAGTCTACCAAGTGTGTAACCATCATGAAATAGGGTAATTAACATATCTAAAGCAAGGCTATCACATGGATCCCAACAAATACCCAACTTCTCACAAAAATCCCAAATACATGATCAAATCAAGAACGGGCAAAACCTAAGTTAATTCATACCAAGATTGTGTCATGAGGCAACTATGGTCAAGTTTTCACGATAGAGACAAAAACCATCAGAGATAACACAAACAAGAGTCATCTCTAGATCCAACTATACTATAGGTGGTATTTTTGACTTGTATCAAACAAAGAAATTGGAGTACAAGTTACTTGCCTTAACCTAGACGAAACGAACTCCAACAATAATGGGAATAGATTTTCGGGCAACAACAGAAATCCACGAACAAGAGAATCAAAAATCAAGAGCAACGAACCCACGAACAATCGCACGAACACACGGCACGCTTCTCAAAGCAAGAGAAGAGAGAACCCACAAGAGAGAGATATGAATGGCGACGTGCTTGTGGCTTGGAGGGTTGGTCGGCAAAGGGTGGAGAGATGATCAGAGTATATGGTGGTGGTCGGATGGATGAGTGGATGGAGTGCGGCCAAAGAAGGGGGTGTGCGGGTTGGAGTGCAGGCCGGGAGGGGGTCTCGGCCTGGGGCTGTGCTTGGCGTCGGGTGTGGGTACGGCGCAGCCAAGGAGGGAGGCTGGGGGTAGGGTGCAAGGAGTTAGGGTTAGGGTTTGAGAGATTAGAAAGGTATATATATATATATATATATATATATATATATATATATATATATATATATATACAGAGGATTAGGGTTATTGGGTAATTGGGTTGTGGGTAATTAGGAGTAGTAATAGGATTGTTTAATGGGTATTGATATGGATTAATGGCATAGGATTTAAAATAGGATTGGGTTTAATTTAGCTTTGGTAAATCTATTAGGGATCAACAATAGGATTGGAAATAGGATTAGGGTTTTAGAATAAGATTTAAATAAAAGATCAAATCGAATAGATAAAGTAATAAATAAAAGTAGGATTATATATCAAAATATATATGGATCAACAAGATATAAATTATTTGAAATACTACAAATACAAATAACAATAGAAATAGATTTTTAAATTAACAATCAAGAATAAAAGATAAAATAACATGAATAACAAAAATAACAATAATCATAATGAGCATTAAGAAAAATAATATTAATAATACAAAAATCAACACATAATAATAATAAACATAATAATCCAAAGCATAATAAAAATATTTGTATTATAAAAAAAAATATCATTACAAACTAGTTATAAATAAACTATTGATTAAAAATAGGTTTTAATAGAAGATCTAATAATACATTTTAACAAAGAATTTGAAAGCAGAAAAATTAATGTACAAAAATTTTAAATATCGAAAAATACACATAAAATACGGGTTGGGGAAACAGGGGTTACATGATGAACATCATGATTATTCAAGGCTGCTATTGCAAGTACCAATCTAATGGAATTTATTCTCGTCACAGAAGAATATGTATTTATCAACTGATCCATCAACTTTCATTTTTCTCTTGAAAATCCACTTGAAACCCTTACTACCTGGTGGCAGATCTACTAGTTCCCAAGTATGATTTTGCAAGATAGAATCAATTTTGCTTTTAATGACTTCTTTCCATAGAGTACTATCACTAGAGCTCACCGCTTATTTAAAATTTTGGGGTTCACCTTCAAGCATAAAAGTTAAGAAATCTGGACCAAAACATTTTTTTTTGTTCTTGTTCTTTTAATACGTCTAGGTTCCTCCTCAATTTCTTCATCATGGTTATCACTGTCTTCTTTGATAGTCTTATGTGTTCATTTGGAAGAACCCGATTCTTCCTTAGACTTACATGGAAATATATCTTCAAAGAAAGATACATTTTTTGATTCAATTATCGTGTTCTTTGGTATATAAAAGATATCGGATTTGTACACCAAGAACCGATAAGCACTACTATTATGTGCATAGCTAATGAAAATTCAATCAACCGTTTTTGGTCCTATTTTCACTTTCTTAGCTGGAGAGACTGCCACCTTGGTAAGACATCCCCACATTCACAAGTAATTGTAGGATGACTTCCTTCCTTTTCATAATTCATATGGAGTTTTCTCGTCTTTCTTTTGGGGCACCTTATTCAAAAGGTAGTTAGCTGAAAGAATAGCCTCCTCCCCACAAGTTTGGTGGCAAACAAGAACTTATTAACAATGCATTTATCATTTTATTCAAAGTATGATTCTTTCGCTCAGCAACACCGTTGGACTGATGAGGATAAAGTGCTGTGGTTTCAAGTATAATCCCTTGCTTAGTACAAGTTTCAGCAAATGGTGATTCATACTCTCCACCTCTGTTACTTCTTAGCGCCTTAATTTTCTTGTTGAATTGATTCTCAAGTTCTTTTTTACAGAGAACAATATTCTCTATCACTTCATCCTTGCTTTTAAGCAAATACACATAACAATATTTTGTGCTATCATTAACAAATGTAATAAAATATTTATTACCACATTTAGTTTGTATCATTTTCAAATCACAAATATCAATGTCAATTAAATCAAGAGGTTCAATGTTTCTTTCAACACTTTTAAACGATGATCTTGTTAGTTTTTCCTCAACACAAGTTTCACACTTATGTTTGGAATCAGTTTTGAATGTTGGTATATGATTTAAGTTAATTAGTCCATGCAAAGTATCATAATTAACATGTTATAGTCTACCATGACATAAATTGGAAGACTCAAGCATATAAGTAGAAGAATTAGTTTTACTGATATTCTTGGCCATAGTTATTACATTGAGTTTAAACATTCTACCACTCATGTATCCTCTACCAACAAATATACCACTCTTCGAGAAATTTTTTTTTGACTCAAACACTAACAAAAATCGTGATTATTAAGCAGTGACAATATACCTGGTTCTTACGGATTTCATGAACATATGCAACATTGTTTAGAGTCAGTTCCTTCCCAGAAGTCATCTTCACGATCACCTTACTTTAGACCTTAATTTCTGAAAGGTCGAGTTCCCCATAAATATCTTCTCTCCATTCTCTAATGGTTCGAAAGTGGAGAAAATACTTCTGTTGGAGCACACGTGTCGAGTAACTCCAGTGTTAATCCACCATGCCGAGACCACAACTGAAAGGTTGATATTAGAAACATTTTGAGCAATGCCTTCAACTATATTTGCTTCTATGTTCCTGTTCTTCTTAGGTAGTCTGCAATTAGAGATTTGTGACCTAATTTTCACAGTTGAAGTACTTGCTTTGAAACTTCAGCTTCTAGGAGATTCCTCCCTTAGGCCCCAACTTGGACTCCTTGTTGTTATGTTTTTTGGAACGTTGATTATGTTCCACCACATTAGCCTTGGCCGCATGATTGATGGCTCCGGCTTTTTCAGGTCCTCTATTGTCTTCTTCAATACGAAGATTGACAATGAGATCCTTAATGCCCATTTTCTTTCGCTTATGCTTCAGGTAGTTTTTGAAGTCTTTCCAACCTGTTGGGAATTTTTCAATAACACAAGCAACTTGAAAACTTTCACTTAAGTTCATACCTTCAACATGTATCTCATGCAAGCTCAATTGAATTTCTTGAACTTGACTGATTACTATTTTGGAATCTACCATTTTATAGTATAGGAAGTGGCTCACAATGAATTTCTTAGTGCCAACATTCTCAGTTTTATATTTATGGTCTAGGGATTCCCATAGTTCTTTAGCTATTCTTTTGTGAATATAAACATTATGTAACGAGTTAGCTCAACGGGTCTTTATGTAGTTCCTACATAGGTAATCAACACTCTTCCAAGCATCCACTACGGGATGACTTGGTTATCTTGCTAATCTTTCTTAAGATTTGGAGCTTCTTCGTTCAAGAATCTTGCGAGATTCAAAGTGGTCAAGTAGAACATCATTTTCTGTTTCCACCTCTTGAAATTATGCTCGTTGAACTTCTCATGTTTCTCTTCATGGGAGATTGAGACAGGTACAATGGTAGGCACAAGCACTCATACCACACCAACAGTAAGGAATTGGACTGTTTCAACAGTCGTCATTTGGTCGTTTTAGCCACAATAATATTCTCCGATGAATTCATTTTTGAATCTGAAAACACACAACATGAGTGTAAATTTTCAGAATGGAAAAGAAAATAAAAAGAGTGCCTAAAAAATCGAGGAAATAAAAATCAAAGAAATGAAAATATGTTTTAAGTTTGTTACAACTTTGGTTACAAAATTGTTTGCAGTAAACAAAATTTGATTGACAGGAAAAAAAATATAGAAGGAGGAGGAGAAGAAAACCAAAAAATAAAAATAAAAAGAAATGAAATAACAAAACAACAAAGCAAACCGATTTGTGTCGAGGCTTATGTATCCCACAATCTACTTAAAACAGATTCGCCTCATCCGGGTGCTGGACGGTTTGCGAAGACGTCTGTCTCCCACAATGCAACGACAGAAGAGTGTCGACACAGGCAGAACATCACACTCTTGAACTCTATCCCAGAATGATCGACAATGAAAAATTCACACTACATGAAGGAGTGTGGCGAAGACGATAAAGCGGAGCTGGTCGTGATCGAGGTGGAGAAGAGTTTTATTGATGTTTTTCTTGAGTAGGCGACGTTAGGGTGGCAAGATATCACTGAGTAAGTTCTTTTTGAGGGTGGTCTTAGCCTGATGGACCATATTATGGTTTCCGCTTTCATTCATTTTCATGTTTGCAGTACTCTATAAATGTTCTTATTCCTTTGTGTTTCTTTACAGAGTAAGCTGGAATGGAATTTAATGACTTGATTACCAATTGGGAGATTTCCGCAACAAGAGGGCCTGACGAACCAAAGAAGCATAAGAGGATGGCGTTCCATACTCCTACTTTAAATGCGTCTAAGGATCCCTCCGCTCCAGCCCTAACCGTTCCGCCGGAGATGCCTTTGGGGGTATGGTTCGACGTTATTGCAGGGGGTTCTTCCTTGGTAACTATTGTAGCAGATGTTGTGCCTCTCCCCTTATTGCATAGGTCACGCGGATTCTCAGTGATCAACGGGAGATGATCCATGTTCCCAATTGGAGCGTGAAGCAGCATGAGAGCTTTCTTTGTAATTCGGCAGCTTGTATGGATGGGATTCTCCACCTCCCGACTGTGGCTGATCGGGAGAGGTTGAAGATGGAGCCTTCCTGAGGGGTCCATCCTGGAGAACACTTGGGCCCAAATGATGATATGTCTAGTATTTTCGAAGTGTAGCTTTCATATTCTCTCTGTAGATCAATGACTGGAAGTTTTCCTTCTTTTTCCTAGATAGTTTGTCACTTCGGCTACTTGGCAAACTTCTATGCTACAGAGGAAAAGGAATTATGGGCTCAGCTCTCCCGTGCTGTGAGGGAGAAGAAATAGGCCGTCAAGGGGCTCAAGGCGCACCAGCAACTGTAGCACCTTGATTTCCGTACATAAGAAACTCATGACACACTCAAAATCTTCACTTCAAATAAGTACACAACACATTATAAAATATAAAGAAATTAAAACTTTTATTACATTCAATGATATTACAATGTACAAAGTTGTTTTACATAAAATTTACACAATAAATTACACTATACAAAATTTAACTTTTTCACTTGGATGCTCCACAAAGCTCGCGTCCCCGCTCCCACGATCAAGGGTTCTGCAACTAACCAACTGTGTGCACGTCAGCTAAATACAACTGACACAAAGCTGATGATACAGGGAACTCTAACTCTTCAATAAATAAATTAATGCAAACAATGTGAATAAGTATATATATTCTCGATAATGACCACAGATGTCTAATACAAAACAATGCACGCCATGCTTCATCACTAATGCATACCTGCTTGGAACCTTTTGCAGCTCATATTACATACTTTCCGAAACAAGCCCCTAACATCCTTCTTCTTATAAGGTTCGATCATTTGCAATGCAGGCATACTCTTGTACTCTTCTCTGTTTCTGACATTTATCTAGTGACTGATAAGGTTGCAGCCCCCTGCGGTCTTTCTCCGCTACTGAAACACCTTGGAAAAATAAAATGAATTATTTATAATTATTAAATAATGTTAAAATTGATGTATTTGACAATTTTGACTATTTTATGAAACTACTGCTTTGCACGTGCAAAACATGTGCAATATTGTGAAATTCAAAATTTTTAATTTTTCGTATCAAAATTTATTTCTTCTCATTTAATTACAACATTTTTAAATTCTGAATTTATTTTTTTCAAATGAAGAGAGCTACTTTTGAAATTATTTTGAAAAAATGAATTCATATAAAAGTAACCGTTTTGGGCAATGAAAAGAGCCCAAAAATTGAATTTAAATTCCAAATTTCTGATTTGGAAGCTGGCAAATATTGAGGGATTTTGGTATAAAATATTGTCACCAAATTGATTGAGTATTATTTGAAACATGACAAATTGATTTGCCAAATATTAAAATATGTAAAATAAGAGATTCTAGGGGATTTAATTGTGAAAATCCCATTAAACCCTAAATCATAATCCTAGCCATATTTAATGGACGGTAGCATTACGGCCACCATCCTTTGGGGTTGGCTTGTTGTAACCCTTGTTTTCTCAAATACGTATTTTCTGTATATTTCTGGTATTTTGATTTGTGTAAATTATTTTTCCGCTCTTAAACTCTTTTGGTTAAAAATTTGTTTTTAGATCTCGTAATAAAGCCTATTCTAATCGATAATTTTAATTGTGACTATATTCCAATGAATTTATATTGTAATTCAAACCCTATTGTTGTTGTTACTATTGTTATTATTGTTATTATTTCGGTTATTATTATTATTATTATTATTATTATTATTATTATTATTATTATTATTATTATTATTATTATTATTATTATTATTATTATTATTATTATGAATATTATTATTATTATTATTATTATTATTATTATTATTATTATTATTATTATTATTATTATTATTATTATTATTATTATTATGTTTATGATAATTGTTATTATTGCTATTATTATTATTATTAATTTTGACTCTTTATTAAAAACTCATTTCTATGTGTTAATTGCATTTGTAGTCCTTTCAAAATAAATTCTATATGATAATACAAATTACATTTTTATTATAAATCATATTTTTATTAGTTATTTTATTTTCCTATTGGATCATTTTAAATAAAACCCAATTGCTTTTTACCCAAACCCTACCCTATTCCTTATTGGATCTTCTAATACCTAATAACCCTAAAACCCCTACAACCCGAACCCCGTTTACCCCTATACCCCTTACCCCCTTATTAACCCTAATATCCTATATATATACACCCACTGTTAACTCAATCCTATTATATTAAAACCCTAACCACCTGTTCATTTCCCCCCATCTCCTGTTTGTCTTCCCTGCAGTACCCTCCCCGTCGGTTCCTCTCATCGTCAAACCACTCGCATTTCTCCTCATCTTCATCCTCCTCCTCCTCTGATCGTCTCCTCGTAATTGTTCCTGTAATGCCCCAATTTTTCATTTAATGAAAATTATTTATTTGCACGTAGTGTGCACGTGCAATATTTTGGTAATTATTTTCATTATGATGAGTATAGATATTTATATATGTGCTCTTTAATTATTTTTATATAAAGCCTTTTTTCAAATAGAAAAAAGCCTTTCTTTTTAAAAGCCCAAATCTAAATTATTGGTTATCTTTTTATAATTATTATTTTAGCCCATAAACTAAAGCTCATGAGCTATTTTATTTTAAATACAACTTGTAATGTAGAATACATTTTAAAGATTATTTTTATGTAAAATATAATGTACAATTTTTAAATGGAGACCAAGTTGCATGGACATGCATTGCACGTACACGTGCAAAATGCACATGATGAGCATGGCCGGTTTGGAGCTTTTGGAGGGAAAAGGGAAAATTTGAGTGGAGTCATGGGTGGTGGTTACTTGATCATGGTTGGTTATTGTAACTCCTCCTTGAATCCTAGCCTTTTAATCCTAACTCCTAAGTTAATCTTAGCCTTCCATTTTCCTAGATTTTTAGTATAAATACCCCCCCCCCCCAGCCTAGTTATTCTTATGCTTATTATTTTCTCCAAACCTATAGTCTAAAATACATTATTTAGTAGTATACAAGTGAGTAAAAGATTGAGAGTTTGTGAGGGGTTTGTGCTTGCAACAAGGCCGGCATCAATAGGAGCTCTCGGTTTGGCTTGGAGGAGGCTCGGTTGGCATTGTGGAGGCTTGTGTGCGCGCATCAAGGAGGAGGATTGATTTTTGCAAGGACATTGGTTTAGGAGGTGTTGCTAAGTATAATCTCTGCAATTAAGGTGGGTAAATTTTCTATATATGTAATTAGGAAGCATGCTAGATTTGAAGTGAAAGAATGATGCATGAAAAAGATTAATAAGAGTACACATTTAATTAGAAAATGGCTTATTGATTGATTGAAATGTGGATATGTAATTATATATGGCTCTATCGTTAAATTTAAGTTGTGAGTAAATTGATTATAGCCATGGATTGATGAAGGAAACTTCATTATTAACATCGAGAACTATATGCAAAAGTTAGTAGATTGACAATATTACTTTATGTGCTTAAATGGACTTTTTGTGATAATGTTGTGATGGATGAATTAAGATATAGGTTGTATGTTTGGGAAATGATTAAAAACAGAGAATTGATTGCTAATAAAAAGATTAGGGTTGTTAAACTTAATAAGAAATGTCGAAAAAGAAATGTGGTGGTGGTAGTTTATAATTCGAATTAATTATATGAAAATTATGTATTAATTATTGAAAAAAATTATTTTTATTATACTGGAGTAAAATTTATGTTGGGAATAGCCAATCTGGACATTTACAGTAACTTTAGTAAAGGCAAAATTAAATGAGAGATTGTTGAACATCGAAATGTTTACTTAACAGAGAGGATAGATTTAACTAGACTACGGGTGAAATATGACAACATGAGCGCATAGCTCAAGTGGTCGGGATGATTTTAATCGCTACAGTGGGTCGGCAAGTCGCTGGTTCGAATCCCCTTAGCACCATACTTTTTTTTGTATTCTTTGAAAAAAATAAATAACTACAGCCGAGAGCATTTAAAGCTCTCAACCCCATATTATATCGATTGGCACACTCGGCCTAGTGGCCAGAGCGTGCGGTTTGCTTCTCGGTGGTTGCTGGTTCGAATCTGGGGCTCGGCCAGTATTAAACTTTGGGAAAAAATATTTTTTTGTGTGTTTTTGATGATTGAAAAATTATGAAAAAAAAATATTTATTATTCTAAAAATATGGGGGATTTATGAAAAAAAATTTGGAAATTATTTACATGAAATGGAGTATGTTTTGAGAATAAATGTCCTATGCTTGTATGTTATGAAAGTTACACTTTGAAAAAGGACTTGAAATTAAATGTTAGAAAAGAAGTGTAAGAAAGATAGAAATTATATGTAGTGATGTGATGTGAATTATTCTCATTGGAGAATAATGTGAAAATTATGAAATGCGAATATTCATTTAGTGATGTGATTTTAATGTGAAATTGATAATTGATGAAATATATAATGATTAATTGAATTCCATGTGTGGCTATGGACTCATGAATAAATTAGAAATTATGCTATTAAAAAAAGAAAATCTGTTATGATTATGAAGATGAACTTATGAGCTGTAAACGCTCGATTTTGAAAATTGTGAATTGGAATTGAAACAAAAGAGTAGCTAAGTCTCCCCCGGCAATTGGAATGAAATGAAATGAAATTTGAAATGGAAGACCAAGGTTGGTCATGTTTGAATGAATGAATAAGTCTGGTTTAGTGGAGAGTCTAACTCTAGAGCTTTGATTTTGTTCATGATTCTAATAAAAACTAAGGATTAGTACATAGTGGAGACGTGATGAAAGTGAGAGAAAAACACGAGTATGAGAACTAGAGTTTACGGTGCGGGTGTGAGCCACAGAATGCATGCTTGATGAGTCAAGACATGGCGTGGGCACTACTCAGTAATGATCGGACTTTAGCCACGCTTGTGGGATGTTTGGTGACTGCAAGAAGATCGTGTGCCATGAAGGATGCTGAATTGCCACAGAATGCATGCTTGATGAGTCAAGACATGGAATGAGATTCCCTTCCAGGTTTTCTGTACATGAGCTTGTACTCATAGATCATCTAGGATACTCACCATAGTTACAGTAGTAGATTAAGACATGATGAGGGATTGAACCCTTCAAAGATAAAGAACGATTAAGAGGCTTGCCCTCGGACCTATGTAGTATGGGATGCATAGAATCCGAACAAGTGTGCATTAGTGTCATGTAACATAAATAACTACATTAAGGACTAAGTGCACAATCACAACACGACATCAATAGGGTAGTCTCTCTAGTTTGATATGTGACAAGTTTGTGTTTGTTAAATATGGAAAATGAGTTATACTATTTCCGACATAGAGAGGATGGCTGTGTATAATGTTTATCGGTTGAATAAACTGACGTACCCACAGTTTTGTATGCAGGGTAAATGACATGATAAAGATTAAAGAGGAACAGATGCTTAAAGACTATTAAACGTTGTTGTACATTTATTTAAATGTTGTAAATTTACTTCCGCTGTGCAATGTAAAGTGTAAAGTTTCATGTAAACTCTGATGTAAATTGAAAAGTTTTCAATTCCTTGTAAAATTGTACTAAATGAAGTGTTAAGATCCTGTGGAATCTCGAATTCAGTATATTTTGGAATTCGGGGCATTACAGTTCCCCACCTTCGAAACTGCCATGCATCTCTCATCCTGACTGTCGAACACCCTCCACGACCCCAGCGCTCGCCGCACCATCAGCCACAGCACGCCCCCATCGCTGTCCCACACCCGATCCTCTTCCTCTACCCCCATGCACCCCGTGTGCTCCTGCCGAACCCCGATGCAGTGGCAACATCATTCCCCAGCAGATGCAGCACCCGACGCTCCCCCCTGTAGTGTCGTGCCTGTATTCCACCCTCGACGACCTGCCCTGTGCCGCCTTCAACCCGCCGCCCAGCAAGCCACAACAGCCAGAGTAACAAGCCGACGCCCTAGTCCCTTTGCTCCCTGTCACGCTGCCAGCCTGCAGTGACAGCAACGACACAGCGCGCCCCCCTCTCGGCCTGTGCCTCCTCCCACCGTCGCTCACGCCACCAGTCCCGTCCGTCGTGCTACCCACTGTCCACCCACCTTTCGATGCAATGCAAACCCCCTGGATGCCTGTTGCTTGCTGTTGTGCATGTGCTTTTGATCAGGAGTTGATCTAGGCCATCTGATATTGATCATCTTGATCATCAACATGTTGATCTTGATCGCTTGATCTGGACCGTCCAATCATCGATCATCTTGATCGTCATCATCACCATCAGTGTAATCTTGGCCGTTCGATCCGATCGTGACCTTGATTATGGCTTTGAACCTCACCCATCCGATGCATTTTGTTTATCATCTCCATCATCTAATCTTGATCACATGGATCATGACCGTCTGATCGATTTTGATCTTTTGGATCTAGACGTCTGATTGTTTTCGTGGTTGGTTCGTGGCTCGTTCGTTGAGTTCGTGCCCTAGAAACCATTCCCGTTATTCTTGTTCTGACTTCGTCGTTTCTGTCGGCATATATAAGGCAAGTAACTTGTATAATTTCTGTTTGTATATACAAGTACTAAATACCGCCTGTAGTGTAGTTGTGTTCTAGAGACAATTCTTGTGCAAAACCCTAGTTATTTCTTGTCTCTAGGTGTTGACCCGCCCGTAGTTATCTCATTGCACACACAACATGAAATAACTTAGATATAATAAATTCTTGATGTATACATGCATGTTGTTCGTGAGTTATGAGGTGTTCTATGAATCTTGCGTGCTTGATGTGTTAGTAGTAGTATAATTCGTGTAGATTTGTTCAACGCCCTATAACATGTTGCTTGGATATCTAGTAAACCCTATTTCATGTTTTGTTATGCTTTGGAGGTGTTTCACATGATCTAGTTGATTTTATGCATGAAGAATAATTCTATCCTTGTTGTTACCCCATTTTTGTTCAGTATTTTAGACCCCATTAAGTTCAGTATATGAAAATTATTTGTGAATATGAATTATAAAGAATTCTGTCTACTTTGCAGAATTTCTGACAGATGTCAGTTTTGATTTGTGAGTTGCAAGATATTGCTGTTTAACTACCGATGTGTAGAAAATTCCAGATTCTATTTTATATTAATTTTGTTTGGTTATTTAATTTTATACTGATGCTAAAGATAATATTTTGATCCAATATTTTGCTGAGTACAACTAGACTTGACTATGATTAACCCCTAACTTTTGTGAATTTAATTGATGACTTTTATAAACTATTCTATACTTGCAAAAAACTACTATACTTGCAAAAATTTCATACTGTTCAGTAAAGAAACATAAGTTTGGCCTGATTCTATTTGCTATTTATAAAAACTTTGTGAATATGAAATGTATCCGAATGTATCTATTTTATCACCCTTTTGACGGATCTGGATTTCGATTTGTATTTTGTTATCTATTGCTATTTTAGTACTGCTGTATTTATGATTTCTGATTTACAAACTTGCTGTATCTTGCTATTTTCTGATTTTATTTGAGTTTACTATCTAAGTTGAAAAATTATGAAACTCTATTTGCTGATGCTAAACATACCAGGGAATTCCCTAGATTTTTCTTGAATTTAATCAGTAAGTTTTTATGTTGTTTTCCTGTTTATTATTACAAACTTCTGATTTCTGGATGAACATTTTTCTGGATACAATTCTGTTTTGAGTCCTGTTTTTGTGAAATACCATATCACTTATATATACTTGCTGGATTCGACCGAGAGTCTATTTTTCAGATTTTCTGACGGATCTAGGTTTGCATATTTGTGGCAACAAGAATCCTAGATTTGGTGCAGTACTGTCTTGCTGTCCTGAACTTGAATTTTCGTTGTCCTACTCTTTTATGAGTTGTCTATCACTTGTTACCTGTTTATCTTCTGGCCTGAACCTGTTACCTGTTCAGACATGTTATTCTTGCTCTGTTTTGTGCACATATATGCCTATTTAATAATAATAACAAGTAATTAAGGCGGGGTTAAGGGAAAGACCTTAGTAGTGGACAATATAGGTATGTGTACTCAGAAGGATGCCCGTGTTTTCCATTTTTATATTTGATTCATGTCGATACATGAACTTGTTGCACTTTATGTTTGATTCATAGATCTGTGGATTTTTGAACCTGTTGTACTTTACGCTTTGATGCATGAACTTGTTGGTTCGTGTTCCTGTTACCTGTTGATTCATGAACCTGTTGATGCATGAATCGATTGATTCTTGTACCGGTCTGATTCATGAACCTGTTCCTACTACTTGCTACCTGACGTCTGAGTACACGGCCCTATAGAAACCCACCACTAGGCCTAAACGTAATTTGCATGTATGTAGCAACCATGTGGTAAAAGTTTAGGATGCATGAAGTGCTACCTAGATAGAACTAAAATATAAGACTTGACATGACATAATACATGTTACATGCTTACCTGTTACATGATTCCTGTACATGCTACTTGACACCTGTTACCTATCACATGTTGTTCGCACCTGTTATCTCACCACATCACTTGATTCTGTTCATGATTCATTCTAGTTGTTCTATTTTGTTGCCCTGACTATTCCATACTATGTTGCTTCTGCTGTTACTCTATATTTGTTTATCTTTTTCTATACTTGTGCCTGCACTACAAGCGGCCCGTAACTTACATTGACGAGCATTTTGTTTTTTTTTTCTTCTTCCTGCAAATTATTAAATTGCAGATCATGGAGATCAGCTGCCCGATGTAGTAGGTGATAAGAGATTTTAGTTTCTGGTGTTCTTGTTATAATTTACTTTTCTGCTATTCTTAAATAAATGTAATTGCTACATGAATTTTTTATTGGGCAGTATGACCCAGGATTATTGACTTGTTTTCAGATCTGATTTATTTGAGAATTATTAAATTTTGTTTCAAGTAAATTCTGTTGGTATAATGACTCATTCGTGCATGTGTGGTTGATTTCTCATTGTTTATTACTCTGTTATTCCTGTGAAATGTTGTAAAGATCCTGACAGCTTATGGATGATGAAAATCATTCACTGGACTTAGTCGCGTATCCGTATTCCGTATTCCTTTTTGAGAAGCGGGGCGTGAGAAGGTTTTTAGTAGTATCAGAGCCCAGGTTTGGCTAATGTATTAGTTGACTAATATATTAGACAAGCTTGGATCGATCAAGGATTGGCTAATAGTACATAGACTACGTAGTAATATGTATGAATAATAATCAACATTGATCTGGATACTAGTCTTATTCCACTCATTTTGATCCCTTCTTATTCAATCCCTTGATTCCTTGATTCTTTCATCTTTTACAGTCGTCCCTTTGATTGGTTTCTTCTTGGGTATGAATTCATTTTTCTCGTACCCATATCTTTCTGATTTTTGGTGCCATCCACTCTCTTTATTTTCGCTTGGTCCGTCAGTCGGCATCGCCGGTTCTACTTCTACTTGTCAGCAGCCTGGATCATCTCTATGAAAGGAAAGGGTCATCTTTTGCTCCGAGATGTGCATGTAAAGTCCCAGGATATCAGGAAGTGTTCAAAATTCGAAGTTGCCAGGAATTCGAACTTCAGGCTATAGGGATGTCGTTTGTACGTGTCAAGGACACTGTGAGCCATGAAGCAGATTGCTGGAGCTGACGGATGCTATTGGCAGAGTTTTTTACGATCAGAGTGGCGCAGCAGAAGCATGGTGGGCCCATAACCCACAGGTCTTAAGATTCTCTTGTTGTTTGTCCTTCCCTGCACTGTTTGCTTCTCTATCCCTTGCATTCATCCTCATCCGTTGACTCATTGGCTAGTCTAACTTTTCCTTGACCATCCTTTCTTCGATTCCAGCTCTATCTATATCTTCATCTCTTTGCTTTGTTATCTTGCAAGTCTTGTGTTGTTTTTTCTTCATTTTTGATACCGATTACTTCTTCCTTGCATTCCCTTTTGCCATCATGCACCAATTCATTATTTGATTCAATTCTTCCCTGTTCGTTCTCTCTTTGATTCCAGTTCTACCTACTTCCCTATCTTGCTTTGTTATCTTGTGTTGTTTTTTTTCTTTTGATACAGTTTATTCTCTTTCATGCATTCCATTTGACATTATTGTTATCCATTTTTCTTCTTATTCTGGTGTTGCTACTACTTTGTTCCTTTCTCTAATTCTCTGTTTTGTTACCCTCCCCCAAGTTTTCTTTTGTCTTGTCCTATGTACCGCCTAAGAAAATTTTGAGGACGAAATTTTGTTGAAAGGTGGGTAGGATTTGCAACCCCTGTTTTTGCAAATACGTATTTTCGGTGTATTTCTGGTATTTTGATTTGTGTATATTATTTTTCCGCTCTTAAACTCCTTTTGTTAAAAAATTGTTTTTGTTCTCATAATAAAGCATATTCTAATCGGTAATTTTAATTGTGACTATTTTCTAATGAATTTATATTGTAATTCCAACTCTATTTTTGTTGTTACTATTGTATTATTATTATTATTATTATTATTATTATTATTATTATTATTATTATTATTATTGCTGTTTATTAAAAACTCATTTCTATGTGTTAATTGCATTTGTAGTCATTTCAACATAAATTCTATATGGTAATACAAATTACATTTTTATTATAAATCCTATTTTTATTGGTTATTTTATTTTCCTATTGGATCTTTTTAAATAAAACCCAATAGCTTTATACCCAAACCCAATCCTATTCCTTATTAGATCTTCTTATACCCAATAACCCTAAACCCCTACAACCCGAAACCCATTTACCCCTATCTCCTGTTCATTACCCCCCCCCCCCCCCAACTCATGTTCGTCTTCCCCGCAGTACCCTCTCTGCCTGCTCCCCTCGTCGTCGAACCCCCCCGTATTTCCCCTCATCCTCCTTCTCCTCCTCCGATCGTCCCCCCGTCCCTGTTCACCACCTCTGAAACCACCCTGGATCCCTCATCCTGACTATCGAACACCATCCACGACCCAGCGCTCGCCGCACCATCAGCCACAGCGTGCCCCCTTCACTGTCCCATTCTCGATCCTCTTCCTCTACCCCCGTGCGCCCCCTGTGCAACTGTGGACCCCGACGCAGTGGCAGCAGCATTCCCTAGCAGCTGCAGTGCCTGACGCTCCCCCTGCAGTGTCATGCCTGTCTTCCCCCTCGACAACCGCCCTGTGCCGCCCTCAGCCTGCTGCCCAGCAAAGCCACAACAACCAGAGTAGCAAGCCGACGCCCTGGTTCCTGTGCTCCCTGTCGCAACGCAAGCCTGTAGTGACAGCAACAGCATAACGCACCCCCCCCTCTCTACTTGTGTCAACTCCCGCCGTCGCTAACACTGCCAGTCCTGTACGTTGTGTTACCCACTGTCCACCGACCTTTAGGCTCAGTGCAAAACCCCCCGGATGCCGTTGCTTGCTGTTGTGCATGTGCTTTTGATCAGGAGTTTATCTAGGCCGTCCGATCTTGACTATCTTGATCATCAACATCTTGATTTTGATCTCTTGATTTGGACCGTCTGATCGTCGATAATCTTGATCGTCATCATCACCATCAGTGTGATCTTGGCCATTCGATATAATCGTGATCTTGATCATGGCTTTGAACCTCAGCCGTCCGACGCATTTTGATTATCATCTCCATCATCAGATCTTGATCACTTGGATTGTGACTGTCCGATCGGCTTTGATCTCTTGGATCTAGCTGTCCGATTTTGTTCAGGGTTTGTTCGTGACTCGTTCATTGAGTTTGTGCCCGGGAAACCGTTCCCGTTATTCTTGTTCTTGCTTCGTCATTTCCGTCGGCATATATAAGGCAAGTAACTTGTATAATTTCTGTTTGCATATACAAGTACTAAATACCGCCTGCAGTGTAGTTATGTTCTAGAGATAATTCTTGTGCAAAACCCCTGTTATATTGTCTCTAGGTGTTGATCTGCCTATAGTTATCTCATTGCACTCACAACATGAAATAACTTAGAACTAATAAATTATTGATGTATACATGCATGTTGTTCATGAGTTATGAGGTGTTGTATGAATCTTGCGTGCTTGATGTGTTAGTAGTAGTATAATTCGTTGCAGATTTATTAAACACCCTATACCATGTTGCTTGGACATCTAGTATACCCTATTTAATGTTTTGTTATGATTTGGAGGTGTTTTACATGATCTGGTTGATTTTATGCATGTAGAATAATTCTGTCCTTGTTGTTACTTCTTTTTTTGTTTAGTATTTTAGACCCCATTAAGTTCTGTATATGAAAATTATTTGTGAATATGAATTATAAAGAATTCTGTCTACTTTCCAGAATTTCTGACAGATCTAAGTTTCGATTTGTGAGTTGCAAGATATTGCTGTTTAACTACTGATGTGTAGAAAATTCCAGATTCTGTTTTATATTAATTCTGTTTGGTTATTTATTTTTATACTGATGTTAAAGATAATATTTTGTTCCAATATTTTGCTGAGTACAACTAGACTTGACTGGATTAACCCCAAATTTTTGTGAATTTAATTGATGACTTTTATAAACTATTCTATACTTACAAACAACTACTATACTTGTAGAAATTTCATACTGTTCAGTAAAGAAACATAATTTCGGCTTGATTCTATTTGATGTTTGTAAAAACTTTGTGAATATGAAATGTAGCCTACTGTATCTATTTTATCACCTTTTTGACGGATCTGGATTTCGATTTGTATTTTCTAATTTATTGCTGTTTTAGTACTACTGTGTTTATAATTCCAGATTTATAAACTTGCTGTATCTTGTTGTCTTCTGATTTTATTTGAGTTTACTATCTATGTTTGAAAATTATGAAACTTTATTTGCTGATGCTAAGCATACTAGGGAATACCCCAATTTTTTCTTGAATTTAATTAGTAAGTTTTTATGTCGTTTTCCTGGTTATGAATACAAACTTCTGATTTCTGGCTGAACATATTTTCCGGATACAATTCTGTTTTGAGTTCTATTTTTGTAAAATATCATATGACTTATATATACTTGCTGGATTTGGCCGAGAGTCTACTTTCCAGATTTTCTGACGGATCCAGGTTTGCATATTTGTGGCAACGGGAATCCCAGATTTGGTGCAGTACTGTCTTGCTATCCTGAACTAGAATTTTCGTTGTCCTACTCTTTTATGGGTTGTCTATAACCTACACATATTTTTCTTTTGACCTGAACCTGTTACCTGTTCTTGCCATGTTATTCTTGCTCTGTTTTGTGCACATATATGGCTGTTTAATAATAATAACAAGTAATCAAGCCGGGGTTAGGGAAAGACCTTTGTAGTGGACAATATAGGTATGTGTACTTAGAAGGGGGCCCGTGTTTCGCCTTTTTATATTGACTCGTGTCGATACATGAACCTATTGCACTTGATGTGTCACGCCCCGCTTCCTAAAAGGAGAATATGGAATACGAATATGTGAATAAGGCCAGCCAATGATTTTCATCATCCATTAGCTATCAGGATCTTTACAACAATTCATAGGAATAATCAGAGTAGGGAGCAAGAGAAGTCAACCATGTATGCATAACTGAATCAATATCCAACAGGAATTTTCTTGAAACAAAATTTAGTATTCTCAAATAAACCAGATCTGAATAAGTTAATAATTCTGGGTCACATTGCCGTATACAAAATAATCCAAATAACAGATACAATTATTCAAATAAGCAATAGAAAAAATAATAGCAAAACTCCAGCATCTAGAATCTCATATCACCTACTCCATCTGGCAGCTGATCTCCAAAATATGCAATTTAGCAAAATTGCAGGAAGAGGAAAAGAAAATAAAATGCCCATCATTGCAAGTTGCGGGCCGCTTGTAGTGCAGGCACAAGTGTAGGGAAAGATAAATAATATAGAGTAACAGCGGAAACAAGCATAGCACGGAAACAAACATATCATGGAATAGACATGATGAGAACATAGAACAACTAGCATGAATAATGAACAGAATCAAGTAATATAATGTGCTAACAGGTTACGGGTAACATGTATCAGGTATCAGGTATCAGGTATCATGCAAGCAGATAACAGGTAATAGGTGTCAAGTAGTATGTACAGGTAATCATGTAACAGGTATCATGTAACAGGTATCATGTTATGTCAAGCCTTGTATTGTTACTATCTAGGTAGCACTTCTGTGTTCCAAACTTTTATCACATGGTTGCTACATTCAAACAAGTCACGTTAAGATCTAGTGGTTGGTTTCTGTAAGGCCGTGAAATCAGGCGTCATGTAACAGGTAACAGGCACGAATCACGTAGTTGTGAAATCGTGGCAGCAGGATCAGGCATGAATCATGTAGTCATGAAATATGGCAACATATAGTAGTAACAGGCATGAATCATGTAATCATGAAGCTGGGCAACATATAATAATAACAGGCATGAATCATCACGAATCATGGCAACATATAATCAGATAGTAATAACTAGCATGAAGCATGTAATCATGAGACATGGCAATATATAATAACAGGAATGAATCATGTAATCATGAAATATGGCAACAGGTAATGGGAAAACACGGGCCCCTTCTGAGTACACATACCTATATTGCCCACTACTAAGGTCTTTCCCTTAACCCTGACTTAATTACTTGTTATTATTATTAACCAGGCACACGTGTACAAAACAGAGCAAGAATAACATGACACAAACAAGTAACAGGTTCAAGTTGGAAGATAAACATGTAGAGGTGATACACAACTCATAAAAGGATAGAACAACAAAAATTCTAGTTCAGGATAGCAAGATAGTACTGCACTAAGTCTTGAATTCCCGTTGCTACAAACATGAAAACCTGGATCCGTTAGAGAATCTGGAAAATAGACTCACGACCGAATCCATCAAATATATATAAATCATATGGTATTTCACAAAAACAGTTCTCAAAAAAGATTTGTATCCAGAAAACATGTTCAGCCAGAAATCATAAGTTTGTATTCAAGAACCGGAAAACGACATAAAATTTTACTGATTAAATCCAAGAAAAATCTGTGGTATTCCCTAGTATGTTTAGTAACAGAAAATAAAGTTTCATAATTTTTCAACATAGATAGAATACTCAATGAAAATCAGAAAGCAGCAAGATACAACTGTTTTGTAAATCTGGAATTATAAACACAGCAGTACTAAAACAACAATATCTAAAAAAATATAAGTCAAAGTCTAGATCCTTCAAAATGGTGATAAAATAGATACAGTAGGCTACAATTCATATTCACAAAATTTTTATAGACAGCAAGTAGAATCAGGTCGAAATTAAGGTTCTTTGCTGAACAGTATGAAAATTCTGCATGTATAGTAGTTGTTTGCAAGCATAGAATAGTTCATAAAAGTTATCAATTAAATACACAAAAATTAGGGGTTAATCCCAATCAAGTCTAGTTGTAACCAGCAAAATATTGGATCAAAATATTATCTTTATCATCAGTAGATAAGTAAATAGTCATACAGAATTCATATAAAATTGGGTCTGAAATTTTAAACACATATGTAGTAAAATAGTCATAACTCGCGACTCATAAATCGAAACTAAGATCTGTCAGAAAATATGGAAAGTAGAAAGAATTCTCTATAATTCATATTGACAAAAAAAAATCATATACTGACCTTAATAGGGTCTAAAATACTGATCAAAATGGGAAACTGGCAAAACAGAAAATATCCTTCATGCACAAAATCAACTAGTTCATATGAAACTCATCCAAATCATAACAAAACGTGAAATATGGTATACTAGATTTCTAAGCAACATGGTATAGAGTATTCTACAAGTATACAACAAGTTTACTACAACTAACACAACCGAGTACACGATATCATACGAACGACCACAAATCCAACACACGAAAACACGAACAAACGAACGAATCCAACACACGTACACAAGAGAGAGGGAGAGGAGTCGAGTGCACGAGGGCTGACGACGGGTTACAGGTGGTTGCGACGGTTGAACGGGCGGTAGGGGGGCTGCACTGGTTGTCGCTACAAGAGGAGGTCAGGGCGGTCGGGTGCTGTGCTGCCGCAGAGGTGCATCGGAGCAAGGGGTGCGCGATAGGGAGAGGGAACCAGGGAGGCTGGTGTTACCGCAACGCTGTGGGGTGGCGTCACAACAGGAGGATGCTGCAGGGGGTTGCCATTGCTGTCTGTTGGTGCGTCAGGAAGGCATGTGAGGAGGGGGTGCACACAGGGGATGGAGAGAGAGAGAATGAGAGGTTGGGAAGGTGCACACAGGAGGAAGAGGGAGAACGAGTTACGGCGGCTAGGGTTTAGGACGTGAACCGGGGGGGGGGGAGGGGTGGTATGCAGGTGATATATATATGGGTAGATGAAGTTATTAGGGTTAGGTGTTTAGGTGACGGCTGATGGGTTAGGGATTAAAACAGGGTAGGAAGTAAACGGGTAGGGTATAGGTTTTAAAAGGTAATAGTTTTTAATAGGGTTATTGGGTTTATATGGCTTAGATTTTGGGTAGTGGATTCAATAAGAAATTTAAATGGGTTAAAGGGTATTTAATGGGTTAGAATAGACCCAAATAAAAAGGAGATGATACAAAATAATGAGATGAGCACAAAAATGAATAAATAAAATAGGAACAAACAAAATAAATAAATAAATAAAAATAAATAAATAAATAATGAGGATCAAAGAAACACAAGCTCGATCAACAGAGATGAAATAATAGGAGACAATTGAATCAAAAAGATCAAATAAGAGACGACAAAACAAATAAATGAATATATTGAAAATAAAGATCCAATACATGGTCCAAAAAGAGATATAAGCTGAATAAATACACAAAAAAGAAGAATACACCCAAAAATACATAAAATGAAAAACAAGGGTTACATTATGTTTGATTCATGAATCTATGGCATTCGTGAACCTGTTGTACTTTATGCTTTGATGCATGAACCTTTTGGTTCGTGTACCTGTTACCTGTTGATTCATGAACCTGTTGATGCATGAATCCGTTGATTCGTGTACCTGTCTGATTCATGAATCTGTTCCTACTACCTTGCTACCTAGCGCCTGAGTAAACGACCCTATAGAAATCCACCACTAGGCCTAAACATAATTTGCATGTATGTAGCAACCATGTGGTAAAAGTTTGGGACACATGAAGTACTACCTAGATAGAAATAAAATACAAAACATGACATGACATAATACCTATTACATTCTTACCTGATACATGATTACCTGTACATGCTACTTGACACCTGTTACATGTTTACTTCCTTGCATGATAACTGTTACCTGTCTACTTGCTTGCACGATAACTGTTACCTGTCACATGTTGTATGCACCTGTTATCTCACCACATTACTTGATTCTGTTCAGGTATCATGCTAGTTGTTCTATTTTGTTGTCATGACTATTCCATGCTATGTTGCTTCCGCTGTTACTCTATATTTGTTTATCTTTTCCTATACTTGTGCCTAAACTACAAGCAACCCGTAACTTTCATTGACGGACGTTTTGTTTTTCTTTTTTTCTTCTTCCTGCAAATTATTAAATTGCAGATTATGGAGATCAGCTGCCCGATGGAGTAGGTGATATGAGATTTTAGTTGCTAGAGTTCTTGTTATAATTTACTTTCCTGCTATTTTTGAATAAATGTAATTACTATATGAATTTTGTATTGTGCAGTATGACCCAGGATTATTCACTTGTTTCCAAATCTGGTTTATTTGGGAATTATTAAATTTTGTTTCAAGTAAATTCTGTTGGTATAATGACTCAATTGTGCATGTGTGGTTGATTTCTCCTTGTTTATTGCTATATTATTCCTGTGAAATGTTATAAAGATCCTGACAACTTATGGATGATGAAAATCATTCGCTGGGCTTAGTCGCGTATCCGTAATCTGTATTCCTTTTTGGGAAGCGGGGCGTGACACTTGTTGTGATATTCGAAGCTTGGAGAGAAAGCAATTTCTTAGGAAGGACAAGGACTTTTGGGCTTTTGTATTCAAATTCTTCAAGAGGTGGGCGTCTCTCTAACTCTCTTGTATGTTATTTTTGTTCTTGGATGATGTAGTATCATGCTAGAAATTTATTTGTAGACAATGACGGTGTATAACATGTAATTATTGTTTTAACTTGAGATAATGTAGAGATGGTTGTTAGATAAAGTTTTGTTGGTAATATGTGAAAAAAATTAAATCATGAAAGTATGATGATCTTATTTGATTGTTCTTGAGTGATGGATAATATTACGACATGAAAGATTTAATTTCCATCTATGAAAATTTATTAAATAAACTCAAATATCGTTGAAGATGTTTAGATCTTGTTGTATGATCTTGTTGTACTCATAGGAATTAGCCAGAGTGGGCTAGTGTTCCTAGTTTTGTGGAATTAAGTCTGGTAGAGTGGAGCTAGCTCTAGGTGGCTTTGGTTACTCCTTTTTAAACATAAGGACATGCACTAGTTGGAGATATGATGAAACAATAATGAACGTGAGTATGAGCACTCCAGTCTGAACTGCGGAGTGTGGTATTCCAGTATTCCGGGATGAGGGATGAAAGAGTTCCTAGGATGATCTATGGAGTGGGATTGATATCCAGTATACCGAGATGAGAGCGACACACTTGATATATTTTTGCAATGAGGGCTCCAGGATGACTTGCGGAGTGAGGTATTCTCTAAGAATTCTCGGGCGAGAGTGGAAGGGCCTCCAGGATGATCCGTGGATAGAGTCTAACCTCCAGTATTTCGGGGCGAGAGCCAATATTTGCAAAATATCTAGGCCCACCAGAAGGCCTAGCAACAGCAGTGGGAACAGTCCGCTGAGAAGAAGATGAACCGCCATGAGCCCGCTTCTGAGCTCAGGCTACCTCAAGAGCCTCAGTGTAGGTACGCAAGCGAAGAGAGACAAGATGCCTCTTGATGTCCTGCTCAAGCCCATTTGTGAATCTACGAGCCCTATCCTCTTCGGTTGCCACAAGAACGGCAGCGAAGCGACTAAGTCTAGTAAACTCAGCTGTGTACACATCCACTGACCTGGAACCCTGTTGCATCATTGCATGAACAATTATGTAACAAAATTCAAAATAGAATAATGACTTAACCTTTTTTAGGGCCAGGAATTGTTGTTCCATCTTAACTCGAGTACTACTTGGGAAGAATTTCTCCAAGAATCCCCGAGTAAAAGTAGCCCAAGCAATAGGCCTTTTAAGTCACTCAGACTCGGCCATCCACAAGATATGGGCCAGATCCACTAGCTGGATGGAAACAACGTCCACCCGATCAGCCTCGGTAACACCAGCCGCTAACAACAAGCGCTCAGTCCGTCAACCACTGTTCAGCCTCCAAAGGCATCTCAGTGCCAGAAAAACGGTCGGAATGCAGCCTCACAAAATCTGTAACTATCCCTGGACGAGGCGGAAGATTTGCCTGCACAGGCACAACAGGAGGAGGAACCCGAGCAGCTTCAAGAGTAGCCATCACAAGATCACTGTGGTTTTGCTGCTGATTAATCAGCTGCTCAAGCATAGTAGTGACAGCCTCAATCAGATCAACCTGCGACTGAGAAGTAGAACCTCTGCGATCCAGAATCTGCACAAAACCAAAACAATTAGCTTCCAGAATAAGAGTTGGTATACATTCATTTATGTATGCATGGTTGGTAAAATGTTGAGTAGATCCCAGTTTGAGCCAAGCTTGTCTAATATATTTGGCAACTAATACATTAGCCAAACCTGACTCTGATACCACTAAAACCCCTTTCACGTCCCACTTCCCAAAAAGAATACGGAATACGGATACGAGACAAAAGCCCGGCGAATGATTTTCATCAACCTTAAGCTGTTCAGGAATCTTTACAATATTTCATAAGATAATCATATTCGGAAGCATATGATACAACCAGGCATGCAAAATTGAAACAAGATGTAACCCCTATTTTTCATTTTATGTATTTTGGAGTGTATTTTTTATTTTTGTATATTTTTATCTCCCTTGTATTTTTTCTGAACCGTATATTGGATTTGTTTTCAATATATGTTCATTTTATTTCATTTTGAGCTCCTTGTGTTGTTTGATCGTCGCTTTTGTTTGTTTTTTTCGTCATTTTGATTCTTTTCCTCATTTTTGAACTCGTTATCTTTATTTTATTTTTCCATGGTGATTGTGATGGAATTTTGGTGGTGTTTTCCCAAACCTATGATTTTGACTCCTAATAAGATTTTCCAAGAGCCATAGAATTCACTTCTAAATTGTATTCCCATTGGTTATTGACCCAATATCCATTACCCATTTATATACCTATTACTACGTACCAATACCCACAACCCATTAACCCACTTTTACACCCTATATATATACCCTAACATCCTAAAACCCTAACCCTAGCTCTATTTCTCTCTCCCTCTTCAATCCCGGCCCTCTCTCTCCTCCTTGTTTCCGACTGCACCCAACCAGACCACAAAACCCCTCTTCTCGGCCTCCTACTCTAGGCCGACCACCTCCCATACAGGCCGAGCCCCCTAGCTCCGGCCATCCCCCACTCCGACAACACCTCCACTTCGGCCACCATTCAAAAACCCGACCACCTTCATTCCCTTGTTGCCTAGCTGATTCCACCACAACCATCATCAATCCCTTCTCTTGTGGTGTTCTCAAAGTTGGTGTTTGCCACTTTGATCATCGTTGTTTCAAGGAGATCGTTCATGGATGGATTTCGTTTGTTGGTCTTGGATTCGTTGCTTGTAGCGGATTTCATTCGTGGTTTTTGCTTCTCTTTGTGTTTGCATCGTTCTTCATCCCCAAATTATGGTAAGTAACTTGTACTCCAATTCATTTGTTTGATACAAGTCAAAAAGTTCACATATAGTGTAATTGGGTCTAGAGACAACCTTAGATTGTGATTTCCTTGATGGGTTTTGTCTCTATTGTGATAATTTGGCCATAGATGACTCATGACACAAATCTTGATGTGTGATAACCTAGGAATTGCCCAATTCTTGATTTTCAATTATGTATGTGAATATTTGTGTGAATTTATGTTTGGATTATGACCCATGTGAAATAATACATGTGGACATGCTAATAACCCTAAATCATGATGTTTAGACACTTGGTAGGTTGTATTTCAAGTTTGGAAGTGTTTGGACCAATATTCTTGAAGTTATGTCGTTTTTGTCTTGAAGTGTGAAATTTGTATTTTCTGGATGTGCTGTTTTGTTTGTTGTTTTCGTCTAGGCTACAACCAGGGTTTTTAGTGGTATCAGAGCATCAGGTTTGGCTAATATATTAGTTTCCTAATATATTAGACAAGCTTGGCTCGAACTGGGATCTGCACAACATTTCACCAACCATGCATACATAAATGAAATTTATACCAACTCAGATTCTGGATGCTAATTGTTTTTGGTTTTTTACAGGCTATGGCTCGCAGAGGTTCAACTTCTTAGTCACAGGTTGATCCGATTGAGGCTGTCACTACTGTGCTTGAACGGCTGATTAATCAGCAGCAAAACCACAATGATCTGGTGATGGCTGCTCTTGAAGCTGCCTGGGTTCCGCCTCCTGTTGTGCCTGCGCAGGCAAATCTTCTGCCTTGCCCAGGGACCGTTACAGATTTTCTGAGGCTGCATCTCGACCATTTTTCTGGCACTGAGACGCCTTTGGAAGCTGAACAGTGGTTGATCCAGATTGAGCGCTTGTTGCTAGCGGCTCATGTTGCCAAGGCTGATCGGGTGGACGTGGTTTCCATCCAGCTGGTGGATTTGGCTCATATTTACTGGATGGCTGAGTCTGAGCGTCTTGAGAGGCCAATTGTTTGGGCTACTTTTACTCAGAATTCTTAGAGAAGTTCTTCCCCAATAGTACTCGAGTTGAGATGGAACAGCAATTCCTAACCCTAAAATAGGTTAGTCACTATTTTATTTTTGGATTTGTTACATAATTGTTCATGCAAGGTTGTAACATGGACTTTCTTGCAACAGGGTTCCAGGACAGTGGATGAGTACGCTGCTGAGTTTATTAGGTTTAGCCGCTTCGATGTCGTTCTTGTGGCAACCGAAAAGGATAGGGCTCGTAGATTCACAAATGGGCTTGAGCAGGATATTAAGAGGCATCTGGTCTCTCTTCATCTGCGTATTTATGCTGAAGCTCTTGAAGCAGCTCGAGCTCAGGAGCAGGCTCGTGGTGGTTCGTCTTATTCTCAGCGGACTATTCCGCATTATGCTGCTAGGTCTTCTGGTGGTCCTGTTCGGAGGCCTGTCCCAACCCATCCGGTCATGGCAGCTTCGTATCCTTCTACTGGATTCCCGAAGGGTGGTTTTTGCTACTTCTGTCAGGTGTCTGGGCATGAGCGCAAGAACTGTTTCCGTGCCTCTCACCGATGCTTTAGGTGTCGCTCTACTGATCATACAGTGCGAGATTATCCCCAGCCGTTGCAGCATTTGGCTCTTCCAACTAGGGGTCCTGTTCAGCAGGCAGCTCCAGCTCGTGGTCCAGTTATGCCATCGCTTCCCCCTCAACGTCAGATTGTCGGTCAGAGGACTACTGTTCCGAGGAGAGGTCAAGCTTTCAACTTGACTGCTGCAGATGCTGAGAGTGCTGAAGGAGTTATGGCAGGTATATATTGTTTTGTTGTTTTTTTGCTTTTGTTTATTTCCTTTAGTCTTGCTTTGCTTCCTTTTGTTCTTTTTCTACATTATTGTTTTTCCCTCACCCCTGATCTTCCATGCTTTATCCTTGTCTTTGATTCCTTTTAGGTATCATCCTTGTTTGCTCTTTCGCTGCCTATGTTCTTTTTTATTCTGGGGCAACCCATTCTTTTGTCTCCTTTCGATTTGTTGCTCGCTATCAGTTAGAATGCAGCAACATGTCAGAGGCTTAGAACAGCGTGAACGGTGGTGGAGTTGTCAGTTGTTCCCGTGAGTGCAGGTAATGTCCCGTTGTTATTGTAGACACAGATTTCAAAGCGAACCTGATTATAATTGGAAATTCGAGATTCGATGTTATTCTGGGTATGAATTGGCTGGGTGAAGCTTGTAATATCCCGGACGGATATTACCATGTATAAATTATTATTTTATTATTATTTTGTTTTAATTCCAAAAATAGAATATTTTGGTGATTTTCACCTGGGTTGCCCCTAGACATTATCTGTATCCAGATATCGGTCAGTATATATCCGTATTGTATCAAATTGATATCGTGATCTTCCGAACTAATAATAAAATTTATTTTATTATTATTTCCAAGATTTAATTATTTTTTATACGGATTATGCAAAGATTTTCCGGTATACGGACATATATGCGCACATATGAGTAGTATGTCGATTAGTGCATTATACAAATTATGTGTTGTGGACAACACTTATTTTGCTATGACAAAACCTAGTAGGGATGGTTAAGGGTTTGATTAGGAGGTTTAACCTAGGATAAGTATACATGAGAAGGTTAAGAAAAACCCTTCTAGAAACCCTCATATAACACCTCCCCCCCACATATCACCTCCCTCCACCTCACCCCTACCTCTCCTAGGGTATGGCCGGCCATCACCCCCTCCTTGGGGTTTTTTGCAAATATGAGTGCACATTTTGCACTTACCCCCTCCTATCCCCTCCTATAAATACCCCCTCCTTCTCCTCCTTCTCTCATTTTAGAAAACAAAAGATCAAAAGAAAGAAAGAAAGAAAGGAAAAGAAAGAGAGAACCTTAGGTTAACTTGAGAGTTTTGTTTTGTAGGGTGTTAGAAGACTTCTAAGAGCTAGGGGAAGGAGAAGGTTGAGCTAGGCAAGTCCTTCCATCAAAAAAAAGAAACAAGGTGGGGGTTTCTTCATGCTTCTTGATTGTTTGTTTGTTTGTTTGCTTGTTTTGTTGTTTGACTTCTTCTCCTACCTTCTTGTTTTGTTTTCTTTTATTTTTGGGTGAGTTTTGTGATGGGTGTGTTGTGAATGTTATGATGAATAAAAAGAAAGAAAATAGTAGTAGTATCTACTAAAACACATAAAGATCAAACCTTTGTAAATTGTAGTGTTGTTTATGTTGCTATTGGACTAAAAATTCACATATGGCATATGGACTTGAACATACAACCACCTAAGGTTGTAGGACTTGGATGAGAACTACACATAAGCATATGAATACATTTTTACAACCATTTTGGTTGTAGGACTTTATGGAACTTGGACTAATAATAATAAGCATATGTTTGTTGTAATTTTCTTTATTGAATAAAAAGATCTTTTCTTT
This sequence comes from Hemerocallis citrina, assembly GCA_017893485.1. Classification (NCBI taxonomy): domain Eukaryota; kingdom Viridiplantae; phylum Streptophyta; class Magnoliopsida; order Asparagales; family Asphodelaceae; genus Hemerocallis; species Hemerocallis citrina. The sequence goes on along the minus strand of CM030359.1, from coordinate 105,207,495 downwards.
TTATTAATCACTAGTTGTAGATTAAAAAGATCTTTTCTTTCTATTAAATCACTAGTTGTAGATTAAAAAGATCTTTTCTTTTTTATTAATCACTAGTTGTAGAAATATTAAAAAGATCTTTTCTTTTTAATCACTAGTTGTAGAAATATTAAAAAGATCTTTTCTTTTAATCACTAGTTGTAGAAATAATAAAAAGAGATCTTTTTCTTTCATATTTACTAGTTGTAGAATAAAATAAAAGAAAAATAATCTTTTCTTTTATCACTAGTAATAATAAAGACTAGTAAGTAACTAAGTAGTAGCATGCTAAAATATAAAGTAGTAGTATGTGATTAAATGAGGTAGTAGTAGCATGTTGATTAAATAAAGTAGTAATAGTATGTTGATTAATAAGGTAGTAGTAGTATGGTTGATTAAATAAAGTAGTAGTAGGCTGATTAAAGGAAGAAGTGGTAGTAAGTAGTATAGATATCCATAAAGTAGTAGTAGTAATAGATAGTTGTATGTTGTGATTTTGATGAGAATGAAGTAGTAGTAGTAGTAGATAGTTAGGTGTTATGTTCTTGACTAAAATAAAGTAGTAGTAATGGTAGATAGTTGCATGTTGTGCTTTTGATTAAAATAGAGTAGTAATAGTAGTACATGATTGTAGATGGTTATTTTGTGTTCATAAAGTAGATACCATGCTAAGATTATATTAGCATAATTTAGATATGCTTAGAATGTTGTAGGACTTTTTCTAAAAAAATATCCTACCATGTTTTCATGCTTAGTTAGTTGTAGGATTATTCCTAAAAATATCCTATCATGCTATTTCATGTTAGAATGTTGTAGGATGCCTAATAAAAATATCCTACCATGTTTTCATGCTTAATTAGTTGTAGGGTGTTTTCTAAAAATACCCCATCATGCTTTATGTCTAGAATGTTGTAGGATTATTTCCAAAAATATCCTATCATGCTTTATACCTAGAATGTTGTAGGATTCACTCTAAAATATCTAGCATATTTAATGACGTTTAGAATGTTGGAGGAGTAATTCTAAAATTGCCTATCATATGTAGGAATGACATATATGTTGTAGGTTTCTTTCTAAGATTACCTATCATATTTTTAAGCTTGAAATGTTGTAGTATGCTTCCTAAAATTACCCATCATGTTTTAAGAATGCTATTTCATGTTAGAATGTTGTAGGACAAATTCTAAAGTCCCTATCATGTTTAGATTAGCCTATTTATGCTTAGGATGTTGTAGGATTAATTCTAAAATTCCTACCATGCTTAGATTAATCTATTTATGCTTAGAATGTTGTAGGATGCAATCTAAGAGTTCCTACCATGCTTAGATCAACTCATTTATGCTTAGAATATTGTAGGAATCAACCTAAGAGTTTCCTACCATGCTTGGATTAATTTTATTATGCTTAGGATGTTGTAGGATCCATAATAAAATTACTTACCGTGTTAGTTTAATTGTAGGTATGTAATATACCATGCTAGTTAAGTGTAGGTATGTGATATACCATGCTAAGTTAAATTGTAGGTATGTGATATACCATGTTAGTTTAATTATAGATATGCCATGCTAGATTAACTACAAGTAAGTTGTATGCCATGCTAGCTTAATTGTAAGCAAGTTGTATGTCATGCTAGTTTAGATTGTGAGTAAGTTGTATACCATGCTAGGTTATATGAATACTCACGTTTACATGGTACCCATGCTTAGATAAGTGGTTGTTCATGCTATGTTAGTAGATGATCATGATTCATGCTAAGTAAGTAGGTATCATGCTAATTATTGATCATGTTAAGTTAATGACATCCATACTATGATATTCATGCTTAGAGTAAAGGAACTACCCATGGTTAGTGTAGTGATTTTATGTTGTGCTCGATACCATGCTAAAGTTCAAATACTTGCTTAGAATGTTGTAGGAGTAGTGTTAGAACTACCTACTATGCCTTGGAATGTTGCTTGTTCATACTAGTTGGGTTGTGGTGATTAGTCATGATAAGTAGTAAGCTTTCATGATCAATTTGTAACCTACGCTTGACTATAGTGGACTTCATGTCTGGGTCGTAAGTGATTTTCATGCTTGAGCTTGATGTAAGCATAAGCATTAATCACATTCATACATAGGAGTATCATGGTGGTTGTGTTATATGATTAGATTGTCGTAGGAAGATGCTTGAAATTGTGTGCCGTACTTAAGGCGCTATAGGTCGAAGTAATAAGATTGGAAAGACCACTAGTAATAGTTAGTTGATAAAGGTTGTTATGTCGCCTTCGGTTCTTCCTTAGTAGAATACTGACCACAGACTATTAGTAAATTCTTCTGTTGCTTCTAATAATAGAAGATCGAGTTTGCTAGTAAGCACGTTTGGTTGCTTTTAAGATTGATTACCTGTATGGTTGTTTGCACACGGTTGTGCTCGTACGTGGCTCGACTGGCCCGTATGTAGCTGTGGGTCTCATACGTAGTTTATTTGGCTCGTATGTAGGGTGTTGTCTCGTATGCGGCTCGACCGGCCCGTGCGTAGCTGTTGGTCTCATACGCGGCTTATTTGGCTGGTATGTACGCGGTTATCTCCTACAGGGGCCGCCTGGCTCGTAGGTAGTTATTGTTCATACGTAGCTTATTGGGCTCGTATGTGGTTGTTACTCGTGTATAGCTTGTTAGCTAGTACACAGTTCGTTGTGCTCGTCTAGGGTGATATTACCACCATAAGAGCTATCGACCTTCAAGACATAGGGTAGCGACTTGCATGTATATTCGCACGGTCGAAGTCTTCGATCGATGAGCCACGAACCGGATCCTGAGGGGTTCTGATAAGTCTAGGTTGAGCAGCCTAGTAGAGTTGTCTTGCGAAGCCTAATTTAAGGCCTAGCATGTTATGTTATAGTATTATCGTCCCTAGGATCGTCGAGTCAGGGACATCATTAGGGTAGTGACTTATAAAGGTCATTTTGCTCAGACCCTTGCCGAAGAGAGAGGAGTTGGTTGTAGGGGGCACCTTACGACCAACTTGTCCCTTGAGGGAGGCCTTAGGTGGTGACATTGGGTTGTACCTTCCCGTCAAAGGGATACGTACGGTGGCGTCTCACAAGTTGGGAGCACGGGTTGCGTATCTCGCTCTGTTAATTCCTGAAATACCGTGGCTAGGGTGCCACAGGATGCATGGTGTAGTCCTGCACTTGCTAGACCCCAGAGGGTGCCACAAGGTAGGCTTCGCGCTGCCCTGCGCTTGCGAAACCCTATGGTTTGATTTTAGAACGATGCCCAATATACTGGGATCGAGTGAGGTCCGGCATGCCGGGTAGTAGTGGAAAACGGAGACACCATAAGCAAACTACATAGGGGGACTTGACCCCTTCTGCAACCTCACAGAGTCATGGAGTATTGTCAGGAACAGGTCGTGTACAATTAGAATTCGTAACGTGAGTTCAAATCCCTATATATAGAGAAACGGCTTGAGATGGGGTCGCATGTAGTATGGGATGCATGTTGACTTCGAAGACTTGCTGACATTAGAATAGGAAGCGTCCTAGTCCTACCTTCCCGTCAAAGGGATACGTACGGTGCCATCTCACAAGTTGAGAACACGGGTTGCGTATCTCGCTCTGTTAATTCCTGAAGTACCATGGCTGGGGTACCACAGGATGCATGGTGCAGTCCTGCGCTTGCAATACCCCAGAGGGTGCCACAGGGTAGGCTTCGCGCTGCCCTGCGCTTGCGAAACCCTATGGTTTGATTTTAGAACGATGCCCGATATACTGGGATCGAGTGAGGTCTAGCATGCCGGGTAGTAGTGGAAAACGGAGACACCATAAGCAGACTGCATAGGGGGACTTGACCCCTTCTGCAACCTCACAGAGTCATGGAGTATTGTCAGGAACGGGTTGTGGATAATTAAAATTCATAATGAAGAAACGGTTTGAGATGGGGTGCATGTAGTATGGGCTGCATGTTGCTTTCAGAAACTTGCTAACATTAGAATAGGAGTATCCTAGTTCTATTTAAATATCGCGTTAGAGTCTAGTCATAGCACTCACGAACACTTAAACTACACCAACACCATTGCTATATATTGTATGTTGTTTGGGAGATTCGCTGCTATATGATCAGTCTTTAAGCGTCAGTGAATACTGACGTCCCCACTTCCATAGGTACTGGATCGCCGAAGTACAAATGCGAGATTCAGGAGGACTCAAGGCAAGGAAAGCAAGGAGTCAATGTTATGTTTAGTTCCGCTGCAGTTTATGTATTGATTATCTATTAGTTGAGAAGTACTCAAGAGAGAGTTACCAAGTGTTGTTCTTCATTCCTTGTACTCTGATGTAAATTGTTGAAGGTTGTAATACTTGGGTTGTAAAGGTATTATTGTAACACTATTGTAAAGTATTGCAGTTGTATGATATTCAGACTTGTAATACATTGAGTGTTGAATAAAAAGTTTTAAATTCTCCTGTTTTTCTGTGTATTGTGACTAATTGAAGAAAAGATCTTGGCTCGTGTCACGGTTTCCCAGTATTGGAAATCGGGGCGCTACAAAGCTCATCCCGTTATTGATTGCCGTGCCAAGAAAGTTGTCTTCAGAATTCCAGATCGAGCAGAATTTGAGTTCCATGCCGGAGAGTCTTCTCTTGGTCGAGCAAAGACTGCAATTGAACAGGTAGATTGTGCGATGGAATTGCACTCAGGCTGTGAGGCTGCGCCTCTAGTAGTTCGGGATTTCTTGGATGTTTTTCCAGATGAGTTGCCTGGCTTATCCCCTGATAAGGAAATGGAATTTGGTATTGATGTTCAGCCTGGAATAGAACCGATATCAAAGAGTCCCTACAGGATGGCACCAGTTGAGCTGGCAGAGCTTAAGGTGCAGATTCAGCAGTTGCTTGATTTGGGTTTCATCAGACCTAGTGTTTCGCCTTGGGGTGCTCCGGTCCTTTTTGTGAATAAGATGGATGGAAGTCGTCGACTGTGCATGGATTATCGAGAACTGAACAGAGTTACTATGAAGAATCGGTATCCATTGCTCAGGATTGATGATTTGTTTGATCAGCTGAGTGGGGCTGCTATTTTTTCGAAGTTGGATCTTCGTTCTGGATATCACCAAGTTAAAGTGTATACAGAAGACTACTTTTAGGACTAGATACGGGCACTATCAGTATCTTATGGTGCCGTTCGGGGTCACGAACGCGCCGGCTATATTCATGAGTCTTATGAACCGGGTTTTCTCTCAGTTCTTGGACAGATTTGTGGTGGTTTTCATTGATGATATTTTGGTGTATTCTCAGAATCGGGAAGATCATGCTGAGCATCTTAGAGTGGTTCTACAGACTTTGAGAGAGAATCAGCTCTATGGAAAACTTAGCAAGTGCGAGTTTTGGCTCGATAGGATTTCTTTCTTGGGGCAGATTGTTTCTGGCGATGGTATTTCTATGAATCCTGCCAAGATTAAGGCTGTGAAGGATTGGCCTATTCCCAAGTCAGTTTCGGAAGTCAAGAGTTTTCTTGGTTTGGCTGGCTATTATCGGAAGTTCGTCCAGGATTTTTCAAAGATAGCAGGACCTTTGACTAAATTGACTGGGAAGGATCAGAAGTTTTGTTGGTCTGATGAGTGCAATGAGGCTTTTGTTGAGTTGAGGTACAGTTTGACGTCAGCGCCTGTGTTGACTATTCCAGATGGTTCAGGCAGATTTGTGGTTCACTATGATGCTTCTTGTAAGGGTCTTGGAGCAATTCTTTTGCAGAAGGGCCGTGTCGTTACGTATGCATCGAGGCAGTTGAGGCCGCATGAGAAGAACTATCCTACTCATGACTTGAGTAGTTGCTTTGGCTTGTTTTGTTTTGTCTATTTTTCATTGTTTTGGGGTTACCCTATGTATCTTTCTTTTGAATTTCGAGGATGAATTTTTTCTGTTAGGTGGGTAGGATTGTAGCCCCTATTTTTCATTTTATGTATTTTGGAGTGTATTTTTTATTTTTGTGTATTTTTATCTCCCTTGTATTTTTTCTAAACCGTATATTGGATTTGTTTTCAATATATATTCATTTTATTTCATTTTGAGCACCTTGTATTGTTTGATCGTCGCTTTTGTTCGTTTTTTCGTCATTTTGATTCTTTTCCTCATTTTTGCACTCGTTATCCTTTTTTTAATTTTCCATGGTGATTGTGATGGAATTTTGGTGGTGTTTTCCCAAACCTATGATTTTGACTCCTAATAAGATTTTTCAAGAGCCATAGAATTCACTGCTAAATTGTATTCCCAATGGTTATTGACCCAATATCCATTACCATTTGTATACCTATTACTACATACCAATACCCACAATCCATTAACCCACTTTTACACCTTATATATATACCTAACATCCTAAAACCCTAACCCTAACCCTATTTCTCTCGCCCTCTTCAATCCCGACCCTCTCTCTCTCCTCCTTGTTTCCGACTGCACCCAACCCGACCACAAAACCCCTCTTCCCGGCCTCCTACTCTAGGCCGACCACCTCCCCTACAGGCCGAGCCCCCTAGCTCTGGCCATCCCCCACTCCGACAACACCTCCACTTCGACCACCATTCAAAAACCCAACCACCTTCATTCCCTTGTTGCCTAGCCGATTACCACCACAACCATCATCAATCCCTTCTCTTGTGGTGTTCTCAAAGTGGGTGTTTGCCACTTTGATCGTCGTTGCTTCAAGGAGATCGTTGGTGGGTGGATTTCGTTCGTTGGGCTTGGATTCGTTGCTTGTAGCAGATTTCGTTCGTGGGTTTTGCTTCTCTTTGTGTTTGCATCGTTCTTCATCCCCAAATTAAGGCAAGTAACTTGTACTCCTATTCATTTGTTTGATACAAGTGAAAAAGTTCACCTATAGTGTAGTTGGGTCTAGAGACAACCTTAGATTGTGATTTCCTTGATGGATTTTGTCCCTATTGTGAGAATTTGGCCATATATGACTCATGACACAAATCTTAATATGTGATAACCTAGGAATTGCCCAATTCTTGATTTTCAATCATGTATGTGAATATTTGTGTGAATTTATGTTTGGATTATGACCCATGTGAAATAATAGGTGTGGACATGCTAATAACCGTAAATCATGATGTTTAGACGCTTGATAGGTTGTATTTCAAGTTTGGAAGTGTCTGGACCAATATTCTTGAAGTTATGTCGTTTTTGTTTTGAAGTGTGAAATCTGTATTTTCTTGTTGTTCAGTTTTGTTTGCTGTTTTTGTTTATGCTACAGTCAGTATCTTGATTTCGGTATAAAATATGAGTTTTAGATAATTTTGTCTATTATCAAACCCCTCTGACCTTGCTTGGTTTTGATTTCGTATGACTGAGTTATGGCTGTTTTAGTACAGAAGTGTCGATCTTTTCCAGATTCTGTTTTTGGATAATTTTGATAACAAACTATTTTGAAGAACTATTCTATACATATTATCTTGATCCAATATTTTGGTCAGTGTTTCTTTATGAGGTTAGGGATTACCCAGAATTTTGATGAATTTTATTGATAAGTTTTATGTGGTGTTTCATGCTCGTTTCTAAAATCTATACATGGTCTATTTTGCTTGTTGTTCTATAAAGAATCCTATTTTCACTATAATTCTTTATAGTGTATGAAAAATATTTGTGAAATGTGAAAGTTAGTAAATTCTATCTATTTTCATATCCTTTTGGCGGAATTGGATTTCGTTTCACTGGCTGCGAGTTATCTTAGTTTTCGCACAGCAGTGTTGGGATTTCCAGATTTGCTAAACTATGTTTTCTTGATGCTTTCATATTTTTGATGACTGGTCTATTCTTACTGGAATATTATAAAATTTTATATTTTGATTCTAGACATATAGGGGAATACCCCAGATTATTCCTGAATTTATTTGAGAGGTTTTGATGTTGTTTTTCTGACTGAGAATTCGTTTTCCTGATTTATGACTGAACATATTTTCTGTTTTCAAACATATTTTGAGCTATGATGTTGTGAATTACTATATGACTTAATTATACTCGCTGGATTCGTGTGGAAGTCTATTTTCCAGATCCTTTGACGGATCTAGATTTACATTTCTGTAGTGACGGGATTCACTATTTTAGTACTTTACTGTCTTGCTGTCCTGAATATGAATATACACTATTTTGCTCGTTTATGTGATTATATATCATCTATGCATGTTTATTTGATTCCCTGAACGTAATACTGATTATACCATGTTAATTTGATACTATTTTGTATACATTCATGTCTGTTTGATGACCATAATGAAAGTAATCAAGCCAAGGTTTATGGGAAAGATCTAGCTAATAGGAAAGTATAGAAATGTATACTTAGAAGGGGGTCCGTGTTTCCCATATGATTATCTGTTATTCTGACCCTGTCTACATTAGTTATTATATGAAGGTGTAGAGGAGAAGGAAACCACTAGGTTCTATCTGTCTGTCTGAATCTGTTATCTGACCCTGTCTACATTACTTCTTATAGGAAGGTGTAGAGAAAAAGAGAACCACTAGGTTCTATCTGTCTGATCTGTTATCTGATATCTGTCTGAACCCTGAGTACACGGCCCTATATGATCTCCTACGAAATCTAAAGCGAAATTGTTTGTTATAGCAACCATGTATTATATTTTTGGGGCGCATGAAGTGCTACCTAGATAGTAATCACACAAGACTTATAAGAACATGACATCTGTATCTGAAATCTGAATCTGAATCTAAATCTGTTATACATATCTGAATATCTGATTATCTGTTATCTGTCTGACACTACATATGACATATACTTGACAATATCTGTATATCTGTTTGCATACTATCTGACACTTGACACTTAACACTTGACATATGTTAGTATACATGCTAGTTGATTCTGCTATACCATGCTAGGTCTGTTTCTGCTATTAATTAGATCTGTTAGTTTTTCCCATGTGCTTGTATCGTACATTATTTGTGACCCGCGACTTGCAATTGACGGGTACTTGTTTTTCTTCTTTTCTCCTTCTCTTACAAATTTACTAATTGCAGATCAGGATGGTCAGTTGCCAGATGGTAATGGCGAGAGGATGTATTAGTGTTAGAATTTCTGCTCTATTATTATTATTACTTGTTACTTGAACATTGAATAAAGTGTATTTGGTTTATTGGATATTATTTGTATTTGGGCGATGTGACCCAGGATATTTGTTTTCTCCAGACTCTGATTTATTTGAGAATATTGTATTTGGTTTCAAGTAAATTTTCTGTTGGTAATTTGTTTCAATTATGCATGTTGGTTGTGTTCGTAGCATCCGACTCTGATTATTTCTGTGATGTGTTGTGAAGATTCTGAAATAGCTTATGGATGATGAAAATCATTCGTTGGGCTTTTTTCGCGTATCTGTATTCCGTATTTCTTTTTGGGAAGTGGGGCGTGACACAAGATACCAACAGAAATTACTTGAAACCAAATATAATAATCTCAAATAATCAAATTCTGAATAAGTCAAATATCTTGGGTCGCATCGCCTAAATACAAGATAAATATCCAAGTAATCAAGTACATCTTATTCAAGTTCAAGCAACAATAATAATAAAAATTATAAAGCAGAAAATCCAGCAATAGTACATCATCTCGCCGATACCATCTGGCAGCCGATCATCCTGATCTGCAATTAGTAAATTTACAGGAGAATGAAGAAGAAGAAAAAACAAGTACCCGTCAATTGCAATATACAGGCTACTTATAATGTAGGATACAAGTACATGAGATAAGTATATCTAAGTAACAAACCTAGCATGGTATAATCATGATAACAGAATATAATCATAGCATGGCAAGATGAGCAAGTATAATAGTATGGGTCGAGTGTCAAGTAAACAAGTATCATGCATCAAGTAACCAGTATCAAGAATTATGTAATCATGTATCATGTAGACAAGTGTCAAGTGGGTATGTATCAGCTTCAAGTGTTGTGTATCAAGTCTTGTACTTATTACTATCGAGGTAGCACTTCATACATCCCGGTTTTTACTACATGGTTGCTACAAGAAACAGTTTCACTTTAGATTTTATAGGGGACCATACAGGACAGTGTACTCAGGGACAAGCTCCAAGTATCATGTAATCATGTATCATGTAAATAAGCACCAAAACCCAAATAAGCTCCATTGTCATGTGTGTACGTGTCATGTACATCGTGTCAAGCTCCACATGTAAACAAGCTCCAATAACCACTAGGTTCTTCCGAGTACACGTTTCTACACTATCCACTACTAGATCTTTCCCTTAACCCCAGCTTGGTTATTTATTATTAATGTCAAACAAGCATGTAGGTGTGCAAACCATACCAATTATATCATGTCATGATCATGTAACAAGTTCAAGTTGCAAGATAAATATGTACGTGTGCAAGATATCTCATAAAAGAACTAAAATAAACAAATCTCAAGTTCAGGACAACAAGACTATACTGTAGTAAAATAGTGATTCCTAGTATTACAAACATCCAAATCTAGATCCGTCAAAGGATCTGGAAAATATACTTCCATACAAATCCAGTGAATATAAATAAGTCATATATTAATTCACAAAAACATAGCTCAAAACTGATTTGAATACAGAAAATAGGTTCAGCCAGAAATCAGAAAAATGCATTCAAGAGCAGGAAAAAAACATGAAAACACATTAAATAAATCCAAGAAAATCTGGGATATTCCCCTATATATCCAGTATCTAAATATAAAGTTTCAAAATTTTCCAGTAAAATTAGATCAGTCATCAAAATTCAGGAAACATCAATAAACGATAGTTTGGCAAATCTGGAATTCCCAACACTGCTGTACGAAAACTATAATATCTCGCAACCAGTGAAATAAAATCCAAATCCTCCAAAGGGATATAAAAATAGATAAAATATACTAACTTTCATATTTCACAAACATTTTTCATACAGTAAAAGGAATCATAGTGGAAATAAGGATCTTTACAGAACAGCGAGCAAAATACAGCAAGTATAGTTTTCATAAACGAGCATGAAACGATGTATAAACTTATCAATAAATTTCACCATAATTCTGGGTAATCCTAACTAGATAAAGAAACACTGACCAAAGTTTTGGATCAAAATAATATATGTAGTATCAGTATCAAAATCATTTAGTCATCAAAATCATCGAAAAACAAAATATGGAAAAGATCGACACATCTGTATTAAAACAGTCATAACTCACTCGTACGAAAACGAAATCGAGCAAGGTCAGAGGGATTTGATAATAGACGAAATTCTATAAAATTCATGTTTTATACCGAAATTAAGATACTGACTTTAAAACAGTCCAAAACAGCAAACAAAACAGATCAGCGACAAAGTACAGATTTTTCCCTTTCACAACAACTCAACATATATCATACAAAACTTGTTCAAAGCACAACCAAGCATGAAATCGAGTCTACCAAGTGTCTAAACATCATGAATTAGGGTATCTAGCATGTCCACACCAATATATCACATAGGTCTCAACCAAAATCACGAATTCTCACAACAGTCTCACATACATGATCAAAATCAAGAACGGGTTAAAACCTAAGTTAATTCATGTTCATATTGTGTCGTGAGTCATCTATGGTCAAATTTTCACAATAGAGACAAAAATCATCAAGGAAAACACAAACAAGAGTCATCTCTAGACCCAACTACACTATAGGTGGTATTTTTGATTTATATCAAGCAAATGAATTGGAGTACAAGTTACTTGCCTTAACCAAAGATGAAGAACAATGAAAACCAAGAGTAACGAGCAAAACCCACGAACGAAAATCTGCAAATGAACGAATTCACGATCCACGAATCAACAACTCACGAACGAAGATCCACGAACCAACAACTCACGTACAACTTACGTGCATGTGCACAAATCAAGAAAGAGAGACGAGGGATTATGTGGTGTGTGAGGTGGTCGGGATGCCCAAGGAGAGAGGATCGGGAGTAGGGGAGAAGTGGGCTCGGGTGTTGGGGTTTGGATGGAGGCCGAGAGGGGTAGGGGCTATCAGGATGGTGCACGCAGGCCGGGGGAGAGGTGTCGGCCTGGAGGGGAGGCTTGGCCTGGGCTGTGTGCGGGTTGAGGGTGCAGCGGCGCAAGGGACAGGGAGAGAGGGGGAGCAGCCGGGAGAGAGAGAGAGAGGGAGGCTAGGTTGTTAGGGTTAGGATTTAGGGAGAGAGATTAGAGATGTATATATATATAAGGGGATTAGGATTATGGGGTAATTGGGTTGTGGGTAATTAGGAGTAGTAATAGGTTATACCAATGGGTTCTGGATTTGGGTCAAATCAAATAGGAATACAAATAGGATTTTGATTTAATTAGGCTTTGGTGAACAAATTGAGATAAAAATAATGGGATTGAAAATAGGATCACAACCAAACACCACCACCAAAAACACCCAAAATTAAAATAAAGAGAACGAGACCAATGAAAGAAAGATAAATTAATAGAAGAACAAAACAAAAGAGACAACTAATCAATACAAGAGCAAAAAATGAAATAAAACAAATATATATTGAAAACAATACCAATATACGGTTCAGAAAAAAATACAAGAGAGAAAAATATACCAAAACGAAAAATACCGTAAAAAATACACAAAAATGAAAAATATGGGTTACAAATTTAAAAGTGAAGATTTGCACCAAAAAAATATTTGCATGTGTAAAATTAACAAATTCATAAAATCGTCAAATTAATTTAAATAAAGCTGAAAATCAAAATATCATAAATAAAGGAGGAAAATCAATCATTAACCATATAATTATAAGAGTTCAAAATTTTCTAACTTTGCACGTGTGTTGCACGTGCAAAATTACAATTTCAATAATATAGTCAAAATAGTCAACTTTACCAATTCAATATTATTTAATAATACAAAATAAATCATTTTATTTTGCGGGGTGTTACATGTATAATGGTAAATCTAGACATATTCGTCAAAAAACATAATACCATTAGAAAACTACTCTCTACTGGGTTATCTCTCTGAATTTTGTAAATTCAAAGGATAACATTGCGGATCCGCTAACCAAAAGGTTAAATAGAGAGTTAGTTGAAAAATCATCGAGGGGAATGAGGCTCAAGCCCATGAAAGAATAAGTCGACACAATGGACACCCAACCTAGTTGACTGGAGATCCCAAGGTCTAGGTTCAAAGGAACAACTAAATTGTAAAGACCATGTTGGATTACTGGGGGGATTTCACCATGTCCATTCCTATGATGATACAGTGATACCCGTAAGGTAAGAGGTTAAGCTAGACTTTTAATTATTCTTACACATCAGAAATTCGAGCAGAGTTATGCGAGTTACTCTTAACTAAGAAATCACCTATGTAAGAGGGAAGAATGGCCGCTTCCAAGGAAATAGTGTAGGGCAACATTCCTGTTAAACTCTTGTAGAACTAGACATATGCTCATGGACAAAACGAACATAACAGTGACAACTGAAATGCATTAGGAAGATTCCTGTGTGAGATATGTCGTTATTTACACAAATAATAGAATAGTTCAAGGACATTGCGTCTACTATTTAGTTAGTAAAATAAACAAATTTTTATACAGGAAGGTTCAAAGGGAAACATTAACTATCCTATGCAAGTTTCAGCTGCTGAATTCTATGACCAAGTCTTTCGTGCCAGTATGTCGTGTCTGTGATCGTCAATTTTGTTCATGTGGGGAATGTTAAAAAATGAGTATCTTGACACCATTTGTGAACCAATTTTTGAGCAACTTTTTTAGTAAGATCTTGTATGAATTAGTGAGAATTTTGATGGATTTGTGTTCTCCTTCGTGAGTGGATCAAAATCGTATATTTATTTGTTCAAAACGGTTATCGGGGAAATGAGAAATTATCTCATAAAATGAGACACTTCATTTATGAAAATGGGTTGAGGAACTTTAGTCCCATATCGGAAAAGTCAAAGAACTAGAAGGGTATATATAATAAACCCTTTCTTGGCATGGTAAGATAGCAAACCAAGAGGCTCTCTCTCTCACACGCACAATGGCAGGGGTGCAAATCTCGGACCGGATTACATGCGGCTTGTGTGCGCCCGCACGTCTTACGGACACAATGTCGGACCGACTGAATCTCACCTCCTGCAGAGCCTCTTTTTGCTACAGTTTTGTTTTTCTTATATGTAACGGCCGAAATAAATGCAGAAATTGTTTTTTTTGCCAATTTTTCACATTTTAAACTCCAAAAACGGTTTTGTCTGCCGTTAGAGTGGCTGCATTCAACCATTTGTCTGCCGTTACAGTATGTGCATTCAAGGAGATGTTTGTCCTTACGTTTTTCACTCTGGCCCTATAAATAGAGGCTTCTTCTCCCCTCATGATACACACCAGAAACTCCCCCCCCCCCCCCCCCCCCCCCCCTTTATTTTGTTCTTCTACTTCCATTGTCTAATCATTCGGTGATAGGTTTCAAGCGTTGTTCAGTTCGAGAGCATGACATGGTTCCTGCATCAGCATTCTTCTGTTGTTGTATCCTGGGAGACAGACGCCTTACAAACTCCAGCATCCGGATGAGGCGAATCTGTTTTAGGGAGATTGTGTGATACACAAGTCTCGATATAAATCGGTTTGCTTTTGTAAATTTGTTATTTCATTTCAATTTTTTTTTATTTGTTGGTTTACTTCTTCTCCTCATCTGTTTTTGTGCCTCTAAATTAAATTTTGTTTACTGCTGACAATTTTATAACCAAAGTTGTAACACTATGTAGCTCTGGAAAATTTAATTACCATGAGATGCCGAGAGTCTATGGGATCCTGAACCTTGTCTGAGCTATTAGCGCTAGCCGCTAGCAATTACATTGAGGTGTTTAAAGGAAATTATCATTACCAATGCAAAACGAACTTGTGCCTAGAGGAAATTTTCATTACCAGTGCAAAACTAACTTGTGCCTAGCTACTAAGAGATATTGAAATGTGAAAAAACTTGTATCGTGTTTGCATTTTTATACTACTTTAAATTACTATTACAAGAGAAGTCTGACCTTATACTCGAGATTTCCACAGGATGCAATCATTGACTCTGTTGTCAAGAACCCTATCATAAGCATGTGTCTTGCATGTGTCTTGCCAACTTCATAATTTTTTTAATCTGCTCTGAAAAAACTATCGTTGGGCTGTTTCATTGCATGCTCTGAGTATTCTTTTAATATCTAAATAAAAGGAAATGCCAATGATTAATAATGAAAGCTCATTAAATTTAATTATACGGTAACATCAGTATAAATTGTAGTTCCCATCCACACTGAAAAAACTTGACTTTATTTTTTAAATTTTAATAGAAAATTTTACTTCGGCTCTCTGGTTAATTTTTTGTTGTTGCCTGTTATGGTTTCAGGGAAACAATTCTGGAGGAACTCTGGTGCGAGTTTGCAACAGCCACAGAGTTTCATGCTTCAAAGGCAGTATTTATTTAAGAATGATTGACTTGGCATTACATCCCTGCAATTTTTGAATGTACATTTAAGGGCTGTTTCTTCGCCAAGGTCTAAATGTTGCATAATCATCTTGAAATTTTTTATATTCATCTTTGTACCATTCTAGTTATATGCCCACTATTAATAAAAGTATTATATATAAGGAACCTAGTTTCTGCGAAGTTATACAATATAGGACAAATTTCACAAAATCCTACTCCAGCGATTACACTATATCCTATCCAACTTTGGTTTTGGAAGCTTTACCCTATTATCTAAGTTTTATCTAAGTTTTTCTTTGGCACGCACTTATACTTAACGGATGCCGCCAAATATTCTATTAAATAACCATTTTACCTCTGTGGGTTGTATGGTAAAATCAAACCCAAAGTCAAACCCGGATCCATTCTAACTCAAATGCAAAACCATTTCTTTTGCTCTCTCAAACCCAACCAAATCAAAACTATTCAAACTTGATGCAGTTTGTGTTTTGAGGTGTGGGGGCAACAGGTGTGAGTTCTCTCAATTTGTTTGGTGGAAGTCCATACGCTGTACTGGCGTCAGGTCCGACTCCGGGTAGCGGGAGCGGCTCGGGAGCAGGAGCGCAGAGGGGCTCGGAAGTGAGGACAGGTACTCAGCTCGGATCCAGGAGCTCGGCTCGGCTGGGTCTTCTGTACCTGCACACGGTCTGGAAACACAGAGAGACGTCCCGGCGACAGGCCCTCCGACGATCTAGTTAGTCGCTGGAAAAGAGACTGGGCAGCTAGGGTTCAGGTGGGTGAAATTGATTACCATTTACAGTGAGGAGGGGGTGGAGTATTTATAGGTAGGGGTAAACGGGTCTAGAGCCCTGGCAGACCGGGTTGGACTCATTTGCCCATGGGCCTGAGTTGGCTGAGGCCCATTTCACTGTAGCTGGCCTGATGATCATAGGGGGGAGAATCCAGAGGAGATCAGCAGGCTCTGAGTGATGCTGCATAATTTATCCCATATCACAAGCCCGCCACTCCTGCGGGACTGTGCCTGTGATATCGGCGGAGAGCGCTTAGCTCCATTGCCTTAGCTTTAGAAAGATACACTTGTGCCCGAGTTCGCCATACGGCATCGAGGCTTGGGGGTTGGCGGAAAGTGCTGAGCTCCATTGCATTAGCTTAAGAAAGCTACCCTTGTACTCGAGTTCGTCATACGGAGTCGAGTCTTGGTGGTCGGCGGAGAGCGCTGAGCTTCATTGCCTTAGCTTGAGAAAGCTACCCTTGTGCTCGAGTTTGCCATACGGCGTCGAGGCTTGGGGGTCGGCGAAGAGCACTGAGCTTCAGAAAGCTGCCCTACCTTAGCTTCAGAAAGCTGCCCTTGTGCTCAAGTTCGTCATATGGCATCGAGGCTTGGAGGTCGGTGGAGAGCGCTGAGCTGCATTGCCTTAGCTTGAGAAAGCTACCCTTGTGCTCGAGTTCTCCATACGGCATCGAGGCCTAGGGATCGGCGGACAGCGCTAAGCTCTATTGCCTTAGCTTGAAAAAGCTACCGTTATGCTCGAGTTCGCTATACAGAATCGCGGCTTGGGGGTCGGCGGAGAGCGCTGAGCTCCGTTGCCGTATCTTGAAAAAGCTGCCTTTATGCTCGAGTTCACCATAGGGTGTCGAGGCTTGGGAATCGGCGGAGAGCACTGAGCTCCATTGCCTTAGCTTGAGAAAGCTACACTTGTGCTCGAGTTCGCCATACGGCATCGAGGCTTGGGGGTTGGTGGAGAGCGCTGAGTTCCATTGCCTTAGATTGAGAAAGCTACCCTTCTGCTCGAGTTCGCCATATGGCATCGAGGTTTGGTGGCCGGTGGAGAGCACTGAGCTCCATTGCCTTAGCTTGAGAAACATACCCTTGTGCTCGAGTTTGCCATACGACATCGAGGCTTGGGGGCCGGCGGAGAGCGTTGAGCTCCATTGCCTTAACTTGAGAAACCTACCCTTGTGCTCGAGTTCGCCATACAGCATTGAGGCTTGGGGGGTCGGCAGAGAGCGCTGAGCTCCATTGCCTTAGCTTGAAAAAGCAGCCCTTGTGCTCGTGTTCGCCATACGACGTCGAGGCTTGGGCGTCGGCAGAGAGCACTGAGCTCCATTGTCTTAGCTTGATAAAGCTACAGTTGTTCTCGAGTTCGCCATACGGTGTCGAGGCTTAGGGGTTAGCGGAGAACGCTGAGCTCCATTGCCATAGCTTGAGAAAGCTACCCTTGTGCTCGATTTCGCCATACGGCATCGAGGCTTGGTGGTCGGTGGAAATCGCTGAGCTCCATAGCCTTAGATTGAGAAAGCTACCCTTGTGCTCGAGTTCGCTATACAGCGTCGAGGATTGGTGGTCAGTGGAGAGCGCTGAGCTCCATTGCCTTAGCTTGAGAAACCTACCCTTGTGCTCGAGTTCGCCATACTGCATCGAGGCTTGGGGGCCGGCGGAGAGCATTGAGCTCCATTGCCTTAGTTTGAGAAAGCTACCCTTGTGCTCGAGTTCGCCATACGGCATCGAGGCTTGGGGGTCGGCGGAGAGCGCTGAGTTCCATTGCCTTAGCTTGAGAAAGCTGTCCTTGTGCTCGAGTTCGCCATACGACGTCGAGGCTTGGGAGTTGGCGGAGAGCGCTGAACTCCATTGCCTTAGTGTGAGAAAGCTACACTTGTGCTCGTGTTTGCCATACGGTGGCGAGGCATGGGGGTTGGCAGAGAACGCTGAGCTCCACTGCCTTAGCTTGAGAAAGCTACCCTTGTGCTCGAGTTCGCCATACGGCATCGAGGCTTGGTGGTCGGCGAAAAGAGCTGACCTCCATTGCCATAGCTTGAGAAAGCTACCCTTGTGCTCGAGTTCGCCATACGGCAACGAGGCTTGGGGGTCAGCGGAGAGCGCTGAGCACCATTCCTTAGCTTGAGAAAGCTGCCCTTGTGCTTGAGTCTTGGTGGTCGATGGAGAGCGCTGAGCTCCATTGTCTTAGCTTGAGAAATCTGTCCTTGTGCTCGAGTTCGCCATACGACATCGAGGCTTGGAGGATGGTGGAGAGCACTGAGCTCCATTGCCATAGCTTGGTAATAGCTACCCTTGTGCTCAAGTTTGCCATACGGTGTCGAGGCTTGGCGGCCGGCGGAGAGCGCTGAACTCCATTGCCTTAGCTTGAGAAAGCTACCTTTGTGCTCGAGTTCGCCATATGGCATCGAGGCATGGGAGTTGGCAGAGAGCGCTGTGTTCCATTGCCTTAGCTTGAGAAAGCTAGCCTTCTGCTCGAGTTCGCCATACGGCGTCGTGGCTTGGGGATTGGCGAAGAGTGTTGAGCTCCATTGCCTTAGCTTGAGAAAGCTATACTTGTGCTCGAGTTCACCATACGGCGTCGAGGCTTGGGGGTTGGCAGAGAGTGCTGAGCTCCATTGCCTTAGCTTGAGAAAGCTACCTTTGTGCTCGAGTTTGCTATACGGAGTCGAGTCTTGGTGGTCGACAGAGAGTACTGAGCTCCATTGCCTTACCTTGAGAAAGCTACCCTTGGGCTGGAGTTCGCCATACGGCATCGAGGCTTGGGGTTCGACGAAGAGCACTGAGCTCAACTGCCTTAGCTTCAGAAAGCTGCCCTTGTGCTCAAGTTCGTCATATTGTGTCGAGGCTTGGAGGTCGGCGGAGAGCGCTGAGCTGCATTACCTTAGCTTGAGAAAGCTACCCTTGTGCTCGAATTCGCCCTATGGCATCGAGGCTTGGGGGTCAGCGGAGAGCGCTGAGCTCTATTGCGTTAGCTTGAGAAGGCAACCCTTGTGCTCGAGTTCGCCATACGGAGTCAAGGCTTGGGGATCTGCAGAGAGCGGTGAGCTCCTTTGCCTTAGCTTGAGAAAGCTATCCTTGTGCTCGAGTTCGCCATACGACATTGAGGCTTGGGGGTCGGCGTAGAGCGTTGAGCTCCATTTTCTTGGCTTGAGAAAGCTACCCTTGTGCTCGAGTTCGCCATACGGCGTCGAGACTTAGGGGTCAGCGGAGAGCGCTGAGCTCCATTGTCTTAGCTTGAGAAAGCTACCCTTATGCTCGAGTTCGTCATACGGCATCCAGGCTTGGGGGTCGGCAGAGAGTGCTGAGCTCCATTGCCTTAGCTTGAGAAAGCTACCCTTGTGCTCGGGTTCGCCATACGATGTCGAGGCTTGGGAGTCGACGGAGAGCACTGAGCTCCATTGCCTTAGCTTGAGAAAACTACCCTTGTGCTCGAGTTCGCCATATGGCGTCGAGGCTTGATGTGGTTACATAAGGGATTTATGCAAAATCTGACTAACAAACTTTGTAAAAAGAACAAATATTCTTGTACAAAAAGTCGATTACAAACGTTCGGTTACATAATTACTTCAGTCCTCTCTTTCAAAGTACTTGATGAGGTGCTCCGCATTCCAGGGCTTCTTGATAGGGTGCCTCCCATCTCGGTGAGTCGGTAGGTACCGGGGTGCACTACTTCGACAACCCTATAAGGTCCCTCCCAATTAGGGGCTAACTTCATCTTCTTGCTGGGGTCTGAGACTGCTATTTTCCTGAGGATGAGGTCACCCTTCTAGATGTAGTGGGTCGGAACTTCTGGTTATAGAATTTCTCGACCCACTGCTGGTAGATGCTCCTCCAGATGGTGGATTTTTCCCTGACTTTGTCAACTAGGTCCAATTTGGCCCTGAGACCTGCCGAGTTGCTTTCTTTGTCAATGGCCATTATCCTGGGCAATGGTAGGCCGATCTCCATGGGGATAACCGCTTTGGTACCATAGGTTAGGTCGAAGGGCAACTCACCCGTAGGTATCTTCTTCGTCATCCGGTGTGCCCAGAATACGGTGGGAAGTTCGTCGGCCCAAAGTCCCTTGGGAGAATTGTCTAATCGCTTTTTGAGGCCCTCAAGGATTTGACGGTTGGCGTTTTCAGCTTGGCCATTTGATTGAGGGTGGCATATTGCCGAGAAGCGCTGCTTGACACCAATGTCTTCGCAGAACTTTCGAAAATTCTTATTGGCGAACTTGGTCCCGTTGTCGGTGATGAGAACCTGAAGGGTCCCAAACTGACAGATGATGTGCTTACAGAAGAATTGCTGAGTTTGGTGCTCGATGATCGAGGCCAGTGGTTCGGCCTCAATCCACTTGGTGAAGTAGTCGATGGCCACCACCAGAAACTTTATTTGGCCCATTGCTTGAGGGAAAGGGCCTACAAGGTCCATCCCCCACCTGGTAAAGGGGGTCAGACTGGCCATGGATCGGATGTTGGCCTGCGGGAGTCTCTTTATCGAAGAAAACCTTTGACAAGGGCCACACCTTTTGACGAGGTCTTGCGTGTTTTGCAACATGGTCGGTCAATAGTATCAATGATTCAGGGCCTTTCGGGCGAGCGACCTGCTCCCCATGTGGCATCTACCGATCCCCTCGTGCAATTCCTTCACGGCCTACTTGGCTTCGTTATGTGCCACACAGCGGAGGTATGGTCTGCCGTCAACCACCGTGTACGAGCGCTTGAAGAGCGTTCCGCTGATCAGGGTGAATCTCTCGAATCAGAATCTGATCCTTCTTGTCTCGAACCGGTCTTGAGGGAGTTCGCCCTCCGAAAGGAACCTTAGGATAGGCGTCGTCCAGTTGTCTGGTTGGAGATCGGTGTTGAGGCAGGAAGCTTCAGGGAGGTCGATGCTGAGCTTGAGGAGAACCTCGATTAGAGCGGTGCGATCGAGCCCCTTGAAAGATGATGAGGCGAGCTTCGACAATGAATCTGCCTGGGCATTCTGTTCCCGGGGGATTCACTCCACCATTTGGGATTCGAAAATGACAAGAGATTTCGAACCACCGCCAAGTATTGTACCATCCGAGTGTCGCGAGCTTCGTACTCTCCGGTGATCTAATTGATCACGAGCTGGGAATCGTTGAAGGCCTTGATGTGTCTGGATCCAACCTTGTATGTGAGGGTGAGCCTCGTGATCATAGCTTCGTACTCCGCTTCGTTGTTTGAGGCTAGGAAATTTAGCCGGAGAGAATATTGGAGGACGAAATTATCGGGGCCCTTTAAGATGATGCCTGCTCCGCTCCCTCCTTCGCAAGATGTGTCGTCGACATAAACCTCCCACAGTGGGTCGACTTTCGGGGTGTCCGATGGTTCGGAAATGGTGCACTCCGTGATAAATTCGGTGAGCGCCTGCCCCTTGATTGTCATCCTGGACTGATAGCTGATGTCATATTGGCTCAGTTCGATCAACCACTTGATCAGGAGTGTAACCACTGTTTTTCATTTTATGTATTTTGGAGTGTATTTTTATTTTTGTGTATTTTATCTCTCTTGTATTTTTCTGAACCGTATATTGGATTGTTTTCAATATATATCCATTTTATTTCATTTTGAGCTCCTTGTGTTTGATTGATTGTCTCTTTTGTCTCGCTTTTCATCATTTTGATCTTTTCCTCATTTTTGATCTTGTTATCTTTATTTTATCTTTTTCTTGGTGTTATGGTGGTATTATGGTGGTGTTATGGTGGTATTTTCCTTTTCCTATTATTTTATCTCCTAATAAGATTTCCAAAGCCAAAAATCCCAATCCTATTTGCATTTCTATTGTTATTTGACCCAAAATCCAAAACCCAATTGTATACCTATTACTAGATACTAATACCCACAACCCATTAACCCACATTTAAACTCCTATATATAAACCCCTAATCCTTATACCCTGAACCCTAACCCTAAAGCTCTCTCTCCCACACCCAATCCCGGCCTTCCCCAGGCCGACAGCCCCCTCCGACACCATCAGCCCGACCACCACTACCCCCTACTCCGACTATCTCCCCACATCTCTGACACCCATCACCATACAATCCGACCACTCCATCTCCTTGTTTGCCTAGCCGACAACCACCACCATCAACAAACATCTTGCATCAGTCCCTACATCTCTTCATGGTGTTCTCAAAGTGGGTGCTTGCCACTTTGATCGTCGTTGCTTCAAGTAGATCGTTCATGTGAAGGTTTCGTTCATTGTGCTTGGATTCGTTGCTTGTAGCGAATTTTGTTCGTGGATTTTGCTTCTCTTCGCATTTGCATCGTTCTTCATCCCCAAATTAAGTCAAGTAACTTGTACTCCAATTCATTTGTTTGATACAAGTCAAAAAGTTTACCTATAGTGTAGTTGGGTCTAGAGACAACCATAGATTGTGTTTTGCTTGATGGGTTTTGTCTCTATTGTGATAATTTGGCCATAGATGACTCATGACACAAATCTTGATGTGAAATAACCTAGGAATTGCCCAATTCTTGATTTTTAATCATGTATGTGAAATTTGGTGTGAAATTGTGTTTGGATTGAGACCCATATGATAAAATTGGTATGGATGTGTTAATAACCCTAAATCATGATGTTTAGATGCTTGGTAGGCTTTACTTCAAGTTTGGAAGTGTTTGGACCAATATTCTTGAATCTATGGTGTTTTTGTTCTTAAGGGTGAAATCTGTATTTTTTTGCTGTTCTGTTTTGATTGCTGTTTTCATTTATGATACAGTCAGTATTTGAATTTTGGTATAAAATATGAGTTTAAGATAATTTTTTCTATTTTCAAACCCCACTGACTTTGCTTAATTTTGATTTCATATGACTGAGTTATGACTGTTTTAGTACAGAGGTGTTGATCTTTTCTAGATTCTGTTTTTGGGTAATTTTGATAACAAACTATTTTCAAGAACTATGCTATACATATTATTTTGATTTGAAACTTTGGTCATTATTTCTTTATTAAGTTAGGGATTACCCGAAATTTTGGTGAATTTTATTGATAAGTTTTATGTGATGTTTCATGCTCGTTTCGAAAATCTATATGTGCTGTATTTTGCTCGTTGTTCTGTAAAGAATCCTATTTTTACTATGATTCCTTATACTGTATGAAAAATGTTTGTGAAATGTGAAAGTTAGTATATTTTACCTATTTTCATATTCCTTTGGCAGAATTGGATTTTGTTTCACTGGTTGCAAGATATCCTAGTTTTCGTACCGCAGTGTTGGGATTTCCATATTTGCTAAACTATGTTTTCTTGATGCTTTCGTATTTTTGATGACTGATCTATTCTTTCTGGAATATTATGAAACTTTATATTTTGATTTTAGACATATAGGGGAATACCCCAGATATTTCGTGGATTTATTTGATGAATTTTATTGCTGTTTTTCTGACTGAGAATTTGTTTTCCTGATTTCTAACTGAACATGTTTTCTGTTTTCGAACCTGTTTTGAGTTATGATGTTGTGAAATACTATATGACTTAATTATACTCGTTGGATTCGTGTGGATGTCTATTTTCCAGATCCTTCGACGATTCAGATTTGCATTTCTGTAGCGACAAGAATCACAATTTCAGTACTGTACTGTCATGCTGTCCTGAATATGAACATGCACTATTTTGCTCGTTTATGTGACTGTATATTACCTATGATTGTTTATTTGTTTTCCTGAACCTAAAACTGATTATACTATATTAATTTGACATTATTCCGTACACATTCATGCATGTTTGATGACCATAATAAAAATGACCAAGCCGGGGTTTCTTAAGGGAAGATCTAGTAGTGGAAAATATGGAAACGTGTACTTGGAAGGAAACTAGTATTCCATACCGTTACTGTTACTGTTACTATTACTGTTACTATTACTGTTACTGTTACTGTTATCTGACCCTATCTACATTACTTCCCATAGGAAGGTGTACAGTAGAAGAGAACCACTAGGTTCTGACTGTTACTGTTACTGTTACTGCTACTGTTACTGATACCTGAGTACACTGCCCCATCATGGTCTACTATGAAATCTAAAAGCGAAACTGTTTGTTGTAGCCAACCATGTAGTAAACATCGGGATGCATGAAGTGCTACCTAGCTAGTAATACACACAAGACTGTAAGAACCTAAAACTGATACTGTTAGACTGATACTGTTGGACTGATACTGATGTATTGTTATCCTAATTCACTGATATACTGAGTTTACTATTACTAGAGACGGTTAGTTGCCATGTGACACTGCTTTGACATAAAACAACTGTACTGATAGAATATCATGCTAGTTGACTGCCATGATATTAGTTAGTTTCCCCATGTGCTTGTATCCTACATTATTTGTGGCCCGCGACTTGCAATTGACAGGTACTTGTTTTCTTCTTTTCTCCTTCTCCTGCAAATTTACTAATTGCAGATTAGGATGGACGACTGCTAGATGGTATTGGCGAGATGATGTATTAGTGCTAGAGATTCTGCTTTATTATTGTTATTTTTATTGTTACTTGAACACTGCATAAAGTGTATTTGGTTTATTGGATATTTATTGTATTTGGGCAATGTGACCCAGGATATTTTTTTTATCCAGACTCTGATTTATTTGAGAATATTGTATTTGGTTTCAAGTAAATTTCTGTTGGTAATCTGTTTCAATTATACATGTTGGTTGATACTTTTGCTTCCGACTCTGATTATTTGTGTGAGATATTGCAAAGATTCTTGAACAACTTATGAATGATGAAAATCATTCGCTGGGCTTTTGTTATGTATCTGTATTCCGTATTCTTTTGGGAAAGCGGGTCGTGACAAAGCGGCTGGAGCTCTCTAGTTTGTGGAGGACGTTCTTCAGGGGCTGGTCCGTGAAGACCCGAATAGAGTGAGCCTGGAAATAGGGTCGGAGCTTACGAGTTGTTGTTATCAGTACATACGCCATTTTTCCATCTTTGCATACCTGGTCTTGGCTGAGAGCAAAACCATGCTCACTTAATACAAAGGTTTTTGGACACTGTCTTCTTCTCGGATGAGCACGGTGCTGAGCGCACTTTCCGAGGTCGAGAGGTATAAGAAGAGGGGTTCATCGGGTTCGGGCTTGCTTAGGAACGGGGGATTGGCGAGGTAGGACTTGAATTGGTCGAACGCCTGTTGTTAAGGCTCGCCCCATTCGAATCCTTTCGTCCCCCGCAGGGCCTTGAAGAACGAAAGGGACTTCCCCCTAACTTGAGAGTATGCGGCCGATGGCCGCCAGTCTACCCGTAAGCCGTTGAACCTCCTTGACATTTCAGGGTGGGGCCATGTCGATGATGGCCTGGATCTTCTCCGGATTGGCTTCTATGCCGCGCTGGCTGACGACGAACCCCAGAAATTTTCCGGACGAGACGCCGAAGGCGCACTTGGCAGGGTTGAGCCTCATGTTGTGAGACTGAAGGACGCCGAAGGCTTCCTCGAGGTCGGCAACATGATCTTTTCCTCGTCGGCTCTCGACAAGCATATCATCGACGTATACCTCCATGTTATGACTGATCTGATTTTTGAAGACTCGGTTGACGAGCCTCTGGTAGGTGGCCCCGGCATTCTTGAGCCCGAAGGGCATGACCCGGTAGTAGTAGAGGCCTTGGTCGGTGACGAAGGACGTCTTGGCGATGTCCGAAGGAAACATCTGGATCTGATTATAACCTGAGAAGGCATCCATGAAAGTTAGGATCTCGTGACCCAACGTTGCGTTGATCAGAGCGTCTATGCTGGGGAGGGGAAAAGGATCCTTGGGGCACGCCATGTTGAAGTCAGTAAAGTCAATACAGATCCTCCAAGTTCCGATAGCCTTTTTCACCATCACGACATTAGCCAGGCACTCGGGGTAGCTGACTTCTTGAATGAACCGGGCGGATAACAACTTATCCACCTTCGCTCTGACCGCCTGCTGCCTTTCTTGGGTGAACTTGTGGCGCTTCTGCTGTACTGGTTTGGAGCCGGAGACGATGCTTAGACGTTGCATGATTAAGTCTTCGAAAATCCCGGACTTGTCGGACGATGTCTAGGCGAACAGGTTGACATTTCGGCAGATGCAGTCGATCAGATCCGGCTTCAGTTCAGGGGAAAGGTTTCGGCTCACACAGAACCACTTGGACTCGTCCTCTGCTTCAAAGGAGACTTCCTCCAATTCGTCCACGGGTTCTGACTCGGGATGGCTTTCTTCCAGTGGGAGCTCAACGGTGTCGAGGGGAAATACACCACCCTCAACCGCGGTCATGTAGCAAGATCGTGCCGACTCCTGGTTGCCTCGAACGACCCCGACCCCAACGTCAATTGGGAACTTCAGTTTCAGATGGTAGGTGGAGGGGATGGCCTGGAGCGAACAGAGCCTGGGTCGGCCGAGGATGGCATTGTAGGATGCCTTGACGTTGACAACCATGAAATCTATCGACTCGATTCGGAGGATGTGGGCCGTTCTGCGGTCACGTCTAGTGTCACGATTTCCTCGATTTGCATGGGGACGCCAGAAAATCTGTGGAGGGTGTAACCGGCCAGTTTCAGCTTTTCTCTAGGGAGTTTGAGGATCTCAAATTCTTCTAAAAAAAAGATGTTGACCGAGCTGCCATTGTCTACCAGGATTCAGCGAACCTGAAAGTTGGCCATGGCGAGGCTGATGACGAGGGCATTGCAGTATGGATGCCGGATGCCTTCGAGGTCTTCTCCTGAGAAGGAAACCGCCCGCTGCTGAATCCGAGGGGAGGGATGGTCTAGAACAGAGTTGACCTCCCGGATAAAGGCTTTCTGAGAAGACTTAGATTCCCCCCCATGGGTCTACCGTGGACACAATGTAGGATGGCGTGTGCACTAATTTCTTCGGGTTTCGGGTGTCGATCTGGTCGTTGACTGGCCGTCCGAGGGGGAGGTGAATGCCTCGGGTTCCTCAGCTCTCTTCGGTCTTTGGGGCTAGCCCGGGTGAACTCCCTTAGGTACCCTCGTTGGATGAGGGCTTCAATCTCGTCTTTGAGGGCTCCACAGTGATATGTATCGTGCCTGGTGTCTCGGTGGAAGCGGCAGTAGAACCTCTAGTCTCGCTTCTTGTCGTTGTTTGTTGGTCGGGGAGGGAACCGAATGACCTCCTTGTCCTCAATCTCCATCAAAATTGCCGAGACGTTCTGAGTCAGGGGCATATACCTCTCGAATCGCGGGACCGGGGGGACCCTCTTGGGAATAGTTGCTTCTTTCCCGGGCCTTTCGAAGGGTTCAACATCATCGACCTTGCACTTCCCCTTAGCAATCGCTTCCTTCGTGCCTTCGGGGTTTAGGCCCTCTTCGGCCCAGATATACTTCTCGACCCTGTTGAGTAGGTCGGGAAAGTCCACGAGTGGCTTCTTGGCTAAAGAGGCCTTGATCTGGCCGTGGCGGACATTGTGTTGAAAGGCAGTGGAGGCGATCCCTGCGTCGAGGGAGGAAACCGACCATGCCTCAGAGGAGAACCTCTGAACGAACTCCTAGAGGGATTCCCTATCCTTCTGTTTGAAGTCTAGAAGGGAAGAGCTCGTTTTCTCGACATTCCTGCTGGTCACGAAGTGGGCAAGGAAACCCGCCTCCAGCTGCTCGAAACAGAAGACCGAGCCGGGGGTAAGCTTGGAGATCCACTCTCGAGCTGGGTCCCGAAGGGTAGCAGGGAAGGCATGGCAGAGGAGGGGATTTGCAGTGATGTGAATCATCATGAGGGTCTTAAAGCCCTCCATGTGATCAGTAGGATCATCCTCACCATTATAGGTCTCGAATTGAGGCGGCCTGAAGTTCCGAGGAATCTCAGCTTCAAGGATTTGGGGGCTGAAAGGGGGTCTGGTAGGACGATGGTCGCGACCCTACATTGGTCCGCCCTCGCCGAGATGTGCGAGACGATTCTCCATTTCTTCTAAACAACGAAGGACGGGGTTTGCCATTTCCTGGGGACGAGTTGATCCGTGGGACTCGCTAGCTTCCATTCCCAATCGGTAGGCAGAACTATGGTAAACCTCGGTAGCCGGACCGTTTCGGATGGCTTGAAGGATCTCCTCTCGGAAGTTCTGGAATTCGACCCTAGTGACGGGGGCTTGTGCCCCCAAGTTCTGCAGGGGATTATGCTCTTGGGAAGGCCGCCGGTGATGGTTTAAGGCCGAGTTGAAAGCGGCCTCTCCCCTCGTCTAGCTGGTCTGCCTGTCGGAGATGACGCGGTGCAAGTTCGACGCAATGGAAGGTCGGGCCGCGTCATTGGCCCATGGTTGGATGGAACCCTTGTCATTTGCGCGGCCATGATGGTTGAGGTCTGGATGTCATGCCGAGGTGATCGCCCTCCAGGGTTTGGGAGCCATGGAGGGGCTTGGACTCAAAGTGACGACCCTGGCTAGGCTCGAAAGGACGAAAGTACTAAGGAGGAAGCAGTTTCCACAGACGGTGCCAACCTGATGTGGTTTGTTTTTGGGGTGTTGGGGCAACATGTGTGAGTTCTCTCAATTTGTATGGTGGAAGTTACTACGCAAAACTGGCGTCGGTCCGACCCCGGGTAGCGGGAGCGGCTCGGGAGCAGGAGCGCAAAGGGGCTTGGAAGAGAGGATAGGTGCTCGGCTCGGATCCAGGAGCTCGGCTCGGCTAGGTCTTCTGTACCTGCACACGGCCTGGAAACACCGGGAGAAGTCCCGGCGACAGGCCCTCCGACGATCTAGTAAGTCGCTGAAAAAGAGACTGGGCAGCTAGGGTATAGGTGGTGAGAGATTGATTACCTTTTACAGTGAGGAGGGGGTGGAGTATTTATAGGCAGGGGTAAACGGCCCTGGCGGGCCAGGACGGACCCATTTGGCCATGGACCTGAGCTGGCTGAGGCCCATTAGACTGTAGCTGGCCTGATGATCATAGGGGGGAGGATTCAGAGGAGATCAGAGGGCTCTGAGTGATGCTGCATAATTTATCCCATATCAAAACCCATATCCAAATCTATAACCATCCTCATCCACCACTCTCTCTCTCACCTCACCAAACTCATTCATCTCTTATATATATATATATATATATATATATATATATATATATATATATATATATATATATATATATATTATCCCATTATTAGCCAACATATTACCCTCTCTTTCTTAGCGAACCTAACCTATTTTGCTCCATCTCTTCCTCTCTCTTTCCCCTTCAAACCCA
Source organism: Hemerocallis citrina (assembly GCA_017893485.1). Taxonomy (NCBI): domain Eukaryota; kingdom Viridiplantae; phylum Streptophyta; class Magnoliopsida; order Asparagales; family Asphodelaceae; genus Hemerocallis; species Hemerocallis citrina. The sequence goes on along the minus strand of CM030359.1, from coordinate 105,178,102 downwards.
ACATGGATATGGACCCAAACCCACCGAATCCGACCCATAGCACAACTCAACAACCCAATACAATTTTCAGAAATTATCCATCATCTTCTTTCTCCAACACTTCTAATAACACAAATATTTACATTTTGAGCCATGAATAACACTTTCAACAACTAAGATTTGGGACAAACTATCAACTGAATTGAGATAAAGATCCAAATATAATGATTCAGTTCATGAGAAACTGAAATTTCTACGCCTAAATATGAATCGTGATTGAGACAAAGGTGAGATTGGTGGATGGGATGGAAAGTGTGAAAGATGAGGGAGGAGGAAAGGGTGGAGAAGGTGGCAAGATGGAGATAGGTGATGGGAGTAGTTAGGAGTAATTAGTAATTAGGAGTAATTACATTCTTTAATTTAATTATTAAAGATTAATTTATGAATTAAACTAAGGGAAATTTAGTCATTAATTAAAAAAATCAGTGTCACGTGACCGTACATGATGATTCAACTGACTGAATTGGGCAAAACGCCTAACAGAATATAACGGTGGTAGAGTAAGTTGTCAAAATCAATGTTGAGTAGGGTAGAGGACAAATTTGTGAAAACTCACTAGTTTTGTGAAATTGTCCTACAATATTACTTAATCAATCCCCATCCTCAGTGTTGCTCGTCATTTTGATCTGATCCTCTTGTTTTGGGGTACCCTTTTTTAGATGTCTTTGTCGAATCTTCGTTCCGCAGGAGCCAGTTCTATTTTTGTTTGCTCGCGGGGGGGAGGGGGGGGGGTGGGGGAGGGGGTCTGTTTTTTGTTATTGTGGTGTGGTTTAATTTATGTTTGTTGCTCTCCGGTTGTTTTTTGGTTCTCCTAAGGGCTTGTATGTGGTTGTTCTGTGGCTCTCTTCCTAGGCTGTGCTTTTGTATATATTTCGTAAATATTGCGGTTGTCTATCACTGCTGTTTTGTACTGTACCGATGTTTATATATATATATATATATATATATATATATATTAGCTAGATTAGTCTTTTTTTTTCTTTAGTGAACGTAGTCATTTAATTTACCAATTGGTGGTGGGTTTCATTAGCTAGGTTATACAATTTTTGTCGAAAATATTATTCTTTATAGTATATAATAATGCATTATATATATAGGGGATCTTTCATTGCAAATGTATTGTACCGTGTAGAGGCGTGCAACCACTAAAGTCGTCGTTTCAAACAACGACCTACGTTATAGTGAAGTCGTTGTTTTAAATAACGTCTTAAGTGGTTTGCATGCATTTTCAATGGAATATATATATATATATATATATATATATATATATATATATATATATATATATCAGTTGAAATTTAGTTGCACCAAGTGCACGTGGCTTGGTGCAGATAAATATTGAAGTTTTTATCTAAACACACTTGCATTTAGCACACTCATATTCTTCAAACTACAAATTCGATTTAGTCAATCATCTTAATAAGAAAACCATGAATTTCAAAATTACTCCAACGAAAATAAGCTCATCGAAATCAGATTTGAAGCAAGCATGAAGAACCCAAAGCCGGACAACAACATAAAAATATAATCATTGTATTTTCATAAGATTAATCATCATTTTCGACTTTAACTTCCTTGCACATAAAACTAATATTAAAAAAACATATTAAAAAGAACAAATTAGTAAATCCTAAACTGATAACATCATATTTTTTATAAGATCAATTATGACTTTCGACTTTAACTTTCTTAAACTTAAAACTTCTTGTAACTTATTGTTCATCCTTTTTAATTTTGCATCCAGTCAATATTCTTGTAGTTTTTCTTCCATATGTGACATCTTGTGATTTGATCAAAAAGTATACTCATCTCCAATGCATTTCTTGGTCCTTCAATCAAAATTTTCAACATTTTTTTCCTACATATAGAAATAAAAAATTAGCTCTTAATTATTTTTAATACTGTGAGATAACATATTATACCTTATTCTTAATATGTTCCAGGTCTTTTGCGGAACAGCCGATGATGCATCTTGCTTCCTCATCAAATAAAGTCAATTCTGCCTCCGTACCTGTATCTTTTATTATGATTTTGAATATATATCTGAAACATGTTATTCTTAAATTTTTTCCGAACAATTTTTTCTTTAATAGTTTGATTGAAGAATGGAAAGATGGAAAACTAACAATATGTTGTTTTGTATACCTTGGCTCATATTCAACATTATTCTTTTTATATTTTCAACAATAGGCTTCCTCATTTTGAATATTGACTTTTGTTGAACAGACTTTGCATGTAATGTACCATGGATCTTTAATGTCTTTGACACTTTTGATCAAAACTTTGCAATAATAGTATTTTGCCTTGAAATATTAAAAAAATTGAAGTCAACAAAATATATTTTTAGACATATAGAGAATTGTACAATATATTTATAAATAATTTCATTATTTATAATACCTCAGAAGAATCATCGTCTGCACAATAGAGAATGTCAGATAGTTCCACTTCTTCCGCATCCATTACTTTTCTTTGGTTTATTTGCAAGGAATTACTTTAAAAAAATTTCATTACAGAAAAATTATGGTAAATGATACTCCAAAAGGCAACAATTAAAGAATTAAATATACAAAATAAATTATACCATTCTCGAATTTTATATGTTTCTGGTTCATTCAGATTTTTCTCTATTGCAGTGTTGTTTGTTGATGTGAGAGAGAATCATGTTATAAATGATCAGTAATAAATAAATAAAATATATAATGAATAACATTATTAATTTTTGTTGTATACAATTACCTCCAAAGTTTGAGGCTTTTATACACGTAATTGCAATAATTGGCATGTTGAGTGATAATTCTTTCAGAGGTTTTCCTTCCTTGATTACTAGTTCTCCCCATAATGTAAGTAAGATTGGTTTTGACCTTAAATTAAGACAGCCTATGAATTCCAAAAGAATTTCGTAAATTATTATACAATTTAGTTAATTTATATGACTTGTATCCTATAACTGTAAGATTTCGCTTCTCTACATCATTACCATATTTTGGGTCTACCTTATCTTCTCTCCTGCATTAATTACTGCTAAACAAAGATCTGTAGTTCAATGTAATTAGTATTTGATATCATGTATCAGTAATAGGCAATTATATATATATATATATATACATCTTCTACTGTCTATATATATATATATGACTAACATAATTTTTTAGCTTTAAAAACAGTAGAAGATGTACTTTGAAATTCGTTTACAGTTGCAAATTTGTACCTATCCTTATTAATGATATGATCTTTCTCAACTTCATCTACAACACTTCTCAACTTCAAAATGATGTCAAATTTATCCTACATTGGGTTATATCTTTTGTCAACATTTTTTAGTATTCCATTACAATACAAATTAAGTAATTTTTATGCTCCTCAAGCGTAAGTTGCAACGCTTCCGCCACTTCATTAGACATTACCGTCAGTATTCTAGTTTCCTACAAAAGATGAAAATTTAGTAATAATTATTTATGTATGTATATGTATGAATATTTTAACAATATTTAAAGTATCTTATCTCATCATCCATAAGTGCCACTTTTGAGAGTTTTCCGATGCCTTTACTATTTTTGTATTCTTTCACACCATAATGTTTCATAACCAAAACTTTAATAGTACACAATTGTTGATTTTATTGCAAGGATTTGATAGAGTATTCATAGTGAGAATTGTCCATTGATATAGATAATCTGCAAAAAAAAATTATTATTAATAAGTTTATTTTTGATGTTTTAATTGATCTTTGTTTGATTATTCTGGAGGGTTATCTAATGATATCTAATCGAAGTACCACTTCAAAAAAAGAGAATCTAGATAAAGAAATAAAATCAGCTTCATTAACGAAGAATTAGTCACCAACTGATGTCGATCGTTCTTTTTCTCTCTTGATGTTCCACGGTTCACCAAAAAGAAGAAGAAGAAGAAGATTATGGTTTTGTGCGTTCAAAGCCTAGTCCTATATGTTGCTTTTATAGGAGAGTAAATTGGCAAGAAAAAAAGTTGTTGAAAGTAGTAAAACAAATCTTTTATTGGTTGAAAAACATGCAATCAATATAAAAACCTGAAAACTTTAAACTATTCCTGATAGTAAAACTGTTAGTTCATTCAAATTCAAATTAGTTATCTTATTTACATATAAAATCTTTACAAATAAAAAGAAACTTATATTTCTTATCATTATCCTGACTCTTACCTTTTCATGGTACTTTAAAATCTTTTATTGGTTTAAAAAACATTCAATCAATATATATCTAAAAACTTTAAATTATTTTTAATTGTAAAACGGTTAGCTCATTCAAACTGAAATTGTTATTTTATCTAAAAAAATAAAAACTTTAATGTGTAAAATAAGCACATATTCAAATTTCTATAGTTTTGTTAAGACTAATAAAAATATAATTACATCTACATTATGCATATATTAATCTGTATTATCGAGAAATAATCACATTCCCAAAAAGAAACTTATATTTCTTATTACTATCCTAACTCTTACCTTCTAAAGATACTTTAAAATCCATATCTATATCTATATTTAAAATTAACCTACCTTTCTATAAGAACTTTGGTACAATCAAAGATTTTTAATTAGGGTTTTATATTTAAATTGCTTATCCTCCTTATAATGATACCACCCTTCTGTGTTCTTAGGTGGCAATGCAAAATGATTGTCACGCCCTGCTTTCCAAAAGAGAATACAGAATATGCATACGTGACTAAACCCAGCGAATGATTTTCATCATCCATAAGCTGTCAAGAATCTTTTACAACATTTCACAAAAATAATCAGAGTCGGAAGCAAGAAAAGTTAACCAAGTATACATATATGAATCAAAATACCAACAGGAATTTACTTGAAACAAAATATATTAATCTCAAATAAACCAAATCTGAACAAGTCAAATATCCTAGATCACATTGTCCAAATACAAAATAAATCCAAGTACAGATACAATTGTTCAAATAGCATCAGGAAATAATAATAATAGCAGGAGAATTATGATAGCAAAACTCCAGCATCTAGTATCTCATCTCGCCTATTCCATCTAGCAACTGATCTCCAAAATCTGTAATTCAATAAATTGCAGGAAGAGGGAAAAAAAGTAAACAAACTCCCGTCAATGCAAGTTACAGACCGCTTGTAGTGCAGGAACAAGTACATGGGAAAAGATAACTAATAACATGGAATAGGCACGATGACAAATATAACAACTATCATGGCAAGATGAATAAGTGTAAGTGGCATATAATAAGTGTCAAGTAAACAAGTATCATGTAAACAAGTAACAAGTGTCAAATATCATGTATCAAATATCAAGTATCAAGTAATCACGTATCATGTTCAAGTGTGATGGTCAAGTCTTGTAGTTATTACTATCTAGGTAGCACTTCATGCATTCCGGTTTTTACTACATGGTCGCTACATTCAAACAAGTTAAGTTTAGATTTCGTAGAGGATTCTATAAGTCATGTACTCGGGTATCAAAGAATCACAGAACTTGGTCGATAAACTTGATCGGTAACTTGGTCGGTAAACATGATCGGTAACAGAAATTAACTTGATCGGTAATTCGATTGGTAACATGTCATATGGAAAACATAAGTCCCCTTCCGAGTACAGGCTCCTATATTGTCCACTACTAGATCTTTCCCTTAAACTCTGGCTTGGTTATTTATGATTATTAGAAAACAGATATGTACGTGTCACAAAATAGGACAAGAATAGCATGGCATGAACAAGTAATAGATTCAGGTTGCAAGATAAACATGAACGAGTGAAAGTAACTCATAAAAGAATAGTACAACAAAAATTCCAGTTCAGGACAGTAAGACAGTACAGTCCTAAAACAGGGATTTCTGTTGCTACAAAAATACAAATCTGGATTCGTCGAAGAATGTGGAAAATAGAATCTAGGCCGAATCCAACGAACATATATAAGTCATATAGTATTTCACAAAAACAAGGCTCAAAACTGATTTGAATCCAGAAAATGTGTTCAGTCAGAAATCAGTATTTTGTATTCACAGTCAGGAAAACAGCATGAGAACTCATTAATTAAATCCACAATAAATCTGGGGTATTCCCCTATATGTGTGGTAACAGAAAATCAAGTTTCATAATTTTTTAATATAAATAGTTTAGTCAACAAAAATCAGAAAACATCAAGACGCAGTAGTTTTGTAAATCTGAAATCACAAATACTGCAGTACGAAAATAGCAGTATCTCACAAACCATAAATCGAAATCCAAATCTGCGAAAATGGTGATAAACTAGATATAATAAGATAACTTTCATATTCACAAAGGTTTTAGAAACAGCAAGTACAATTAGGTCGAAAATCAGGTTCTCTACTGAACAGTATGAAAAACCTGCTAGTATAGTAATTGTTTGGAAACATAAAACGGTTTGTAAAACTCATCAAATAAACCCACAGAAATTTAGGGTTAAACCCAATCAAGTCTAGTTATACTGTGCAAAATATTGGATCAAAATAATACTTTTAACATCATGATAAATATATATTACTCTTCAAAAGTCATAGAAAACAAGATCTGAAAATCTCTCGACACTACTGTAGTAAAATAGACAAAACTCACAAATCGTAAATCGAAACTGAGATCCGTCAAAAGGGTTAGAAAATAGAAAGAATTCTCTACAAATCATGTTCACAAAATATTTTCAAATACTGACCTTAATAGAGTCTAAAATACTGATCAAAACAGAAAGCCAGCAAAACTGAAAATATCGTATATGCAAAAAATCCACTAGTTCACATATAACTCATCCAAAACACAACCAAACATGAGACAAAGTATACTAGATGTTCAAGCAACATGTTATAGGGAATTTCACAAGTCCACAACAAGTATACCATGAATAACACGAACGAGCAGATGATAACATATGAATAACACGCATATATGCAACAAGATGTGGTCAATCCTAGGTTATATCATGTTATGTATGTCATGAGGCAACTATGGTCAAATCATCACTATAGAGACAAGATCAACAAGGGAATTCACACACAAATTGTCTCTACAACCCAACTACACTACAGACAGTATTTAGTACTTGTATTACATAAAGAAAATAATACAAGTTACTTGCCTTAGAGACGACGACGGGAACAGATCAAGAACAAGAATAATGGGAACGGATCCTGGGTACGAACACAATACCACGAACGAGTGAACACGAACAAGAACACGACGAAACCAAACACGGAGACAACCTACGAACACAAAAACAAACTCCGAACACGAACCACGAATCAATGAACAAAGACCGCACAACCATATGAACACAACGAGACCAACCCACGAACACACTCGCACACAAGAGAGGGAGAGCATCAGGGGTTGCGGCTAGTTGAGTGCGGGGCTGAACTGGCCGGAGTGTCGACGGGGATGGCGACACTGGCGGACGGCGACGGCTGCTGGACGAAGCTGGCTACAGGCGGAGCTGGGGAGACAAGAGGTGATTGGGGGTGCGGTTGGGCTAGCTATTGCTACGGGGCACTGTCGTGGGGGAGGAAGCACAGGCGGCTGCAGTCGTTGCTTCTATGCTGCCGCTGTAGTTGCCGAGGTGGTCGCGACGGCGAAGTGATGCAGGAGGGTCGCGCCGAGGTTGCCGCAGTCGGTGCTGACTGCGGAGGAAAGCCAAGGAGCGGCGCTGAAGTGCTGTCAGAGCACATGGGTGAGGGCAAGGCGGTCGGAGAAGCACAGGGGGTTGACGACAGGGGACAGCCCCGGAGGTGGAAGGAAGGAGGCTCGGGATGACAGGAGGGATGAAAGGTCGGGGAATGAAATGTTGCTGCTATGCTTGATGAAGGTGAACAGATGCATGGGTTAAGAGGCGGCTGAAGTTAGAGAATAGGGTAGATGACAGGGATTATATATAGGAATAAGGTTAGGGTTTCGGGTGGGGAATGTTTAACAGGCTTGGGTTTAGAGTAATAACGGGTCTGGGGTAAGTTAAATAGGGTAATGGGTATATGGGGTTTAAGAAAATTCCAATAAGGAAAAATGGGTATATAAATTCAATAAAATAATAAATAAAAATATTGTTTACAATAAAATGTAATTTTGTATTACAATATAGAATTTATTTGAATAGTTACAAATACAATTAGCAATAGAAATTGATTTTTAATTTATCAATCAAAGGTAATCATAATAATAACAATAATCATAATATGTATCAAAGTCATAAAAATAATAAGATTCGTATTACAATATAAAAACCATTAGAAACTAGTTACAATCAAAATCATTGATTAAAAAAATAGATTTTAATAGAAGATCCAAGAATACATTTTACAAAAGAATTTGAAACCAGCAGAAATTAATTTACAAAATTTTAAATACAGAAAAATACACAGAAAGTACGTATTTGTGAAAACAGGGGTTACAATGATGGTTCTTGAAACACACTACCAACAACTTGGGCTAAGCCTAGTAGCATGCTCTTATTCCCTTTCGTCTTCTTATATAGTGGCTGACCTGCTAAAAACAGAAGTGCTGATAATGCCATACGAACCACAGGAACACCAAAACCAACATTATACCCCTTATGATCTTGAATGTAGACAATGACAGTGATAGCATTGATGATAAATAGATGAGAAATTGGGTAGAAAAGAAGAATAAAAAGATAACAAAAGGGCACATATAGAAAATGATAAATATGATAACTAACTGAGGTTAAAGAAATCAATTTAAGAATGTGATGATTCTAAAAACACAATCTGATGGTATACTAAACACATATTTCTCTGCCTGATGCTTTCTTAGGCCTTATGCTTTTAATCAAAAAATTAAAAAAATAACTAACTTAACACAATTTTCCATAGATGTAATTGCATTTATTTGTATCAAGCCTATCTATATAATTATCTATACACTCACGTTGAAAAAAAAACAATTCTCGATGATTAAGTAAACCTTTACATAAACTAATTAAACTAAATGTCATAGAGTAGTCTAATGTAAATATGCCAAAACTGACCACATCAATATTCTCCTCTATTTCAACATAGCTTACCAACCACATGCATAAAATGGAACTGAGCATATGTACATAGGATTTATCGAATTCTAAACCTTTTCTAATCATGGTATACCATCTAGAAGAATATATTTAATCTGCTTAAAGTGCTCATTCAAAGGTTAAATGTGAAGACAATGGTAGCACCAATATCAATTGTTATGGATTGGAAGAATACACCAAAAGTATATGTTTCACCATGGCACATAAAAGTACTATAATCCACATTGAAAAAGTGCTTCTATATAAAATATGTCCTACAATATCTAATGAACATCCAATATTCCAATATTCAGATTCTTCAATACTTGATGGATAAATGAACATCCAATATTCCAATATTCAGATTCTTCAATACTTGATGGATGTTGGACAATTCAAACACCTTCTTACTATCTCATGTAGAGATGTTGACCACTTGATCTTCACATCGCACATGTACATATACTGTCACGCCCCGCTTCCCAAAATACGGAACACGAGTACGTAACGTAGGCCCAGCGAATAATGTAAACACCATCCATAAGCTGTACAGACTAACTCAGCAATAAAAACAACAAAATACAACCACGCAAGAAATATAACCACATGAAACAAAGATAAATTCCAATAAGAAATGAAATAATCCAACAGTAAATATACAACATCTGGGATCAAAACAAACTACGGGTCATAGAGCCCAAAACAAAGTACAAGTTATAATAATGTTCAGAAAATAAATCTAGCAGCAATTAATAACAACTACGCAGCGGAGACTGGATCCAACACTAGAAACGTTGCTCACTAATTCCTTTCGGGAACAGATCCTTCAGTAGTTGTAAAATCTTGATCTAAAAAGAAAGAAAAGAGTGCCCTTAGAGAAAATCGTGGGCGGAAAGTAGAGAAAACAAAGGATAATAGGAAAGCATGAATTTCAAAAGAAAGGAACATGGTCAAAGATAAAGAACAAAACAAAGAGCATGCAATATTATCAAAGGTGTACAATAATCACACATGAAATGCGTGATGTCAAGTCAAGCTCAATACAAGGTCAAGTATGCAGGTTGTCAAGTATTTTATTAATCTATCTTGTGTACATACTACTGCATCCCATTCCACAGGTTCCGCGCAAGCACAGTGATCGTTTTAGACCGATGGTGAATTCACGGTTCGTGTACTCGGCATTGATAACAATAATTTACAATCATGAATCATCAATAAATCATTGCACTCAATACTCCTCCTTTCAAGACAATACAATATAATGATGAGGTCTTACCGAGTACATTTCCCGATTGTTCATTACTAAGTCTACCCAGAATACCCCGGCTTGTTAATAGTTTATTTTCATCCTATGTGAGCATGCAAGAGGGTGTCAATGTTGTATATTACTATGTGTAACTAATTCTATGTGCTACAGAGAAAGCATGAAGCAAACACATCATATAACACATTTCACAAAATCAGGATATCATGACCTTGCTGTACTAAAACATGGATTATGGTCACTACACAATAGTAAATCTAAATCTACCGGAAGATCTGGAAAGTAGACTTCCACACGGTTCCAGTGAGTATAATTAAGGCATATGAAAGATATAGGTTCTAGGGTGAAAACTCTATTCTATTCAGGTTTTATGTTCAGGCAGCATGTAGTAGGTTATGTTCTACTAATATTACAGGTCAGAGAACTCATTAATATAATCTACAAAAATTCAGAGAAATATCTATACATGTCTAGGTCCAGCATAATTTATTTTAGAATTTTCTTTTACAGTTAACAGGGTCAAATAAAATAAGCAGCAACAGGATACACATGAAATTATGGGTCTGGAATTACTAACACAGTTGCAGTAAAGTGATGATATCTAACAGATGACAAATTGGAATTTAAATCTGGACTAGGGAAAAATAATCTATACATCAGGGGCTATGTTTTATGTTGAGTAAGTTCTTTCAAATTATGTCATTAGCACGACTAAAAATCTGATTCAAAGTGAAACATACAGCAGTCCAGAAATGAACTTAACATAAAAAATAACAAATAATTCATACGATCACATATAGCATGCAAATTGGTAATCAAAGCAATCCTAGGTGTCAATATGCAAATTTCTAAGGTTTAAGATGCAATTATCACAGTCATGGTATCAATTCATCGAGCAACTTCAATTTAGCATATATAATTTTAATGTCCAATTTATCAAGTAGCCATATGCATGAATCAGGTTATTTAGTTGTGCATATGTATGAAACATTAGGGACTGGATTTAGATCGAAAAGATAGCACAATGTTAAGAGTACGTCGGGTTAGCTCGTGTAAACCCTCGATAATCTTAACGGAATTGTCAAAAGAAGCTTTCATAGCAAAATGAATAGGATCTACTTGCATGAGATCAAATAATCTTGAACACAAACAATAAAAAGGGTTCAAGAAGAGACTTGCTTATTATAGTGTAGATATAATTAAATAGGAATAACAGAATCAGAATTTCGGGCAAAATCTCCCAAAAACACGTGCGAAAAACCAACAGCAACAGCAAAAGCCAAGAGAAAATCTTCACACCAGATCGGGATAGAACACAGAACACCAAAACTGGATATCATGCGCCTAGAATACGAAACACCAAATTGAACCAATAGGATCTCTTCCTCACACCGGATCCAATCCAAATAGGGGATAGCAAAGAGGGATCTGGTGTGGCCGAACACGGGACAACAGATCCGACTAATCACTTGTCGTCTTCCTCGGCAAGGAAAGAGAGAGACGGCGTCTTCGACAGCGATTGCGACGGGGCGTGCACGAAGCGGCGTCGGCACCACGGTCGGAAAGTGACAGCGGCGACGGCAACCACGACGAAACTCCGGCGAACACTGTTTTCGGTGGAAAACAGAGAGCATTGACAATGGTGAGTCCAGGACTCGACGGCGATGCTAGGGGACTCAGGTGAAGCGGCGAGAGACGACGAGGGCAATGAGGGTGCACGGAGATGGGTTAGGGCGACGGTAAGGGGTTACGACAGTGGTGAAACTTCGGGGAATGGGTTTCGGTGATGGGTTGGCGAGGACGATGGGGACAACGACAGGATGGAGACGATGAGGATGGTGGTGACGGTGGTGAAGGGCGATCGGAGTAGCGACGAAGGTAGGGTGGTGCTCAGTTGCGTTTTGGGTTAAACGAAAACAGAGAAAGAGTAGGGTAGGGATCGGGGAAAGAGAAAGTGGGTAACAGCGGAAGTGAGAGAGAGAATAAATTATTAGGGTTTAATGGGGTTATTTATAGGGGTTCAATAATTAGGGTTCTGGATTGAGATTATGTGGGTTCTGGGTAACGATTTTGGCTCCAAAAAGAGACAAACAAATGCAATGAGATGAGACGAACACAAAGGAGGATAAATCAAACTCAAAATAGAAAGAAAAAAAATGCAAAGAGAACGGGATCCAACCAAAAGAACACAGATTGATCAAAAGAGAACAAAAGAACCCAAGAAAAGACAAAATACTCAATAACAAATGAATTCAAATACAATAATCAAAAGAGTACAAAAATACAATAAAATCTGAAAATAGGGCTTACATATACATAAATAATTAAACACATATTACTGTTTAATTGTTCACTGGAAACAAACTACCATACCTAACAAGTAATATGGCATGCTACTACAATGGGTGTTTTACATGATTCACCTTCATCTATAAAGTGGTGTCAGCGACGGACGAAACCTTTACAGGTTTAAGGGTTATGATTAAATATTCAATATTCAAACTTTATATAATGTAAATGGAAAGAACAAAGAAGAAACTGCAAAATACATCTCAAACACTATTTAAACCCTTTTCACCAACAAACCTCCATCGTTCCAATGTAATCACTATTATTATTCTAATTTAAGGAGAGACTCTCAAAAAAGAAATATAAAACGAACAAAGTAATATATCCAAAACTCATATCGTCTTATTTTTCAGTAGGTCAGTCATCATTTTCGACTTTTAACTTTTTTGAACTTTAAATTGCTTTAACTTCTTCTTCATCCTTTCTTATCATGCATCCAGATTATGTTCTTGTAGTTTTTTCTCCATACATGACATCTTGTGATTTTTTATAAGAAAATGTATTCATCTCCAATGCATCTCTTGATCTGCCCATTAGATTCACCAACATTTTGACCTTGCATATAAAATTAGATAATTAGTTATTGATCCTTTTTAACTTCGTAGGAATCACATGTTTTAAGCACATTACATTTAGGGGAAATAAATTGGTAAAAGTCATATTTGAAAGGTATCATGAACAATTAGGCGACTGTATAGTGGTGAACTCACCATTTTCATGTTTATTTCATTGCCTAGCAACATAAACTCATTTACTTCCATGCCAACATTTCAAGAAAAGATTTTGATAATTAGTGGCATTTTTCAGAGAATCAAGTAAAAACTTTATACTAAATCCTGTGTACTACTTCACAAACTTTATTCAGCATATCTATTTGCCTAAAAAATTTACAAAAAGTTATTCAGAATCCATGGTATCAACTAACATGAAAATTTCAAAGTTTTACTAACTGGAGAACCTATATATATATATATATATATATATATATATATATATATATATATATATATATATATAATAAAACACAAAGAAAGCTATCAAGTGGCTCTCCTTCAATTTCCCAAAAAATCAAAGGTCTAGATCTAACCTCACAAAACATATTTTTCCCCCCAAAAGTTTCCCCCCAAAACTCAAATTCAAATCTCCCACCCAAAACAACTCTTATATTTATTTAATTATTTTTCTCTCTCTCTCTCTCTCCCTCTCTCTCTCTCCCTCTTCTATTCAAAAATTTAAGAAAATAAAAAATTTAAAATTTTTTACAAAATTAAAAATTAATAAACTAAAAAAATTTAAAATTTAAAAACTTTAAAAATAATTCAAAAAAAAATCAAAAAAATCATATAATATGTTTTTTGCTGGACCCCCAAAAGTTTCTCATATAATATATTTGCTACTTCAATTAATTTGCTGGACTTTCCTCAAAAAAAAAAAATTTTTAATTAATTTGATGGACCTCTAAAACTATTTTATATGATCAAACAAGGTGCACCGTTCCGAAGACGTGCCGGAGGCACGTGTCAACGGGCAAACCTAGTATATATATATATATATATATATATATATATATATATATATATATATAACAATTACATAAATTATGTAGGACACAGATAACATGAACACATATTTTTATAGATATAATATGAAGCAATTTTGGTTATCCAACTAATGCCAATAAATAGCAGGCTCGTAAATTGGTGCAGGTTACTGTAAATAAAGGGCAATAGTGACCGAGTACTATGAATTAATTAGCAAAGATGAGAAAACCCAATAGATGGCCGCAAATTAATACACCAGCATCATGATTAAATCTTCTACTTAAATATATTCAATATTTTTTACACTTGTTTGAAACCCAATAGGTTGAGGCTGTGAAGGATTGGCCTATTCCCAAGTCAGTTTCTGAAGTCAGGTGTTTTCTCGGTTTGGTTGGCTATTATTGGAAGTTCATCCAGGATTTTTCGAAGATAGCAGGACCGTTGACTAAATTGACTGGAAAGGATCAGAAGTTTTATTGGTCTGATGAGTATGATAGAGCTTTTGTTGAGTTGAAGAACAGATTAACGTCAGCGCCAGTGTTGACTATATTATTGGAAGTTCATCCAGGATTTTTCGAAGATAGCAGGACCGTTGACTAAATTGACTGGAAAGGATCAGAAGTTTTATTGGTCTGATGAGTGTGATGGAGCTTTTGTTGAGTTGAAGAACAGATTGACGTCAGCGCCAGTGTTGACTATTCTTGATGGTTCAGGCGGATTTGTAATTCACTGTGATGATTCTAGTAAGGGTCTTGGAGTAGTTGTGATGCAGAAGGGCTGAGTCATTGCGTATGCATCGAGGCAGTTGAGGCTACATGAAAAGAACTATCCTACTCATAACTTGGTGTTAGCAGCAGTGATTTTTGCTTTGAAGCTGTGGAGACATTATTTACTTGGGGACCGAGTGAAGATCTTTACAGACCACAAAAGTCTCAAGTACGTCTTCACCCAGAAGGAGTTAAACATGAGGCAAAGGCGTTGGTTGGAGTTTATGGCCGATTATGTCATTAGTTTGCAATACCATCCTGGTAAAGTAAACTTGGTGCCAGATGCTCTGAGCAGGAGACCGGCAGTTATGTTCTTGACTCTATAGAGGGATCTGATTGAGCAGATGAGGAGGTTGGAGTTGGATGTTTTGTTGCCCAGTTCTGATCGGAGTTGTCGGGTGCTTCAGCTGCAGTCGTCTCTTATTGATCAGATTAAAGAGGCTAGTGATGCACAATTACAGAGATTTCGAGCTGAGGTTGAGTCTGGGTCCAGGACAGACATGGTTATTCATTTGGATGGATCGCTTCGTTTTGGGTCCAAATTATGTTTTCGGAAGGTGATGTTCGTCAGAGGTTACTTGAGGAAGCCCATCAGTCTTCGTATTCTATCCATCTTGGCGGTACTAAGATGTATCGGAATTTGAAGCTTCATCTCTAGTGGTAGGGTATGAAAAGGGCTATGGCTCAGTTTGTTGCTCAGTGTTTAATCGGCCAGCAGGTTAAGGCAGAGCATCAGAGATTCGCTGGACTTCTTCAACCACTTCCTATTCCAGAGTGGAAGTGGGAACATATCACTATGGATTTTGTGACCGCTTTGCCGAGGAGTTCTAAGGGTCACAATGCTATTTGGGTGATTGTCGACCGTTTGACGAAGAGTGCTCACTTCATTACTTTCCGCGTCGGTCGGTCTACTGGGAGCCTAGATGAGCGGTATATGCAAAAGATTGTTAGACTTCATGGGATACCAGTCAGTATTGTATCCGACAGGGATACGAGATTCAGAACAGTTTGGGGAGTAAATTAAAGTACAGTACAGCTTCTCATCCCCAGACTGATGGTCAGTCAGAGCGGACTATTCAGATTCTTGAGGACATGTTGAGGTCCTGTATGCTTCAGTTTGGTGGGTCTTGGGAGGATCATTTACATCTCGTAGACTGCTCCTTTCGAGGCACTCTATGAGTGAAAGTGTAGATCACCAGTATGCTGGGATGACATTGGTCAGAGGAAGTTGTTGGGTCCGGAGTTGATCACCAAGACAGTGGATGCAGTGGTTCAGATCAGGAAACACTTGCAGGCAGCTCAGGACAGGCAGGCGAGGGCCGATGTCCATCGTAGGGCTTTGGAGTTTGTTGTTGGTGACCATGTTTTCCTTAAGGTATACGCCGTGGCGTGGTGTCATTCGGTTCGGTGGTAGGGACAAGCTTAGCCCTAGGTTTATTGGACCGTTTGAGATTTTGGAGCGAGTACGCAAGGTGGCCTATCGTCTTGCATTGCCGCTAGCTTTATCAGGAGTGCAAGATGTTTTCCATGTCTCATAACTCGGAGATATATCCGATATGAGAGCCACGTGATAGACTATTCTGAGTTGACCATTCGGCCAGATTTGACTTGTGAGATTCTGCCAGTTGCTATTGTGGATCGGCGGGAGAAAGTGCTTAAGAACAAGGTCATCAAGTTGGTTCGTGTTGCTTGGAATCCTCACTCGCTTAGTGAGTCGACTTGGGAGCTGGAGGAGGAGATTCAGCAGAAGTTTCATCATTTGTTTGAGCAGTTCTTGTTTTGGTCTTTTGGTTGTTTTGGAGTTACCCTATGTATCTTCCTTTTGAATTTCGATGACGAAATTCTTCTTGTTAGGTGGGTAGATTGTAACCCCTATTTTTTATTTTTGTATATTTTTGACTGCATTTTTCGTTTTGGTGTATTTTTCTTTATTGTATTTTTCTGAACTGTATATTAGATTTGTTTTCAATATATATTCATTTTATTTCATTTTGATCTCCTTGTGATTGATTGATGTCTCTTTTGTTCGTTTTTCGTTATTTCCCTCATATTTTTTTGGTCTTGTTATCTTTAATCTTATTTTTTTTTGGTGTTGTGGTGGTGTTTTGGTTGTCTTTTTCCCACTCCTATTATTTTGATCCCTAATTAGATTTTTTAAAGCCAAAGAATTCCCCAATCCTATTTGCATTCCTATTTGTATTTGACCCAAAGTCCAAAACCCATCTGTATACCTATTACTAACTACTAATACCCATTACCCATTAGTCCACATCTAAAATCATATATATAAATCCTCCTAATTCTAAACCGTAACCCTAACCCTATTATCCCCTCTCTTGTTCTGGCCTCCCTTATCTCTCTCTCCCTCTCTTGATTGCTCCCGGCTGCCCCAACCCGCACCCCATCACCCCCAGGCCGAGCCTCACCACACCAGTCCGACCACCCTTGCCGGCCTTCATCCCCCCTCTCCGGCCACCACAAAACCCGAACCTTTCCCTTGCGTTGCCGATCACCACACCACCACCATCAACAACATCCCTTGCACCATCAATCCCCCTACTTCTTTTCGTGGTGTTCTCAAAGTGGTCTCTTGCCACTTTGATCATCATCGCTTTAAGGAGGTTGGTTCGTGTGGAGATTTGTTCGTGGTTGCTTGGATTCGCAGATTTAGCGGATTTCGTTCGTGGGTTTTTCTTCTAGGCTTGATTGCATCGTTCTTCATCCCTAGATTATGACAAGTAACTTGTACTCCAATTCATTTGTTTGATATAAGTCCCAAAGTTCACCTATAGTGTAGTTGGGTCCAGAGACAACTCTTGATTGTGTTTTCCTTGATGGGTTTTGTCTCTATTGTGATATTTTGGCCATAGAAGACTCACGACACAAATCTTGACATGAAATAACCTAGGATTTGCTGTTCTTGAATTTGGATCGTGTATGTGTGACTTTTATGTGATTTTGTGTTTTGGTTGATATCCATGTGAAATTCTTAGCGCGGACATGTTAGGTACCCTAGAACATGATGTTTAAACACTTGGTAGACTATATTTCAAGTTTGGATGTGTTTGGATCAATATTCTTGAAGTTATGTTGTTTTGGTTTTGAAGGGTGAAATCTGTATTTTCTTGCTGTTTTGTTTTGTTTGCTGTTTTCGACTATGCTACAGTCATTATCTTGATTTTGGTATAAAACATGAATTTTAGATAATTTCTTCTATTTTCAAACCCTCTAACCTTGCTTGATTTTGATTTCATATGACTGAGTTATGACTGTTTTAGTACAGAGGTGTCGATCTTTTCCATATTCTGTTTTTGGATAATTTTGATAACAAACTATTTTCAAGAACCATGCTACACATATTATTTTGATTTGAAACTTTGGTCAGTGATTCTTTATTAAGTTAGGGGTTACTCAGAATTTTGGTGAATTTTATTGATAAGTTTTATGTGGTGTTTCATGCTCGTTTCTAAAATCTATACATGCTGTATTTTGCTCGCTGTTCTGTAAAGAACCCTATTTTCACTATGATTCCTTTTACTGAATGAAAAATGTTTGTGAAATGTGAAAGTTATTAAATTATATATATTTTCATATCTCTTTGAAGGAATTGGATTTCGTTTCACTGGTTGCGAGATATCTTAGTTTTCGTACAGCAGTGTTGGGATTTCCAGATTTGCCAAACTATGTTTTCTTGATGATTTCTTATTTTTGATGACTGATCTATTTTTTCTGGAAAATTTTGAAACTTTATATTTTGATTCTGGACATATAGGGAAATACTCCAGATTTTTCGTAGATTTATTTAATGGTTTTCATGCTGTTTTCCTGTTCTTGAATTCGTTTACTTGTTTTCTGGCTGAACCTAATTTCTGTATTCAAATCAGTTTTGAGCTGTGTTTTTGTGAATTAATATATGACTTAATTATACTATTTTCCAGATCCTTCGACGGATCTAGATTTGCTTGTTTGTAACTCTTGGAATCACTGTTTTACTACAGCATGGTCTTACTGTCCTGAACCTTAGATGTGTTTATTTTAGTCTTTTATGAGATATCTTACACTTGTACATGTTTGGTTTGCAACTTGCACTTGTCACATGATCATGCCATGTTATTCTTGATATATTTTGCTCATATACATGCTTGTTGGATGTTAATAATAAATAACCAAGCCGGGGTTTAAGGGACAGATCTAATAGTGGATAATTCAGAAAGATGTACTCGGAAGGGGATCCACTGATCCTACGTGATTACTTGAGATATGATACTTGATACGTGATTACTTGATACTTGCAAGCAAGACACGATACTTGCCACTTGCACTACTTGACACGTGATTATATGATACATGATACTTGGAGCTTGGAGCTCAATTACTTGCTTGTCTCCGAGTATACTGCCCTCTATAGTCAACTATGAAATCTAAAGTGAAACTGTTTTGTTGTAGCAATCATGTTCTATGGGCTACATGAAGTGCTACCTAGACAGTAACTCACTACAAGACTTGAACATGATACTTGAACATGATACATGCTTGCTTGATACTTGACTACATAATACATGAGACTTGATTATATGAGACTTGAAACTAGACGCTTGATACATGAACATATGATACTTGACACTTGATGCATGTTTACATGATACTTGATTACTTGACACTTGATTTATGCCCTGTACACTTGATCACTTTCACCATGCCATTCGTTTACTTTGACATCACACTTACACCATGTGCTAGTTAGTTTCCCCATGTGCCTGTATCCTACTTTATAAGTGACCTGTGACTTGCAATTGACGGGTACTTGTGTTTTCTCTTTTTCTCTTTCCTGCATTAGATGAATTGCAGATTTTGGAGAACAGGTTCCAGATGGTATCAGAGACTTGAAGTATTAGTGCTGCATTTATTATTATTTCTTGTATCGTGCTTGAACAATAATTGTATTTGAGACTTGGATTTATTCCTGTATTTGGGCAATGTGACCCAAGACTTGTGTTTTATTCAGATCATGACTATTTGAGATTTATGTATTGGGTCTCAAGTATTCTTATTGGTATTTTGACTCATTATGTGCATGTGGTTGATTAATTCGCTTCCGACTCTGAATGTTTCTTATTCATGTTATTAAGATTTCTTGAACAGTTTTATGGATGATGAAAATCATTCGCTGGGCTTTTGTTACGTATCCGTATTCCGTATTCTTTTTGGGAAGCAGGGCGTGACAGTTTCACTCCCTGAAGACACTCTAGACATCTTTTAAGATACAAAATAAAGTATATAGTTACCTTGAAGTGACAGTTACGACTGAAATAGTTCGCTGGAATAGTGATCGCTTGGCCACAACCGCTTGCAGAACCACACAAAAGCAAGAAACAACTTAGAGAGTCAAAAGTGAAAGTGAGAAGTGAAGAATGGGGAGTGGTGTGAGGGGCTTTCAGACGCTTTGGGCTCCCACAGAGGCCCATCAGAAGCCTAAATGATAGAATCTATGCAGGCGTAAGCAACCGCCTCGTGATTCGTGCTTGATCTTCATCTGACGGCTCAGGTCTCGCCACGTACCTCGGATCTACAATCCGAGCAACCGAGCTACGTATTGACGAAAAATTACTCTTTCCTCGTGATTCGCGCCTGATTTTAATCAGACGGCTCAGATCTCGCCACGTACCTCGGATCTACAATCCAAGCAACTGAGGTACCGAGTTGTGTATTGACAAAAAATCACTATTTCCTCGTGTTTCGCACCTAATCTTCATCAGAAGGCTCAGATCTCGCCACGTACCTCGGATTTACAATCCGAGCAAACGAGATACCGAGCTGCGTATTGGTAAGAAATCACTCTTTCCTCGTGATTCGCACCTGATCTTCATTAGACGGCTCAGATCTCGCCACGAATCTCGGATATACAATCCGAGCAACCGAGGTACCAAGCTACGTATTGGCAAAAAATCACTCTTTCCTCGTGATTCGCGCCTGATCTCCATCAGACGACCCTGATTGTGCCACGTACTTCGGATCCAAAATTTGAGCAACCGAGACACCGAGCTGCGTATTGGCGAAACGTCACCAATTCCTCGTGATTCTCGCAGGATCTCCATCAGACGCCCCTGATTATGCCACGTACTTCGGATCCAAAATCCGAGCAACCGAGGTACCGAGATGCGTATTGTCAAAAAATCACCAATTCCTCGTGATTCGTGCCTGATCTTCAACAGACGACATTGATTGTGCCACGTACTTCGAATCCAAAATCTGAGCAACCGAGGCACCGAGCTACATATTGGCAAAAAAGCACAAATTCCTCATGATTCTCGCCTGATCTCCATCAGACGACCCTGATTCTGCCACGTACTTCAGATCCAAAATCTGTGCAACCGAGGCACCAAGCTGCGTATTGGCAAAAAATCACCAATTCCTCATGATTCTCGCATGATCTCCATCAGATGGCCCTAATTGTGCCATGTACTTTGGATCCAAAATTCGAGCAACCGAGGCGCCGAGCTGCGTATTGGCAAAAAATCACCAATTCCCCGTGATTCATGCATGATCTTCATCAGACGGTCCTGATTGCGCTATGTAGCTCGGATCTGAAATCCGAGCTACCGAGGCACCGAACTACCGAGCTACCGAGCTGCTCATGCGGAAAAAATGCCTTCGCGTCAGAGGAACTGTCCGATCACTCAGAAATTCTTGCCGAAGCATGGTGAACGTCCCAGGTTCAGCCACGTCACCAAAGCGATGATCCACCCTCTGATTGTTCAGAAATTTGCATCACTTGTCGATAGACATCCCAGATCGCGCCACGTCGTCATTCCCTTGATTAAATCCTTTTTATTTTAATTATAATTCGAATTAATTATTTAAAAATTGTAAAAAATGATTAAAAATTCAAAAAAATTAATTAAAAATTCTAAAAAAATAATTATAAACTCGGAGAAATATTTTTTAGCGCCTGGGTAAATAATTATTAGTTAGAATGATTAATTAGTGCTCTCGGAAAATAAATTGTTGCTTTGCAAAATTGAATAAATGATTCGAAAAATAGTTAAAAATTGGAAAAATTCACGAAAGTCCAGAAGAGCCTAAGAACGAATTTGGACATGTTGCCCGCTCAGAAAAACACAGTTACTCCCCAAACAAGATCCGAACTCCCTTTAAGAACTCCGATAAAGTCCTGTACGCCATCGAAATAGCAAAAATACTCCCCAAAGGCTGTAACAAACAATCTTTGGGAGAGAGGGGATCGTGATACGGCTAAAAATGGGAGTAAATCGGGACTGTTCAAATCGGGCACGGATCTTAAAGCTTACAGGGGCAAAACGGTAATTTCACCTACAAAACGGATCCGAATTTGGCACGAGTAATCTCGAGGGCCCAATAACCCACAGAAGGATCTATAAACTTGGGCACGGGTCCCAACCCGTTAGGAGCCAGTTCAAAAGGATATGGAGAAATCCTGATTCGTCCTTATCTCTAGGAGGTGGTTCCAACCACTTGTATCCATTTACACCGAGGAGTAGAGATTTGTTCTTATCTCGAAACAGATCGCCATGGAGACTATAAAAACCCCACTCCTCCTACCGTTACAAGGTGATCACTCTTTGCCAACCTAAAGCTCTTTCATATTCTTTTCTGAGTGCTGACAAGAGCGTCGAAGGGTGCATCGCCGGGATCAACCCCGGTGTTTCGAACTTTGTGTAGGTCAACGGCAGCAGCGGGAACCCAGCCAAACGCCAGTGGAAGTGTTCAGATTTGACTCATTTGATTTCCTACAAACCCACAAATTTATCTGATTCCCTCCACACCGAAATCAGCGGCAACAACATACATAAGAACCATTATTTTCAGTTAAAATCCTACATCTACTACTTTTATAGAATAATATCTTGATGTGTTTTAATTTACAAATACATCATTGTTAACTTGATAATATGCAACATACAGTAGAGCTCAGAATACAAAATAACATTTAATTCATTTTTTTAAAAGTAAATAGATTTGAAAGTATCATGCATATATAGTCCTTTCGAAATTTGCTTTAGTTAAGATCTGAATGGCCACCGATCAAACCGCTTCTTAGGAGCACGCTATACCGTCCTCTTTGGCTCCATGGATGCTATACAACTTGGTCACATATCACTACTAACTCCAGATATATCTTACAGACAATACTAATCGTATTTGACTCTCAACAAAACACGTTCAGTTCTTCAAACTAATAACTTCACTACTACATAAACAAAGTTTAATCTCTTTCATTTACACCATCAAATATTAGGGAGAACTTTATGTACATATTTCGTCCACTATCAAAGATTATATTCAAGATGACAAGTTTAAGAATTAAGCACCATCATTAAGATGATTGAACTCTCTTACATGTCATCCATACACCAAAGAAGCCATCTAAAGATGGAAAGAGACAATGAGAAAAATATTTCCTCATTTGCATCACCCATTACATCAAAATTCTTATTGAAGGCGCAAAATACACCTATAAGAGTTAAATGAGTCCATACCTACACTATAACATGTAATACAGGTCAAATTTCAAGTGATAATATGAATGATAAAGCTCTGGTCCGGAATACAATTGCCAATGGGTTCTAAGTTTATAGCCGTTGGTAGTTATTTCATATAACTCTTATTGGTGTGTTTTGCGCCTTCAATAAGAATTTCGATGTAATGGGTGATGCAATGAGGAGATATTTTTCTCATTGTCTCTTTCAATCTTTAGATGGCTTCTTTGGTGTATGGATGACATGTAAGAGAGTTCAATCATCTTAATGATGGTGCCTGATCCTTAAACTTCTCATCTTGAATATAATCTTGGATAGTGGACGAAATATGTACATGAAGTTCTCCTTAATATTTGATGGTGTAAATGAAAGAGATTAAACTTTGTTTATGAAGTAGTGAAGTTATCAGTTTGAAGAACTGAACGTGTTTTGCTGAGAGTCTAATACGATTAGTATTGTCTGCAAGATATATCTGGAGTTCGTAGTGATATGTGACCAAGTTGTATAACATCCATTGGGCCAACGAGGACGATATGAAGAAGAAGAAGAGGAACAAAAATATTAGTGTGCTCAACAAAACTTGGAGATTAAGGACAAGGAAGATGCTATGATAATAAATTGAGCTCAGTGCAAGTGATTCACTGAAAGAGAACAACAACTGAGGAAAGAAACAAAAACCATAAACTCTTTGATTTAACTGAATAAATCAACTAAGTAAAGGGACAAGAATTTAATGGGTTGCCTCCTTAATTGCAGTACTTGAAGAAAACCATTAAAAGAAATAATGGTTTTAGCATATATGAAAATACATATACCCTATATTGGAAGAAGTATCATGAAGAGAGGAGGTTGATAGGCCAAGTATTAAAGTGGTTCTAAACCCTGAACTGATCTTTTTTTGAATTCTAATACCCTAAATCGATTTTAACGCCAAAACCTAAAATCGGGTCCTATTCAACAAAAGTGAAGAACAAGAGATAGAGGGAGAGATTCAAACCTTGGCACTTTGAGATTCATGCCCGAGATCCAGGCGGAGGCGGCGGTGGTTTTGGGTGAATATATAAAAGAGAGAGAGAAGGGAAGCGATGTGCTTTTTCTCCTTTTAAAGTGAATAAGATAGCCATTATAAGCCGATGCAGGCGAGCTTGAGGCATTCAATGATGGTGGTTTTGCCGGCGCCAATGTGGCCGACGATGAGGGTGAGGGGGCGGAAGAAGGTGATCCCGTGCTTGTTTTTAGGGTCGAAGCTGTAGATCCCCTTTACCATCATCTTGTCTACCGTGCTCATCTTTGAAAAGTGCTCATCTTCGAGAATCTCAAAGACTGAGATTGAGATTTCAGGGTTTTGAGATTGGAGGTGTAGGGTTTGGCCGTGCTCATCTACGATAATCTTCGAGAATCTCGAAGAATGAGATTGAGTTTTCAAGGTTTTGAGATTGGGGGTTTAGAGTTTGTTAGGGTTTTGAAAGGGATCGGAGAGAAAAGATTGGAGGCATTAGGGTTGTGGTGCGCGGATCGAGGCAGCGGAAGGGGGCCTGGTGCAGTTGATTCAATTGCACGTGTAATACACATTTCCATTAAGTTATTTAATCTCAGCCTTTAATCGGCTAGATCAATACAATATATGAACAGCCAAGATCGTCTCTTAACAGTTTTTCTTTTTATTTTGGCTTTTATAATAGAAATATATATATATATATATATATATATATATATATATATATATAAGAATAAGAAAAGTGAGCCTCATATTTGTATGAGAAAATTTTCCTCATACAAAGCGATACTCACTTGATGGAACCATCATGAAAGATCCACTCTGTCCATCATGTTTATCATGTCAATGGATGTATATCTAGAAAAAATAAAGTGATTTTGAGGTCATTCACTCATGCATCAATTGGTTGAAAAATAATCAATTTTAACAATATTACAAATCGTACCACAAATTGGACCACATAATACATGGTTAAACGATCTCCAAACCACTTGACTTTTCTACACGTACATCCATTTGCATGATATACATAATAGACGGAGTGAATCTTCCATATGGGCCCCACCAAGGGAGTTCAATGACTTTGTACGAGAAAAATTTTCTCGTACAAATATGATGCTCACCTCTCTCTCTCTCTCTCTCTCTATATATATATATATATATATATATATATATATATATATGTACTAGATTTGCCCGTAGCCATGTGCCTACGACACGTTCTCAGAACGATACAACATATGAAAAGTCTTGTAAACAGTTTATCAACAATTATGTAGTTGAAGTTTGAATAGTATTACAATATTTAGTTGTAAATAAAAGTCCATGTTTCCATTAGTATATGGTGAAAAACAATTACAAATTGGGGTATAAAAGTCCATGTTTCCATATATATATATATATATATAGAGAGAGAGAGAGAGAGAGAGAGAGAGAGAGAGAAGAGAGAGAGAGAGAGAGAAATAATTAAATAAATAAACGAGTTGTTTGAGTGGGGGGATTTGAATTTGAGTTTTGGGGAGAAAACGTGTTTTGTGATATTAGATATGGGCCTTTGATTTTGGGGGGATTGAAAGAAAGCCGCTTGATAGTTTTCTTTGTGTTTTATTATATATATATATACTAGATTTTCCCGTGGGCATGTGCCGACAACACGTCTTCGGAACGATATAAAATACGAAAATTCCTGTAAACAGTAAAACAACAATTATGTAGCTCAAGTTTGAATAGTATGACAATAATTAGTTGTAAATAAAAGTCCATATTTTCATTAGTATATGTTGAAAAATAATTATAAATAGGGGTGTAAAATCTAACTTCTTAGAACTTTAAGTGTGGAAAATGATAAAATTTAATTGTTGAAGAGATATTTGCTATTTTGAATATAACATGTACAAAAAAAAAACATAAAAACTGAAAATTTACAAACCTGAAATCTTAAAATCTAAATTTCTAAGTAAATAAAGAAAGAATGGGAGAGAGAGATAGGGAGAGAGAGAAAGAGAGAAATATGAAAAAATGAAGAGAGAAGAAAGAGATAATAATAAAGTAATGAGTTTTTTAGTTTTTGGGGAAAAATTTTGGTTTTGGGGTTTGAAATTTTAGGAAGAAAATGTGTTTTGTGAGGTTAGATCTCGGCCTTTGATTTTGGGGGGATTGAAGGTAAGCCACTTGATAGCTTTCTTTGTGTTTATATATATATATATATATATATATATATATATATATATATATATATATATATTGCAAACGGATTGGTGCGAACTGTGTGTGAACGATAATTGTTGTAGCTATTCCCAACCCAATAGCGACAACAGTTCACATGCAATTCGTTCGTAACCGAAGGTCCTCACACACACACACACACACACACACACATATATATGGTTTCTTCCAGTGCAAACAGGTTTGCAATGGAATATTACAAACAGGCATGCAAACGCCAATGTTAGCCATTCAATCTGCACCTTGATCATGATTGTGATCTAATGACTGAGAATCGCTCTGCTCATCTCACTTACAAAGAGGGATAGTTCAGTCATTTCCCTACCACCTCAGTACACCATCTCCTTCTATCTCCTATCTCCATTTCTCTCTCATCGCAACTCCCTCATCGATCCCAAACCTGATGAATTTTTTTGCGCAAATAAAAAAACTAATAAAAATCGGAAATTTCCCAAATCAAAACCCTATTCTCTTCCTCCAAATCGAACCCAATCACCTCCACCCCTCTCTCTCTCATCACACTTCGAAGAAAGCACACCCAATTCGCCAACCCTAGCTCCGAATCCCTTCGATTCCCCAATTCAAAATTATATTCTCTTCCTTATTGAGGCGATGAAACTGATGGACGAAATTGTGGTATAAACAAATTGGGTATTGATTCAGAGCACAAGTTGGATTGTTGCAAATTCAGAGCACATAACATGTTATATACTTGATTGTTGCTATTGTTGTTAGAAAAGCTTGTATTGTATGCTGATGTTGAATTTTTAGCAGCAGAATGCTGGTCATTGTTTGAAATTTTTTAGTCCGAATGTTCAACCTAACCCGCGATTAGCAATAACGGGTAAAGGACATTTAAATCGTTAATGCAAATAGCGGGTAGGTTGAGAGGTTGATTTTTTTCAAAATCTATTCAACTTAAACCGTTATCGCCAATAACGGGTTATGTTGAAGAATTCAAACTAAGAACAAGAATTCCTTCAAAAAATAACTGCAACTTAGCCCGCTATTTGAAATAACGGGTTATGTTCACTTAGCCCGTTTTTGTCAACAATGGGTTAAATTGAAGAAATCAAACAGATAATATGATTTTCTTCAAAAATATGTCTTCAACCTACCACCCTATTGGAGATAACGGGTCAATTAACCCGTTATCTCCAATAACAGGTAAGGTAAGCTTGATTTATCTCAATAAATCTCATGAACTTGCCATTATAAATTGTTTTTTAGAGCGTGTGGGGGGGGGGGGGGGGGGGGGGGGGGGGGGAGGGGGGGGGGTCGTTCATGAAGAGGGTGAAGATCTTTTTTTTCTTTTTATTTTTTGAATCAAAATTAATAAAGTTGCCACACTGAGGGTGTTGTCATCTTGATCCAACATAGCCATGTACATGTAAGGAAGTACATATTGTCATTGAAATAAATAAAAAATAAATACAAACTACAATAATAGAGGATAAAATATTCATACAAATTGATTTATCCAAATGAAATTGTTCCAAGATGTTAGTGGTGATAACGAGTTAAGTTGAAGATGGAATTGTTCGAAGATGTACAGTTGAAGAATCATAACTATTCAGAACCTCCTTATCGCTTCAATGTGATCTTTAGAGTGAGTAGCATGTAAAATTTAAGAACCTCCATCATATAACATTTTTTTTTCTCCCTTCCAAGCTGAACCCATAAACCTTACCCTTACCCTGACCCTTACTCCTAACCCCTAACCCTTACCCTAACCCTTATCCTTAACCCTTACCCCTAACCCTAATCCTTATCCTTAACCCTTACCCCTAACCCTAACCCTTAGCCCTATCCCCTTAACCTAATCCTTACACCTAACTCTTTTTTTCACTTTTTTATTTATTCACTTTTAAATTCCAATAACGTGAAGCAGTAATAAAGAAATTTATTATTTTTAAGAATTTACGAATTATTAAAAAAATACAAAAAAAGAAAAATTTAATATATTGTAAGTTTCCTAAAACCTAGCCCTAGCCCTAGCCCTAACCCTCTAATCCTTAATCTGAAATCAATGTATATGGAGATTTCAACAAATTCCTAATTTTCATATGGAGAAATCAATTTATATGGATATTTTATTTGATTTTTTTTTATTTTTTTTAATTTTTTTTAATTTATTTTAATTTATTTTTACTTATTTCAATGACAACATGTACTTCCTTATATATACAGGGTTATGTTGGATCAGGATGACAACACCCTCAGCATGATAACTTTATGACCGTACCTACTATTTGCAATAACGGTTTAAATGTGTTTTACCCGTTATTTCCAATCGCGGGTTAGGTTGAACATTTGGGATAAAAAATTTCAAACAATGAGCAGCATTCTGCTGCTAAAAAAATCAACATCAACATACAATACAAGCTTTTCTAACAACAATTGCAACAATCCAGCAGATAACAGGTTAAGTGCTCTAAATTTCAAACAATAGAAACAATAGCAACAATCCAATTGCGGGTTAGGTTATGTGCTCTGAATTAATACCCAATTTGTTTATACCTCAATCTCTTTCATCTGTTTCATCACCTCAATAAGGAAAAGAATATGGTTTCAAATTGGGGAATTGCAGGGATTTGGAGCTAGGGTTTGGGAATTGGGTGTGCGTTCTTTGGAAAGCAATGAGAGAGAAGGGGTTGGAGGTGACTGGGTTTGATTTGGCGGAAGAGAATATGATTTTAATTTGGGGAATTTCCGATTTGTGTTAGGTTTTCAATTTGGGGAAAATTTTTCTTTGGGTTGGGGATCGATGAGGGAGTTACGATGAGAGAGAGAAAGAGATAGGAGATAGAAAGTGAGGTTGAACTGGGGGGGGAGGGGGGGTAGGGAAATGATTGAACTACCCCTCTTTGTAAGTGAGATGAGCAGAGCGATTCTTAGCCATTAGATTACGATCATGGTCAAGGTGTAGATCGAAAGGCTGACCTTGGCGTTTGCATGCACTTTTGCAAACTTCCATTGCAAAGAAAGAAACCTATATATATATATATATACTAGTTAAAATTTATCGTGGACCAAGTACACGTGACTTGATGGATGTGCCAGTTGAATATTTTAACAATGTTTTATGTTGTTGAGAAAATCAATTATAGAAGCAATCTCATTAAGAACTCAAATGAAGATATAGTATGATCACTATATATTAATTATGTACACAAAATACTTAAAATTTTAATACTAATGATTGTAAATATTATATCTGGTATTGAGTAAATACAAAATAACATGTAAATAATTAATAATTCATTAGTTGAAGTTTAAGTTTTAGTATGATGAGAAACCACATGAATAGTAACCCCTGTTCCCGCAAATACACATTCTTGAATATTTTCTGTATTTCAATTAATTATAAATTTATTTTGTATTAAATTCGTTTTGGATCTTCTATTAATGTGTTTTCTAATCGACAATTATATTTATTTCGAATGATGATGTATTTTTACTTTATTTTCTATTCCTAATTGATTGATTATTTAATTATTATCATTATTCTTATTATTGTTATTATTAATATTGTTATCATTATTATTTTTATTAATAATAATAATAATAAGAATAAGAATAAGAATAATAATAATAATAATAATATTATTATTATTATTAACAAACGAAATATATTATTAATATATGATTATTCTAATTATTTTTGAAAAGCTAAATCTTAATCTAATTGTATTCTTTCAATTAATTCTATTTTCTATTGAACCTTGTAAAATTGTGTTTTACAACCTATTCGAATATTTTGTGTACTAAGTACTCTTATTTAATCTATTAATATCCTAATTGTTTATCCTATTTATTTAAATCCAATACCCTATAGTCTTCTTCTTTTTGGATCCAAATCTACTAACCCTATAACCCGCAACCTGCTACCCAAACACACCATCTAATTACATATATATATACTCTTTACCCCCCCCCCCCCCCCCCCCAACCCTAATTATCCAACCCATCACCTTAGCCGCCACTATTCTAACCTAACCCTCTACCCTATTTACTGTGCAACCCCTACCCCACCGCTTCATCTTCTTCCCCTATTCATCTACAACCTCCTGCCATTCCCCCATCTTCTACCGCCCCATTATCGCTTGCGACTACCATCCTCACAGTCATCTCCAACACCCAGTCGTCATTTCCTCCCTCCCGAGCGCACACCGCTCCCTGCCTCCAGCTGCCGCCTCGTCGCTCAACCTCTCGACCAGTTGTCACCTCCCCGTAGCTCCCCATCGTCATCATCATCATCTTCTTCTTCGTCTCCAACCCTATGCACCACTGCTCGAGCCATCATTTTCTTCCTCCGCTCTTGTCCTCAGCTCGTCGGCAGTTGCAACCCCCTCCATCCTGCCATCATAACTCCGCACTACTCCACTTGACCCTGCGCTGCCATCCTCTTCCTCCCCCGTCGGAAGTAGCCAGTCTCGCGGTCATCCCCTGCCTTCTCGTTGTAATCCAATTGTTGCAGTCAACAACCTCGCCATTACTGTCGCTCTTTCCATACTGCCATCATCGAGCCCCGCAACCCCCGCTACCCTTCGCCTCGACTCCCTCGTCCTCCAGCTGCCCCTATGTGCTGCCTGCCACAACAGTCAGCCAGCGCCGAAGTCCCAGCTCCCGCCATTGTTTCTACTCTTGCTGATGTTCCTTGTGCACGTGTGTATGTGTGTTGCACGTGCGGTGGTGTGCACATGCTACTATTGCTGTCTTGCTGTTAATTGCCGTTGCATCTTGTGTTGCCGTTGAGGTTCTCCATCATTGCACGTGTGTTGCACATGTTTCATTGTTGTACGTGTTTCCAGTTGCACGTGCCTTGCCTATTGTTGCACGTGTCATCGTCGGAATCATAATCCCGTTATTCTCTTCATAGTCGGATTGATCATATTAGAGGCAAGTCACTTTTCTCTCCCGAATCACTATTGTATCGTATTCGAGATTTTATTGAATTTCCACAGTAGATCCTAATTGTTTACCAAATTGTTATATCGTTATCTTCCGTCGAGTATATTGAGGGTTTACACGAGCTAACCCAAAATATTCTTGACTACATGCCATTGTTGACTCCTAAACTATCGAATCTTTCATGCATTCATGTAGTATTGATAGTAGAAGTTATCCATGACACTGTACAAATAAACTAGTGTAGAATTGATTATTAGGTTATTGTGTTAGAATGATTGATTGATGCCTCATTGATGTTAAATTAGTGTATGAATGTATCCTTCATTGTGTTTACCCTGCTATTGTGTCTACTACGCCGAATATAAGATTTGTTAACTATTGAATTGAAGTTTATCATGTTTTGATCGCCTTTTTATGTCGAACCCTAATTTTCACTGTCTGTCTGAAACTTGTCAAACCTTTTGACCTAGTATTTGACATAAAATTTATAACTTTTTAAACGAAAAATTTCCCCCTATGTTTCTAGTTTCTAGAACATCAAAAATTTTTGAATTCTGAGTTTTATTGCAAAAGTTGTAGTAATTTTACTGCTGCTGCATTTTTACTTCTAGAATTCCTGGTTCCTGTATCTCTTCATGTTGAAGTTATTAACAAGCTAAGTTAATGTTAGAATATTGCCATGATAATTTCCAGATTATTAGTTAACATGATTTGGAACTTAATGAATATTTTTTATGACTTCAAAATTGGGTTTTTACTGATTTTACAGTAGAACAACTTGATGTCGATTTTCAGTCAGAACATGTAATCTGCAATGAATGATGTAATTCGCCTATCTACTGTTATTGGATTTCGTATTTTAAATGTGTTAGAATCGTTGGGAAGTCTAGTTTCTAGAACTTCTGACGGATCCGGTTTTGGATTTTTGTAGCAGCGGGAACCTTGATTTTAGTACAGTAACCTATTACTGTCCAGAACTGTGCTTCCATATTTTTCTTAATATAATTCATATATATCGTTGTATTGAATGGATTGAAGTGTGTGAATTGCATTGCATGATCCTAGTATACTATTGTCATCATTCTAATTGTCCCATTCTAATTGACCGTCCTATTGTTACTTCTATTGATACTATCGTTTGTCGAATTTCTCTAAATTGCAGAATGTATTGATTGCATCGATAAAATGCTCAACAAGCTGGGGTTTAAGGGTTGATTTTAGTAGTGGACAATATAGAGACTGTACTCAGAGGAGGGGCCAGTGTTTCCCTATTTATCGGTCATATCTATCATATTGGTCATCGATTGGTTGCAGATTACTGGTTACAGTTTCCGATTGAATCGTGCATCGATCATCGTTCATTAAATAATCGATCATTAAATCATCGATCATTATTGTTCATCGTTGCCGAGTACATGATCTGTAAAGTACACCACTATCGTCTAAACGACATTGATTGGATGCGCCGAACCTGTGGTATAGGACACAGTAGTATGTGCACTAGTAAGACTAAAAACTAATAGACTTATAAATTGACACAATATTGACACTGCATATTGAACATCGTCATTGCTATTGATATTGAACATTGTTTATTGATATTGACATCGGCCCTTGAATATTGACATCGAATTGAAATATCATTTATTGTTATAACCATCGTATTATTACCATTGATAATGAATATTGCTATCGTCCATTGTTATTGATCCATTTTGTTTTATTGGATTCATTGTTGTAGCATATTTTCATTATTCAATGCTTTCTCTACTTGTTGTCCATGACTTTGTCTAAGGATAATTTTTCTCCTCTTTTTAGATGAGGTATTCACAGGTGATCATGGAGAGTTACCTGCAGGACTTGGAGAACAGACTTTCTGACGATTTATTGCTTTCTAGATTGATCTTAATTTTTTGGACTTCTTGTATTGTGTTTTGTTTAAACATTGTATTATGGGCATTGACCCGACAATTGTTATTTTATTTCCAGACGTTGGATTATCGTATTTGGTTATTTCATGTTTTATTCCAAGTATTGTTATTCATATGACTATTTTTTATTGCATGCGTGGTTGTATTTATCTTGTTATATTGTTGAGTTGAACAATAACAGCTTATGGATGACGCAAGTCATTCACTGGGCCAATATCACGCGCTCGTGTTTCGTGTTTTTGGGAAACAGGGCGTAACAGATTTTTAGTGGTATCAGAGCCCAGGTTTGGCTAATGTGTTAGTCATGTTTGACTAATATGTTAGTCAGGTTTGACTTTATCCAGGTTGGACCCTAATAAGTTTGGGTTTAACCGGTTTGACTCAACAATATGTACAGCACGTGAATCACATGGATAATTGATAACCAACATAATCTGGGTACTAATCTTATTTTATTCACTTTTGATCCCTTCATATTCAGTTCCTTCATTTCTTGTTTTCTGTCGACCCTTCCATTCATTCACATTCATTGATTCCTTATTGGGTATAATTTCATTCTTTCTGTACACATAATCTTTTGATTCCGGTGTCATCCATTCTATTTCTTTTTGTTTGATTCGTCGATCGGCATCACTTGATCTGCTATGACTTGTAAGAAGCTTGGAACATCACCAGGAAAGGAAGAGTCATTTTTTTCTCCAAGATGTGAATGTAGAGTCTCAGGATCCCAGGAAGTGCTCAGGATCTAAAGTTGTGAGGAGTTGAACTTCATGCTAGAGAGACTTCGTTTGGATGTGCAAATGATGGTGAGCCATAAGGCAAATTGCTGGAGTTAATGGATGTTGATGACAGATCCTTTTTGATCCGAGTAGCGCAGCGGAAGCGTGGTGAGCCCATAACCCACAGGTCCCAAAATTCATTTGTTGCTTCTCCTTCTTTGCATTGTTTACTCCCTTCACATACACTTCCATTGTCATCATTCATTGAATCTCTGTTCAACATCATTCTAGATTAATACATTCTTATCTATATTCTTTCTTATTCTAGTGTTGCTACCATTTTGTCTATTTCCTTTTATTCCTTGTTTTGTTATCGCACAAGTTGCTTTTTCCTTGTTCTACGTTCTGCCTAATTGAATTTCGAGGACGAAATTCTTTTTATTAGGTGGGTAGGATAGTAACCCCGTCCCCGCAATTACACATTCCTGAATATTTTCTGTATTTCGATTAATTATAAATTTATTTTGTGTTAAATCCATTTTGGATCTTCTATCAAAGTGTTTTCTAATCAACAATTATATTTATTTTGAATGATGATGTATTTTAACTTTATTTTCTATTCCTAATTGATCGATTATTTAATTATTATCATTATCTCTAATATTATAATGAGAGAGTTGGGGTTGTCATTTGTCAACATACAAACCCGTGCATTGCACGTGCAACTCCAACTCTTCCATTAATTACAACAAAAAAAAACACCTATTTAAAACGTGCAACGCACGTGAAAAAACAATTATATAATATGTTTTTAACACTAAACATACACATATGTTACACGTACAACTCAAATTTTACTTATAAAAACGTGCATTTCACGTACAAATTGTATTTTTTCATAAAAATATTTTTTCCAATTACGTGCAACGCACGTCCAACTCCAAAATTATTTCTTAACACGTACAACGCACGTGAAAATCCTCCAACACTTATCAAAACGTGCATCGCACGTGAAAAATTCTAGTTCTTATTATTGTTATTATTATTATTATTATTATTATTATTATTATTATTATTATTATTATTATTATTAATGTTATTGTTATTGTTATTATAGTTATTATTATTATTATTATTTTAAGGTACAACCAAGTATATTATTAATATATGATTATTCTAATTATTTGTGGAAGGCTAAATCTTAATCTAATTTTATTCTTTCAATTAATTCTATTTTATATTGAACCCTGTAAAATTTTGTTGTACAACCTATTCGAATATTTTGTGTATTGAGTACTCTAATTTAATCTATTAATATCCTAACTGTTTATCCTATTTATTTAAACCCGAGGTCATGACTGAGCTCCGAGCCGCAAAACTTGTTGGAAAAGCTTTGGTATGGCTCGAGGTTACAACCGATCTCCGAGCCCCAAGACTTGTTGGAAAAGCTTTGGTATGGCTTTTGGTTACAACCGAGCTCCGAGCCCCAAGACTTGTTGGAAAGCTTTGGTATGGCTCGAGGTAACAACCGAGCTCCGAGCCCCAAGGCTTGTTGGAAAAGCTTTGGTGTGGCTCGGATTCACTACCTAGGTGACGAGCCCCCC
Source organism: Hemerocallis citrina (assembly GCA_017893485.1). Classification (NCBI taxonomy): domain Eukaryota; kingdom Viridiplantae; phylum Streptophyta; class Magnoliopsida; order Asparagales; family Asphodelaceae; genus Hemerocallis; species Hemerocallis citrina. The sequence continues at coordinate 105,142,215 of CM030359.1, read as the reverse complement.
TACTTTGGCATAGTGATAAGTTAGAATTTATCTAGTTTTTAACTTGTTTTAAATAGGTTTTATTAGTGGTTTATTTTTATTTATGTTTTATTTTTATTACCTTTTGGTTTATATTTTAATTTGTAGGAAAAGGAGTTGAAGAGTTGATGATTGTGATGCAAACAGAATGGATTACGACCTCCCAGTGTTGAAGAACATAGCCATAATTCGTGGGAAACAGTTGGAAGGACAAATGAAGAGACAGAGAGAATTACGGCTCCCCAATGTTTTCCATTATGGCCGTAATTCGTGGAGAATCTGCTGAAGAGTCACAGTTTGACGATTATGACCCCCAAGTGTTGCGCGTTATGACCATATTTATGGCAGAATTCTGTAACAGCTCCTAATAATGGCTGAATCTGTTACTCTTTCTTTATGGGTCTTAAAGGGATTGTAATGGCACTTGATTAGGGGTGAAACTAGGCTAAAAATGTAGGCTTTCAGAACCACGAAAGGGGGGCTTCCTCTCCATTTTCTCTTGGAGCAAAACCTATGTTCTTTTGTAGTATGTTCAAACAACTTTTCTTTAATTGGCTTAAGCTTTGAATAAATTTCAGTTTCTATTACCTTTTAATCTTCATCTCTTACTTGTTAAAGTTCTGAATGTCAAATTTACATTGTCTTATTTATATTTTAATCATGTGTGAGTAGTTTCTTTTATCTTGGGATTGATTATATTCCAATGATGAATTATTGATTAAGTCTAGTTTTCTTTCCTTAGATGTTATGAGCATTTTTCTATTCTTAATTTAATCTTGAGTTTTGCTTTGTCTACAATCATAATCAATATGATTGTATGAACCTTAGATATCATATTAAGCACTGAAAAGTGAGAATTTGATATTGGAATTACAAGATTAAACAAGGGGATCAATTCATGAAAATAGAATTGGTTTTCTTGAGGCTTAGAAATAATTGTTCTTAATGAGTTTTATCATTCCTTCTACCATGAAAATAGGTGGAATCTATGTCTGAAACATATTATTGTACTTTGAAAGAATGCAATAATCACATTTGTTTATTTAGCCTTTAAGAATCCATTGTTCATCCTCAAAGGAAAGTAACTAGCTTAAAAGTAATTTTCATTGGAAGAAAATCAATCCCAAGAGTTTTTTATTCTTTAAATTAAACTCTTTTTATTTTTTTCGGCAACAACAATATCATTTTAACTTAGTTCTTTTAGCTAATCATCTTAGTGAGAGAAATTAGTACTCAATTTTAAGTCCTTGTGGGAACGATATTTTTATTACGCGATAAAACCGTGCACTTGCGGGCTTATCAAGTTTTTGGCGCCGCGGCCGGGGACTTAAGTCGTTGATATTGATTTTTTCTTTCTATATCGGTTAGACTAAAATTTTTTCTGTTGTTTCTGTTATCATCTTCTTTGTTTTCTGCTGATTTTTCAGTAAATGCGAAGAGTCCGAAGTGTTGGTGATCTTGTTGAACCAGTGCCTGAGATAGAAAGGTTCTTCTGTAGGAGAAGAAGAGAACAACGCAAGGCAAGGGCTGAATCAGGAGAGTCCAGCATGGCTGAAGATACAAGGTCTTTGAAGGAGTTTGCTTCCCCTAATACCACAGGGTTGCAATCTAGCATCACTCGCCCGACAGTGGAGGCAAACAACTTCGAGTTGAAGCCCTCTCTACTTTCCATGGTGCAGCAAAATCAATTTGGAGGTGCTCCAACGGATGATCCAAATCTCCATTTGTCTATGTTCTTGGAGTTTTGTGACACTCTAAAGATGAATGGTGTCACTGCGGATGCCATAAGATTGAGGCTTTTCCCTTTTTCCTTGAGGGATAGAGCAAGAGCTTGGCTACACTCACTTCCAAATGGTTCCATAACTACATGGGATCAATTGTCTCAAGTATTTCTTTCCAAGTACTTCCCTCGAGCAAAACTGCACAACTCAGAAATCAAATAACAACTTTTGCTCAAAAGGATGGAGAGTCTCTCTATGAGGCATGGGAACGTTTCAAGGAATTGTTGAGGCTTTGTCCTCATCATGAGCTGGAAAAATGGTTAATAGTGCATACCTTTTACAATGGGCTCAATTACAACACCAGGATGACAGTGGACGCAGCAGCAGGAGGTGCTTTGATGAATAAAAACACCACAGAAGCTTATGCTCTCATTGAGGATATGGCACAAAATCACTACCAATGGTCAAGTGATCGTGCTCCTCAAAAGAAAGGCGGCAGGTATGATGTTGATGCTATAGACCATTTAGCTGGTAAAGTTGATGCTTTGTTTCAAAAATTTGATAAAATGAGTATGAATGCTGTTACTCCTAATGTTGCAACTTGTGAAATTTGTGGTGTTGTTGGTCATACTGTAGTTGAATGTCAACTTGGGAATTCATCTAGTGGGGGGTCTAATAATGAGAAAGTTAACTTTGTTAACAATTTTAATCAAAAAGGGGATCCATTTTCTAGTACTTACAATCAAGGATGGAGGAATCACCCAAATTTTTCCTATAAAAATCCTCCACTTAATCCCATTCCCCAAGCTTCATCTAAGCCCCCTGGTTTTCAAGGACAAAAGGTTTTAATCCTCCTCAAAAATCCAATTTGGAAAATTTGCTGGAAAATTTTGTTTTGACTCAAAGCAAGCAAAATGAGGAGTTTAAAACTCAAAACCAAGTGGTGGGTGAGGCCATTAAGCAGTTAGCATCTAAGGTAGATTCTTTGACCACCCATAATAAGATGCTAGAGACCCAAATTACCTAAATAGCCCAACATGTTGGCTCTTCCTCTAGGCCACCCGGTACATTTCCAGGACAACCAGAATCCAATCCTAAGGGGCATGTAAATGCCATTACTTTAAGAAGTGGGAAGAAACTAGTGGAACCTAAGGGTAGAGAAGAAAAAGAGAGTGAAAATGAGAAAAATGAAATTGTTGAGAAGGAAAAGAGAGGTGAAGATGAGAAAGAAACTCCCTATGTTGCCCCTGCACCATATAAGCCACCTATACCCTTTCCCCAAAGATTGGCCAAGGCTAAAATTGAAAGGCAATTTAGGAAGTTTTTGGATGTTCTTAACAAGTTGTATATAAATGTTCCATTTACTGAAGCTATGTCTCAAATGCCATCATATGCTAAATTTTTGAAAGAGATTTTGTCAAATAAAAGAAAGCTTGATGACTATGAGACTGTGGCATTAACTGAAGAATGCAGTGCTATAATTCAAAATAAATTGCCTCCTAAGCTCAAAGATCCTGGTAGTTTTTCTGTTCCATGTGTTATTGGTGAAATGAGTTTTAACCGTGCTTTGTGTGATCTTGGAGCTAGTGTTAGTCTCATGCCTTTGTCAATTTGCAAAAAGATTGAGATGGGTGACTTGAAGCCCACAACCATTTCCCTGCAACTAGCGGATCGTTCGGTCAAGTATCCTATAGGTATATTGGAAGATGTGCCTATTAAGGTAGGTAAGTTTTTCATTCCAGCTGATTTTGTTGTATTGGAAATTGAAGAAGATGCTCAAATCCCACTCATACTTGGGAGACCTTTTCTTGCTAGAGCAGGTGCCGTTATTGATGTAAAAAATGGCAAGCTTACTTTGAATGTGGGTGATGAGAGGGTAGAATTTAATTTACCTAATGTTATTAAATGCCCTTCTCTTGATAATTCTTGCTGCAGGATTGATTTGATAGATCAATGTGTCAAGGAAGATCCGGTTGGAAAAATTTCCATTGATGCATTGGAGGTCTGTTTGGTGAGAAGTGGTGATCAAGGAGATGAAGATAAAGAATTTGCTGCATATGCAAAGTTGTTAGATGCTAACCCTCCGACTTCTAAATTTCAATTTGAAGACCTAAAAGCCGAGACTGAAGCTTCATCCCTTAAAGAATCCCCACAGGTAGAACTCAAACCCCTTCCTTCAAATCTCAGGTATGAATTTCTTGGTCCGAACTCTACATTCCCTGTGATTGTAAGTGCTAATCTAAGTGATGATGAAACTACAAAATTGCTTGAAATTCTTAGATTGCATCAAAGAGCCATTCGGTACACTATAAATGACATTAAGGGGATTAATCCATCCATTTGCATGCATAGAATTCTGTTGGAAGATGACTATAAGCCCTCTATTGAGCATCAAAGAAGGTTAAATCCTAACATGAAGGAAGTTGTGAAAAAAGAGGTGCTTAAGTTACCTGATGCTGGGGTAATTTACCCCATTTCTGATAGTGAATGGGTTAGTCCGGTTCAGGTGGTTCCTAAAAAGGGGGGTATGACTGTTGTTAAAAATGATAAAAATGAACCAATTGCAACTAGAACAGTCACAGGTTGGAGAATGTGTATTGACTATAGGAAGTTGAATAAGGCAACTCGGAAAGAACATTTCCCCCTTCCATTCATTGATCAAATGTTAGAAAGTTTAGCTAAGCATTCACATTTTTGTTACTTGGATGGATATTCTGGATTCTTTCAAATTCCTATTCATCCTAGTGACCAGGAGAAAACCACATTTACACTTATGGTACTTTTGCCTATAGGAGAATGCCTTTTGGGTTATGTAATGCTCCTGCTACCTTTCAACGTTGCATGATGTCTATATTTTCTGATTTTTTTGAGAATATAATGGAAGTGTTCATGGATGACTTCTCCATGTATGGTGCTAGCTTTGATGATTGTTTGACTAATCTTGTTAAAGTGCTTCAAAGATGTGAACAGGTCAATCTTGTCTTAAATTGGGAAAAGTGCCACTTCATGGTAAGAGAAGGTATAGTTCTTGGTCATTTAGTGTCTGAACGTGGCATTGAAGTTGATAGAGCCAAAGATGAGATAATCGAAAAGATGCCGCCTCCTACTTCTGTCAAAGGAGTGCGGAGCTTCTTGGGTCATGCTGGTTTTTATCGCCGTTTCATAAAGGATTTTTCTAAAATTTCAAAACCTTTGACTAACTTGCTCCTTAAAAATGTGCCTTTTAATTTTGATGAGCTTTGTCTTGATGCATTTTGCAGGTTAAAAAAAGCATTGATATCAGCCCCAATTATGCAACCATCCGATTGGAGTCTTCCATTTGAAGTCATGTGTGATGCAAGCGACTTTGCTGTTGGTGCAGTGTTGGGGCAGAGGAAAGACAAAAAGATTCATGCCATCTACTATGCAAGCAGAACCTTGGATGAGGCTCAAACTAATTATGCCACAACAGAGATAGAGTTGTTGGCAGTTGTGTTTGCCATTGATAAATTCTGGCCATACATGGTGGGATCAAAAATAATTGTCTATTTAGATCATGCAGCCATCAAGTACCTCTTGAGCAAGAGAGATGCTAAGCCAAGATTGATTCGGTGGATACTCTTGCTTCAAGAGTTTGACATTGAAATACGGGACAAAAAGGGGACTAAGAATGTTGTGGCTGATCACCTTTCAAGGTTGAGGCAAGAAGCTAATGAGAAGAGTGGAGAGGAGCTGCCCATTGATGATTCCTTTCCATATGACCAGCTGTTTGCAATTTCAAAGTTGGAGGTACCATGGTATGTAGACTATGTGAATTACCTTGCATGTGGCATCCTACCCCCAGAGTTGAATTACCAACAAAAGAAAAAGTTCTTTTATGATCTCAAGTATTATTATTGGGATGAACCCCTACTCTTTAGAAGAGGTGCAGATGGCATTTTCAGGAGGTGTATCCCAGAAAATGAGGTTGAAAGTATCATATTTCATTGTCATTCTTCTGCATATGGAGGGCATGCTGGCTCATCCAAGACTACTGCAAAAATACTTCAAGCAGGCTTTTATTGGCCTTCTCTCTTCAAGGATGTGCAGCAATTTGTGCTTCAGTGCGACCGATGCCAACGCACCGGCAATATTTCAAGAAGGAATGAGATGCCACTGAAAAGCATACTTGAGGTGGAAATTTTTGATGTATGGGGAGTAGATTTCATGGGACCTTTCCCATCATCTCTTGGTTACAAATATATCTTTGTGGCCGTCGATTATGTGTCTAAGTGGGTTGAAGCTGTAGCTGCCCCAACAAATGATGCCAGGATAGTGATCAAGCTTTTCAAAAGAACCATCTTCCCTCGGTTTTGAGTGCCAAGAGTTGTGATTAGTGACGGTGGATCTCATTTCATTGCCAAGCAGTTTGAAGCTTTGTTGAAGAAGTTTGGGGTGACACACAAAATTGCCTTACCATATCACCCTCAAACAAGCGGTCAAGTGGAGGTGTCCAACCGAGAAATCAAAGTCATTCTAGAAAAGACGGTTTCAACGTCAAGGAAAGATTGGGCATTGAAGCTAGATGATGCGCTTTGGGCATACCGTACAGCCTACAAGACTCCCATCGAAATGACTCCTTTTAAAATGATCTATGGGAAGTCCTGTCATCTTCCAGTGGAGCTTGAGCATAAAGCCTATTGGGCAATCAAGACTCTAAATTTTGATTTGAAGGCTGCTGGTGAACGAAGAAAGCTCCAACTTAGTGAGCTTGAAGAATTGAGATTGGATGCTTATGAGAATGCAAGAATCTACAAGGAAAGAACCAAGAGATGGCATGATAAGCATATCACTAGAAGAGAGTTCAAGGAAGGTGACCTTGTGTTGCTTTTCAATTCTCGACTCAAACTCTTTCCGGGCAAACTTCGGTCTAGGTGGTCCGGGCCATTCCAAGTTCGTAAAGCCTTCCCATTTGGAGCTGTGGAAGTTTGGAGTGAAGCTACAGGTAATTTTAAAATAAATGGACAGAGATTGAAGCATTATGTAGCTGGAGATCCAATAGAGAAGGGAATGAGCTTCACCCTTCATGCACCACAATGAACAAAAAGGAAAGGGGTCGAGCTAATGACCATAAACAAGCGCTTCTTGGGAGGCAACCCAAGTTTTTAATCTGTTTCTTTTATTTATTTATTTTTTTTTAATAGGTAGGGGTTAGAACTTGATGATTGGGAGATCTGTGAGCAAGGGGGGACAATTTTGATGATTATGGGCCACCCATGTTATCTATTATGGCCATAATGTAGGTATGTGGAAGAAAAGGAAAATCTGTGAAAAATATGGCCTGGCAGTGTTTTTCAACATGGCCATAATTTGACCAAGCCGTGTGGCCGAGAAATCTCACAGAGAGAATTACGGCCCCCCAGTGTTCCCCATTACGACCGTAATTCGGCCCCAGCGTTCAAGTCAGGATTCTCATAGTCATCAAGACAGGGGAGTATTGCTTTTCTCTCTTTTGTTTTATTTTGTTTCTTTATTTTTTTTCTTCTTGCATATGTCTGTGTCAGTATTCTAGCTTTTATCTTTCTTCCCATATGCATTACTTGGTTAATTGATTGTTATCCAATGAGCACAATTGAGAATATTGACAGCTTTACTACTTGTTGGGGCCATACACACACAACCTAGATGGATTTTGGCATTAGGATAGTTGGGAAGAACCTTGAAAATATCTAACTAAATTTAATTTTTGGTTCCCTTGGTGACACTCACTGCACATTGTTTACTGGAGAAAGGTCTGTGTTGAGCTGAAAAAAAAAAAAAAAAAAAGAGACTGCTGAAAATAGAATAGCTCAACACCCCTTTGAGGTCATAGGTTACTAGGGAAATACTCTTTGTACCCTTTTGAGACTGATTGGCTACTGGGAAACAACGACACTCCTTTGAGACCAAGTGTGGCAATTGCTTTGTTTGCATATGAGTGGAGGACCCAAGCAAAAGATGCTGGGAAACTAAGCCTAAAAATGACAAGACCAAGAGTAATCATTTAGGTCTCGCTCAATGTTCTGATGCCTTGAACCATCTGATAATGCTATGCACTAGGTTTCAATAAGTAGTATGTTGAAACTGTGAAAATTGTGTCATTGGATATCATCAAAGAACTTTGAATTGGTTGAAACAAGGAATTTCTATGTCTAGCCATTTGTTGTGATTTGCTTGAGGACAAGCAAAGATCAAAGCATGGGGGAGTTAAAGCTCTGGGATGGCTCGAGGTTACAGCCGATCACCGAGCTCCCATGCTTGTTGGAAAAGCTCTAGGATGGCTCGAGGTTACCGCCGAGCTCCGAGCCCCAAAACTTGTCAGAAAAGCTTTGGTATGGCTCGAGGTCACAACCGAGCTCTGAGCCCCAAAACTTGTTGGAAATGCTTTGGTGTGGCTCGAGGTTACAACCGAGCTCCGAGCCCCAAAGCTTGTTGGAAAAGCTTTGGTATGGCTCGAGGTCACAATCGAGCTCCGAACCCCAAAACTTGTTGGAAAAGCTTTGGTATTGCTCGATGTTACAACCGAGCTCCAGGCCCCAAAATATGTTGGAAAAGCTTTGGAATGGCTCGAGGTTACAACCGAGCTCCGAGCCCCAAAGCATGTTGGAAAAGCTTTGATGTGGCTCGGATTCACTATCGAGTGATGAGCCCCAAGACTTGTTGGAAAAGCTCTGTGACGGCTCGAGGTTACAACTGATCTCCGAGCCCCAAGACTTGTTCGAAAAGCTTTGGTATGGCTCGAGGTCACAACCGAGCTCTGAGCCCCAAAACTTGTTGGAAATGCTTTGGTATGGCTCGAGGTCACAATCGAGCTCCGAACCCCAAAACTTGTTGGAAAAGCTTTGGTATTGCTCGATGTTACAACCGAGCTCCAGGCCCCAAAATATGTTGGAAAAGCTTTGGAATGGCTCGAGGTTACAACCGAGCTCCGAGCCCCAAAGCTTGTTGGAAAAGCTTTGGTGTGGCTCGGATTCACTACCGAGCGACGAGCCCCAAGACTTTTTGGAAAAGTTCTGGGATGGCTCGAGGTTACTGCCGACCTCCGAGCCCCAAAACGTATTGGAAAAGCTTTCGTGTGGCTCGGATTCATTACCTAACGACAAGCCCCAATACTTTGGCGTAGAAAGCTCTGGGATGGCTCGAGGTTACAGCCGATCGCCGAGCCCCCATGCTTGTTGGAAAAGCTCTGGGATGGCTCGAGGTTACCGCCGAGCTCTGAGCCCCAAAACTTGTTGGAAAAGCTTTGGTATGGCTCGAGATCACAACCGAGCTCCGAGCCGCAAAACATGTTGGAAAAGCTTTGGTATGACTCGAGGTCACAACCGAGCTTCGAGTCGCAAAACTTGTTGAAAAAGCTTTGGTATGGCTCGAGGTCACAATCGAGCTTCGAGCCCCAAAACTTATTGGAAAAGCTCTGAGATGGCTCGAGGTTACAGCCAAGCTCCGAGCCCCAAAACTTGTTGGAAAAGCTTTGGTATGGCTTGAGGTCACAACCGAGCTCCGAGCCCTAAAACTTTTTGGAAAAGCTTTGGTATGGCTCGAGGTCACAACCGAGCTCCGAGCCCCAAAACTTGTTGGAAAAGCTTCTGGGATGGCTCGATTTTACTGCCAAGCTCCGAGCCCCAAGACTTGTTGGAAAAGCTTTGGTTTGGCTTGAGGTCACAACCGAGCTCTGAGCCCCAAGACTTGTTGGAAAAGCTTTGGTGTGGCTCGAGGTTACAACCGAGCTCCGAGCCCCAAAGCTTGTTGGAAAAGCTTTGGTATAGCTCGAGGTGACAATCGAGCTCCGAGCCCCAAAGCTTGTTGGAAAACCATTGGTATGGATCGAGGTCACAACCGAGCTCTGAGCTCCCAGACTTGTTGGAAACGCTTCGGTATGGCTCGAGGTTACAACTGAGCTCCGAGCCTCAAAGCTTGTTTGAAAAGCTTTGGTGTGGCTCGTATTCACTACCGAGCGACGAGCACCAAGACTTGTTGGAAATGCTTGGGGATGGCTCGAGGTTACCGCCGAGCTACGAGCCCCAAAACTTGTCGGAAAAGCTTTGGTATGGCTCGAGGTTACAACCGATCTCTGAGCCCCAAGACTTGTTAGAAAATCTTTGGTATGGCTCAAGGTTACAACCGAGCTCCTAGCTCCAAGACTTGTTGGAATATCTTTGGTATTGCTTGAGGTTACAACCGAGCTCCGAGCCCCAAGGCTGGTTCGAAAAGCTTTGGTGTGGCTCGGATTCACTACCTAGGCGACGAGCCCTCATACTTTGGGGTAGAAAACTCTGGGATGGCTCGAGGTTACAGCCAATCGCCGAGCCCCCATGCTTGTAGGAAAAGCTCTGGGATGGCTCGAGGTTAGCGCCGATCTCCGAACCCCAAAACTTGTTGTAAAAGCTTTGGTATGGCTGGAGGTCACAACCGAGCTCCGAGCCCCAAAACATGATGGAAAAGCTTTGGTATGGCTCGAGGTCACAACCGAGCTCCGAGCCCCAAAACTTGTTGGAAAAGCTCTGGGTTGGCTCGAGGTTACAGCTGAGCTCCGAGCCCCAAAACTTGTTGGAAAAGCTTTGGTATGGCTCGAGGTCACAACCGAGTTCCGAGCCCCAAAACTTGTTGGAAAAGCATTGGTGTGGCTGGAGGTTACAACTGAGCTCCGAGCCCCAAAACTTCGTCCAACCACTGAGTTGGAGAAGTGCTTCTATATGTTTCCCGTGGATGCCTTCGTCTCGGGACCGAGGTTGCCACTACACCCATTTATCAAGAGGGTGCTGAGGTGGGGGGAGCTGAGTTCGATGCAGTACGGTGCCAACTCGTGGAAACATCTGGTCTGCTTCATCCTAAAGTGCCAGGAGAAGGGGGTCAAGCTGAAGCTTAAGAATTTTCATGCCGTCTTGGGGGTAAGCTCGCTTGGAGACATGGAGGGGATCGTCTATATGTCGCCATGTCCCCACAAGAGAGTGATGCACGGTCACCCGGACTCGATAAAAGCATGGATGGAGAAGTACCTCGTTGTCCGAAGCGAGACGCCTTGGGAAATCCCCATAGTCTGGAATTTTATCAAGCCAAACCACAAACCCCCGAGGTAGAGGGTCTTGACGGAAAAGGAATGGGCTGAAGTGGATAAAATTGTTGAGGGGCACAGCATCGGTTGGCGGCGCATCAGAGAGTTACATCTGGCCCGAGCCGGACTGAGCCCAACACCCCCTTGTATGTTTTTGTTTCCACTTTGCTTAATTTTCTACCTTCACGTTGACATTTTGCTTTTTCTGTTTTTTTTGCAGCGATGGACGCGAAGAACCTCGAGGCGAGGAATGCCCTTCTAGCTTTGGCCGCAAGAGGAGAGCCGAGAAGGAGAATGCTGCCTCAACAATGAGGTTCACCAAAGGGGCGGCCCAAGGATCTTCAGAGCCGCCTCCGAAGAAGTCGAAGAAAAGCCACTCGTCTAGAGGGCCGAAGAAGTCGGAGCCGAGCTCCAGTAATAAGAAGGTGACGGAGGTTTTGAAGGTAGGGACCCCAGCACTTCGCCCTGACGCCCAGGAGATGGTGGGCAAGAGAGGCCTAAGGCCGTTCGCCCCGGATTGGCGGTTAAAGAGGGCGACACTCTGACTGAGTGCCCGATTGCAGTGGAGGTGGCGGAAAAGCTCGTCACGGAGCGTGACCGGATAACTTTGGAGATAGAGACGTTCGAGGTGGCCTACATAAGGTAGGCTCATGCGCAGGTCGCGGTAAGTATTTGTTAGTTATTTGCTTTGCGCTTAGTATTTATGAGTTTTCCGTCTAACTCAAACCTCCTCGGCCAGGCACTGCTGCACGGGGCACATCTAAGAAAGTGCTTGGAGAAGGAGGTTTAGGTCGAGTAGTGGAATGCCGAGCGGTTCCTCTGAGAGGGAAAGAAACTGAAGGACGAGCTGACGGGGGCTCAGGGAGCTCAGGGGATCATCCAAGCCGTGCTGGCTTCTCTGTAGGATCACCATGCGCGCAAGCTGGCGGCGGTTCAAGTGGTGGCCAAGGCGAAGTATGACGAGCTACAGATGTCATCTCCGGACGAGCTAATCCAAGCTTAAGACGACGCATACGACCGAGCTAAGGAGCACTTTCAGCACCTTTATCCGGAGGCCATGATCGACCACCTCCACTATGGGTGGGCACCTCCCGTACTTCTACTGACCCCCGGGGGTGAGGAAGACGAGGCTTCGAAGGACCCTCACTTGGAGGAGGAGGCAGGGGGTGCCTTGGATGCCAAAGAGGTGACAAAGTAGTGTAGGACTTTTACTTTCTTTTTTATTTGTATTTGCCTAGTGCGGACTAGCCATTGCTTTTTGTAACACAATTTTTGAATTTTTAAAAACAAAATTTTGGCCAACCCTCTGTTACTTGTTTTTAGCAAGCTTTCTTAGTGGATCGTTGCTTCTCCCCTATTTTTGCTAGATGAACGAGACTACCGGGGCCCACCTCAGTTCTGCCAAGGTCCGGCGACTTCGAAATAAGCTAGAGTCCAAGGAGAGTGTGCTGATTCGCTATCGTAAGTAGGCTCGCGATCGAGAAGCCGCGGTAGACTATTTTATGAACAAGTCTAAGGAGCGTAGCTTAGAGGTGGCTCGTCTGAAGAAGGCCCAAGCCGACTGCGATTGGGGGAGTGCCGAGCCAAACTGGGATTTATCTGAAGCCTCCAGCAGGCGTCAGACCTTGGAATCCGTTCTTTCGCGAGGTCATTGTTAAGAAGGAGCTGGAGATTCAGAGGTTGAAGGTGCTGCTAGGCATCGGACGACCTCGACTCTGCTGTCCGGAGCCAGGAGGCCCCTCTATCTTAGGCCCCTCGCCGACCCTGTATCTGGAGATGGCAAGGCCTGCTGAGGCGTAGAGCTCAATCACGGGGATGTCGACTATGGCTACGCACAAGATGGGGGATGAGATTGTTGGGGGGCGGAGCCGTTCCGCAGGACTCGAGGCGGCTCTTGTGAGCCCAGAGGGTCTGGCGAGGGACCTGTAATATCCCGGACGGATATTACCGTATATAAATTATTATTTTATTATTATTTTGTTTTAATTCCAAAATTAGAATATTTTGGTGATTTTCACCCGGTTTGCTCCTAGACATTATCGGAATCCAGATATCGGTCAGTATATATCCGTATTGTATCAAATTGATATCGTGATCTTCCGAACTAATAATAAAATTTATTTTATTATTATTTCCAAGATTTAACTATTTTTATACGGATTATGCAAAGATTTTCCGGTATACGGACATATACGCGCACGTACGAGTAGTATGTCGATTAGTGCATCATACAAATTGTGTGTTGTGCATTTTTTAACAACACTTGTTTTGTTATGACAAAACTTAATTAGATGGTTAGGGTTTGATTTAGAGACTAAACCTAGGGTTACAAAGACATAAGAGGATTAAGAACTCTTCTAGAAAACTCCTCCTCCATGTCAATTTTCCCCCACATAGCACCTCCCCCACTTCCCCCCTCCTCCTAGGCATGGCCGGCTCCCCCTTTTGGGGCTATTTTGTGCCAAATGGTGCACTTACCACCTCCCATCCTCTTCTATAAATAGCCCTCCATTCTCCTTCTTCTCTCATTTTAGAAAACAAAAGAAAGAAAGAAAGAAAGAAAGGAAAAGAAAGAGAGAACAAAAAATAACTTGAGAGTTTTGTTTTGTAGGGTTCTTAGAAGCTTTAAAAAGGTAGGGTAAGGAGAAGGATTAGCAAGCAAGACCTTCCTATAGGAAAAATAAGGTGGGGGTTTCTTCACTTTGATTCTTTGTTTGTTTGTTTGTTTGTTTGTTGTTTGTTGTTTTGTTGTTTGACTTCTCCTTCTACCTTCTTGTTTTGTTTTGTTCTTTTTGGGTTTGTGGTATGTTGTAGTAAGTGAAAGAGAAAGAAAAAGAGTAGTAGTAGTAAGTACTAATTTATAAAGATCATAGCTTTATTATTGAAGTGGTTGTTTGTATATTATTGGACTAAAGAAACTTACACATTGCATAATGTTGAACATACAACCATGAGTGGTTGTAGGACTTAAAACATAAGCATATGAGCATTCATTTTACAACCATTGTGGGTTGTAGGACTCTTGATTAAACTTGAACAAAAAAATAAAAGCATATGTCTAATAAAAAGATCTTTCTTTTTATTTGATCACTAGTTGTAAATATGAAAAAGATCTTCTTTTTGTTTAATCACTAGTTGTAGCTTGACAAAAAGATCTTTCTTTTATTTTAATCACTAGTTGTAACTTAATAAAAAGATCCTTCTTTTTATTTTAATCACTAGTTGTAACTTAATAAAAAGATCCTTTTCTTTTATCACTAGTTGTAGTTAATAAAAAGATCTTTCTTTTGTTTAATCACTAGTGTAGCTTAATAAAAAGATCTTCTTTTTGTTTAATCACTAGTTGTAGCTTAACAAAAAGATCTTTCTTTTATTTTAATCACTAGTGTAGTTAATTAAAAAGACCTTTTCTTTTACTAGTTGTAAAGAAAAATAAAATAAAGATGATCTTTCTTTTATCACTAGTTATAATAAAGAACTAAGTAGTAGTAAGCTAAAATGATAAGTAGTAGTATGTAATAAAATAAAGTAGTAGTAGCATGTATGTTGATTAATAAGGTAGCAGTAATAGTAGCAAGTTGTATGTTGTGATTTTTTTATGAGAATGAAGTAGTAGTAATAATAGTAAGTTGTATGTTGTAGTAGTAGCAATAGGTAATTATGTTTTGATTAAAATAGGAGTAGTAGTAGTAGTGAAATATTGTAGGATTGCTTCTAAAATTATTTAGAAGCCATGTTTATGCTTCAAGTGTTGTAGGATTACTCCTAAAATTATTTAGAAGCCATGTTTATGCTTCAAGTGTTGTAGGATTATTTCTAAAATTATTTAGAAGCCATGCTCATGTTTCACATATTGTAGGATCTTTTCTAAAAATGGTTAGAAGCCATTTTTAGGCTACTAATGTTGTAGGACCACTTCTAAAAATGTTAGAAGCCATATTCATGCTTAATTAGTTGTAGGATGTTTTCCCATCATGCTTTATGTTTAGGGTGTTGTAGGGTTGCTTTGAAAAATATCCTACCATGTCTACCATGCTTAGTTAGTTGTAGCTTTGCTTCTAAAAATAATTAGAAGCCATATCCATGCTTAGTTAGTTGTAGGATTGCTTTTAAAAATATCCTACCATGTCTACCATGCTTAGTTAGTTGTAGCTTTGCTTCTAAAAATAATTAGAAGCCATATTCATGCTTAGTTAGTTGTAGGATTGCTTTTAAAAAATATCCTACCATGTCTACCATTCTTAGTTAGTTGTAGCTTTGCTTCTAAAAATAATTAGAAGCCATATCCATGCTTAGTTAGTTGTAGGATTGCATTTAAAAATATCCTACCATGCTTAGTTAGTGGTAGCTTTGCTTCTAGAAATGCTTAGAAGCCATAATCCATGCTTAGCTAGTTGTAGGATTATTTATAAAAAATATCCTACCATGATTCTATGCTTAATTAATTGTAGAATGTTTTATAAACTTATCCTACCATGCTTAACGTTTAGAATGTTGTAGGATTCTTTTCCTAGCATGCTTGGTAATGTTGTAGGATTCTTTTCCTATCATGTTTAGTAACTCACTTATACTAGAATTTTGTAGGATTCATTCCTAAAGTTTCCTATTATGTTTAGTGACTTAGTTATGCTTAGAATGTGTAGGATTCAATCCAATAGTTTCCTACAATGTTTGGATAAATTTTATTGTGCCTAGAGTGTTGTAGGATCCATGATAAAATCATATACCATGCTAGTTTAATTGTTGGAAAGCGATATATCATGCTAGCTTAATTGTAAGTATTTGGCATATCATGCTAGTTTAAATTGTATGCAAATTGTATACCATGCTAGATAAATGGTAGAGAAGTGTATACTATGTTAGTGAACGACCATGATTCATGCTAAGTGAGTAGTGATCATGCAAATTATTGATCTTATTAAGTTAAGGATACCCATACTAGGATGTTCATGCTTAGGGTAAAGAAACTACCCATGGCTAGTTGTAGTGATTTATGTTGGATTCTATGCCATGCTAGAGTAATACATGATTAGAACATTGTAGGAGTAATGTTAGAATATCTACTATACCTTGGAATGATTGTATGTTATATTAGTTATCTATCCATGCTTGTGTTATGGTGATTAGTCAAGATAAGTAGTAAGTTTTCATGCTCGCCTGACTATAGTAGACTCTATGTCTAGGTCGTAGTGATTTTTATGTTTAAGCTCGATGAAAACACAAGCATTAATCATATTCATACTTAGGAGTGTGATGGTGAGTAGTTCTATTTTGTAATTGGATTACTTTAGGAAGATGCCTACGAGTGTATGTCATGCCTAAGACATTATAGGTCGAAGTAGTAAGATCGGGAAGACCACTAGCGATATTTAATTCGATAAAGACGGTTATGTCGCCTTCGGATTCTTCCTTAGTAGAATACCGATCTTAGACTACTAGTAGATCCCTTTGTTGCTTCTAATAGTAGAAGATTAAGTTTGTTAGTAAGCACGCTTGGTTGCTTCTAGGATTGATTACCTGTATGGTTGTTTGCACACGGACGTGCTCGTACGTGGCTCGACTGGCCCGTATGTAGCGGTGGGTCTCATACGTAGCTTAGTTGGCTCGTATGTAGGTTGTTGTCTCGTACGCGGCCCGACTGGCCCGTACGTAGTTGTTGGTCTCATACGCGGCTTTTTTGGCTGGTATGTACGTGGTTATCTCCTACGAGGCCCGCCTGGCTCGTAGGTAGTTATTGTTTCATACGTAGCTTAGTTGGCTCGTATGTGGTTATTACTCGTGTATAGCTTGTTAGCTAGTACACAGTTAGTTGTGCTATCTAGGGTGATGTTACCACCCTAAGGGCTATCGACCATCAAGACATGTGTTTCTACCCTAAGGAACTGTGGAGGAGTCGCTCCTTGTGTACCGTCGAATCTTAACCAGGGTAGGTTGATCGAGGACCGGAGTATAGACAGAATCCAAGTCTAGGGTAGCGGCGTGCGTATATATTCGCGACGGCCAAAGTCTTGGATCGATGAGCCAAGAACCGGGTCCCGAAGGATTCTGGTAAATCTAGGTTGAGCGGCCTAGCAGAGTTGTTTTGCGAAGCCTAATTTAAGGCCTAGCATGTTGTGTTATAATATCGTCATCCCTAGGATTGTTCGAGTCAGGGACATCACTAGGATAGTGACTTATAAGGATCAGTTTACTTAAAACCTTTTGCCGGGAGAGAGGGGTCAGTTGTAGGGGGCCCCGACACTAACTCGTCTCTTGAGGCAGATCATAGGTGGTGTACCGGGTTGTACCTTCCCGTCAAAGGGATACGTACGGTGCCGTCTCACAAGTTGAGGACACGGGTTGCGTATCTCGCTCTGTTAATTCCTGAAGTACCGTGGCTAGGGGTGCCACAGGATGCATTGTGCAGTCCTGCGCTTGCGATACCCCAGAGAGTGCCACAGGGTAGGCTTCGTGCTACCCTGCGCTTGCGAAACTCTATGGTTTGGTTTTTGTGATGACACCCGATACGTTGGGATCGTCTAATTTGAGTGATGTCCGGTTAGCCGGGTCGCGGTGGGAACATAGACACCACGGGCGAAATGCAACAGTGGCACATGACCACATCTGCAGCCTCGCGAGTCACGTGTAGGTGTCAGGAACAGGTTGTGTACAATTAGAATTCATAACGCGGGTTCAAATCCCTATATATGGAGAAACGGCTTGAGATGGAGTCGCATGTATTTATGGGCTGCATGTTACTTTCGGAGACTTGCTGACATTAGAATAGGAAGCATCCTAGTTCTACCTTCCCGTCAAAGGGATACGTACGGTGCCGTCTCACAGGTTGAGGACACGGGTTGTGTATCTCGCGCTGTTAATTCCTGAACTGCCGTGGGTAGGTGTCAGGAACGGGTTGTGTACAATTAGAATTCATAAGAATAGGGAGTGTCCTAGTTCTATTTTAAGTATCGCATTAGAGTTTAGTCACAGCACTCACGAACACTTAAACTACACCAACACCATTGCTATATTTGTATATTGTTTGGAAGATTCGCTGCTATATGATCAGCCTTTAAGCGTCAGTGAATACTGACGTCCCCACTTCCATAGGTACTGGATCGCCGAAGTACAAAGGCGAGATTCAGGAGGACTCAAGGCAAGGAAAGCAAGGAGTCAGTGTTATGTTTAGTTCCGCTGCAGTATATGTATTTATTATGTATTAGTTGAGAGATACTCTGATGTAAGATGTGAAGGTTGTAATACTTAGAAATGTAAAGGCAATATTGTAACTCCATTGTAAAGTATTACAGTTGTACAGTATTCAGACTTGTAACACTTTGTGTATTGAATAAAAAGTTTTAAATTCTCCTGTTTTTTTCTGTGTATTGTGACTAATTGAAGCAAAGGTCTTGGCTTGTGTCTCGGTTTTCCAGTATCGGAAATCGGGGCGCTACAGGACCCTTAGGTAGGAGTAGAGGGAGAATGCTGTAACATTTTCTAATTGTACCGTTGCCTTTTATGGTGTTTTATGAATAAGATTCAATTTGTCTGACCCTTTTTGACTTGGAAATATTTACGATGTTGACTGTCCCTCTAACTAGGCTCCGAACCCCCTGCTTCGTAGTAAATGAGGGAGTGACTTGAGACCGGCGCTGAATGCTGATTCGCCCTACTTAGGGTCACCACTCGGGGGGAGGATCCCTGCTTTGCTTGGGAGACGAACCGTTTCGTCTTCCAATGTCGCATAATGGGGGACGTTTCATCTTTCGTCGTTTGGACTTCCCAATGTCGTAAATGCACCGTTCTGGAGGGCTATATAACCCTCACCCCTTCACCAGTAGTTTCGCCATAAATAGTTTCACCTCATTATGAGATCTCATCACCGGTGACTTCCCAGCGGCGGGACTCGGGGTACCTGCCGAAGGTGGGCGCCCTAAAAACAGAACATTCGGCCGAGAGTCCCGGATCGGTGGGTCCCCCTGCCACCCTCTGACAATTCGGGGTAGTGGCTCAGAAAGTTGTTTACCTCGAGTTGCCAGCGGGTAAGAGGTGGGTGGGTCGACCCATGGTACGGGGCTCGAGGTGTTTGCCAAAGGCGAGCATCCTAAATCTTAATGAAAATTTTTGGGTAGGGGGAGAGCTAAAATCCCGACTGAAGGTTCAAGACTTGTGATTTGACGAAAAATCCCTCGGGCGCTCGGAGGGTCGAGCCCCCTTTACATGGGGGAGTTGTCGGGTTGCGGCTCGCAGGCACTGCCGAGCGTGTAACCCCATTACCTTAAGAAAGCTAGGGCATTGGTCGAGGTCAGTACCCAGGGTCGAGCCCCCTTAACATAATTGATTTCTCGGGTTGTGGCTCGGAGGCACGGCCGAGCGTGTAGCCCTATTAGCTTGAGAAAGCCAGGGCGTGTCTGTAGGTCAGTACCGAGGGTCGAGCCCCCTTAATTTGATGGATTTGTCAGGTTGCAGCTCGGAGGCATTGCCGAGCGTGTAGCCTTATCAGCTTGAGAAAGCTAGGGCGTGGCTCGAGGTCAGTATCGAGGGTCGAGCACCTTTACCATATCGACCAAATTAAGCCGAATGTCTATTTAGAAAGTAGGTCTTGTCACGCAACCCAAGACTTTTGAGAAAAGGAGGGAGTCGCAGTTTATAGACGTTGTTAATCAAACATAGGAACTAGAATCGAAAGGGAAGGAACGAGTAATAGACTTCTAAAATGATTACGGGCAGAGAGCGAGGAGTACGGGCACTTACTCACAATAGAATAGAGGAAATACTCCACTTGGGACACATAGCGTTCGCTCAGAATAGAGGGGTGTGAATGAAACGTCGAATTTGATCGGCTGTTAAAATTTGGTCTGCTTGCCTAGGATTCTATTTTGGTACTAATCCATAATGATCAAAGTCGAAAGGAGAATTAACCCATGGTAGATTTCGTAATAGATAAAAAGGAATTTCTAGTTATACCTCGTGAAAGAAAAAGACTTTTTTTTTGGAAAAAAGATATACAACCTTGGCACGAACGACGTTCGGCAGAATATATGACTCATGCCTTGATGGCAATTTGCTTCGCTGTGCCCTGAATAATCAAAAAGTTGCATGAGTAGATTCATCCCATTTTGGCGAGAGGGAGGCAGTCAATCACCTGGGCTACGAATTTGTCGGTTGGTTTATTCTCGAAATCCAAATATGTACAAAGTGATGAACTCAATGCATGATAAGACAAAAATGGATCAATAAGATGTCTTGTACTAGGACGTCTAACACGTTGTCCTCTACGAAGTGCAATAGGAGGATTTTCAGTGGAGATATCTCTTGGAGAGTTGGATGATTGATCATGTCCCCTGATCCCTTTCTTTGTCTTTCATCCCCCCGTCCCGTTCTTTCTAATTCAAAAAAGAAAGGCTAGCTACTCCTACGGGAGGCAGCAGTGGGGAATTTTCCGCAATGGGTGAAAGCCTTACGGAGCAATGCCGTGTGGAGGTAGAGGGCCCACGGGTCGTGAACTTCTTTTCTCAGAGAAGAAGCAATGACGGTATCTGAGGAATAAGCATCGGCTAACTCTGTGCCAGCAGCTGTGGTAAGACATTGGGCTAAAACTTGGACTTCTCTATCCGACTTCCATGGCTTTATCAACCAGCTCTTTTTCTTTACCATAAGACATATCCCCTTCTTTGCTTTGAAGTTCGACGCTTTGATAGAGCAAAAAATTCTAAATGGAATAGTTTTGAATATAGATTTATTACTAAAAAACTTTCACCCAATGAAATCTTAGCGAAAGACTTGATTTGTTATCTCATGTCTGCTTTTCGCAAAAAAGACCAATGGAAGGGGAGGGTTTCTTCAAACAACAAGGAGCTGAGGCAACAATTCAGTCAAATGATATTGAGCACGTTTCCCATCTCTTCTCGAGAAAAAAAGTGGGTTATTTCTTTGCAAAATTGCGCTCAATTTCATATATGGCAATTTTGATTCGCCAGGTGTGAAATCCCATTGTATTCGAGGAGTCAAGGATTTGCTGGGAATTCTGGATCGAATAAGAGGCACATCTAAATATGGTGCGGAAAAAACAAAATCCAAATGAATGGAAGATGCCTCTGGAATGACGTTTTTCTCGATCAGTCGAGGGAACAACCATAACGTTACACCCTAAAAAAGAACTATACGGAGCTCTTCCAAATGACTTGAGGTGATACCAGGAAACCACTGCTTAATCCAATTATGGATTACCGTGCGTTAAAGTATTTCCCGCTCTACGTCAAATAAAAACTCCTCTGGAAACAACCTTAGGTTCCCATTATTAGTCCCTTTACTTTAGATAGGGTTGACCCAGACCTATACACCGTTCTAAAGGTAACTGAGAAGTACCAGGTTGCTTCATAGAAGCAACCATAGAGTCAGTCCGGATAAAAGAATCCAATCCACAACTAGTGTTCGGATCAAGGCTTCCTTCCTTTGCTGAATCAGGAATAGCCAACTCCAAGTAATTTCCCAGCTCAAAGGCGAATAGATGAATAGTAGATTCGATTCGGGGAGCTGTTGGAATTGGAATAGGTTCAGCAGCAAATCACGAAATCTTGGCTATCTTCTCTATCTAATGAATGCGGAGTCCGTTTGGAAATCCTCCGCCCCGCGCCCACCCCCGAGCATATGATTCGACAGGAATCACATAGGGGTAGACTGATAGTGAAAGCCTATTTGTATTTTATGGAGGTCTGGTCTGTCCATTAGTTCTTCTCTATTGCTTCTTTGATTTAGTAGAAAGCCCAGTTCAAACCATCTCATAGGTCATCATCATCCACAAGGTCAATTCAAATGCGAATATAGGCCTTATTTCATTTCAGCAGATCTGTGCAAATAATCGATTTCTGTGCAAATAATCGATTCTAGTCAGGGTTTTATAGGCTTTCGTCGTCCGTAAAGGACCTAACGGAAGACCGTGCTCCGAAGTGCACTGAGAGTTTTGTTTTAAGAACACGCCGACCTTACCTCTTCTATTGAGCCATGTCTAGGTGGAATCAGCAAGATTGAACCGAGGCCCGCCTGGCCACCACCGGGGGACACCCAGACCAACCAGTGGGCTCTAAAAGGATCCATCCATAGGCCTAACCCCGGTTTGTCCACAAAAGAAAAGGTAGTTCATGAGACCTCGAATTCCCACGTTTCAGCGTGCATTATGCTAGCAAGTCCCACCCCCAATTGATTGAGTCACCCTTAGAAAGACTTGATAATATATATATAATATAAGTCTTTCTAATTCTTTTATATAGATTATAGATCACTCTATGAATAGGTAAATTCTCTTTCTTTGACCTCCCACCGTTTACAATGACAATGGTTATCTTTTATTTCTTTTGAATAGAAATGGCAATGATTAATTGAAACCGTATCCGAATTCACTGAAAACAGCATAGTCTCATTTATTCATAAAGCTTTTTATTGAATACTAACATTTGATATTTTATATCTAAACCATCAAATTTCATATAGTATATCATATTTATCCATGTCTAAGTCCTAAATAAATGTGCAACTTTTGAAAGTTATTCCAAACCTATTCCAATTCCAACAGCTCGGACTCGGAAGTCTGTATGGTGGGAAAGAAATAGCTGCTCTTGTAGGAGTTGGCTTGCCATATCACTACCAAGCTCTCTTATTTCCTACCTTTTAGTATTCCAAATAACGATGTAAAACCGAAAAAAAGGGGAGTGGAGTTCAGGGATCCCTTTAAAGAACCCCTCGGTATGTGGGGAGATATAAAATTCCCGACGTTTCTCTCCTTCTTCCGCGCTTGCGGCTGCTAAGAACTTTCGCGCCGTCCTGTATAATAGATGAATAGTCATTCAATGAATAATCATTTTACTATTTTATATCCTACCAGAATTAAGCATATGATCCAATCATTGAAATTGGTATGTGTAAATCCCATCCTTGGTCAATCCACTCCTGCCTCACCAAGTGCTCAATCGGTAAGACGAACCGATCCACATCCCAATCCTGACACTCCCACAGTGAGCAGAAGAAAGAAACGTGAAAGAGGCTTGGAGGCAGATGAAAACCAAAATCGGTGGTTCTCGCGGCCCTGTGCCCAAAGCGGGGTGGGCAAAGTTTTTGTGATTGTTCCAGAAGAAATGAAACAAAAGATACGGTAGAACTAGGACAGTTATTGTATGAGGTCTACCCAATGCTAGATGCAGAGGCACATAATAGATCAATATGAACATCATGAACTGCCCCGTAATAAAACCAGTTGTTGCTGATACCTCATTCTCGGTTCCTTCTTCTGAATTGAATGAACAATGTTCATCAAAATCAATATTTTGACTTCAAGTATTCTACGGTCTTTCGCATGTCAATTGATTTCTGGGGAAACCGCTAAAAAATGATTGAACATGTGGGAGGGAGGAGAGATAACAAATTCTGCTGCTTTCATTTCCCCCGTCTGGAGCACAGAGTTACTTAAGAAAGATCAAAGCGACCCATCTGCCCCAATCAAGCCCTCCAATTGTCCTTCGTTATAGCAGCTCACGTTCGTTTGCGCTGCGCGTTCCAGCTGGACTGGACACGTGTAAGCTGTAGGAAATATGGTTACGAAAGTGACCCTATTATTCGTTTGCGCTGCCGATGGTTCGTTGCGCAACAGAAAAACCAGTAGTCTTGTCGAAGTGGGGTGACCCTGTCTATTGGGAAGGGTTTTCAACTAAGGATGCTGCAGACAGGTTAGGTTCTGCTACTAGATCAGTCGGGGCCTGACCTTCTTCGTGGTGTAGGGATCGAATCGAGGTGCGATGACATCAATCACGATGGCAGATCTTGCAGGCAAATCGAGCTTTTGTACATTTTCGTTGAATATGCAACAACAATCCAAGGACGCATACCCAGACGGAAATTAAGTTCCCACTCACGACCCATGTAACCTTCCCAACCAGGATTTTGTATTCATTCTTGGTAAAATACATGGAAATAATAAATTCTAGCGATACTAAAATAAATAAAAGAAACATAATAATGGGTCAGTTCCAACCTCTCTATCTGCCAAATCAGGTTAAGACGTCAACCTATGCCACTCAGCTTGCTTAGGGGAGCTCCTTTTTTATTTTTGTTCTATCGTTAAGAGAAGGTCCACAAGCCCTAGTCCCAAGCTAAACAGCATATTCATCTGCACCTGAAAGGGATTCGTGAGCAAGAGCTTATGCGTATTTTTGATTTTCTGATGGATTTCCATGGTTTCATTAATGGAAATTTTTTGATGTAGTGAGTAATAGGCTCTGGTTGTTCGCCGTCCAAGAATTCTTGTTCAGGCAATTCATCTTTACTACTTTAAAACGACGGAGGACCGCATGGAACCCGTCTGCAGCACTTTGATGACTGGCTTTAGAAGCAGAAAACGAACCTGACTTCTCCACATTGAAAATGAGTATTCGGAAAGCAAGAGGTGTAAAAACATTAGTCTGTCTTCAAATTCAGGAAGGTTAGACATTCAGTTCGATAAGGGCTGGTTCCTACACATTAATTGATTGGGAAAGCTGGTTTCATAGCATTAGAAGCTTATTCTGGTTTGCTTTCAAATCTTAAAGATCACTTTGGTACCCTTATTTTTGCATTGGTGTTTTCTTGATATTCTAGTTGTGCACCCAAACTCGGTCATTTCCTCATCCTCCGACGACTCGGAAGAATGCCAAACGATGAAAGGAAGGTGCCGCGCATCGATCTGATGTGACAGCAACACCCACTTTTCTGGGGCACTGCCGAGCGTGTAGCCCTATCAGCTTAAGAAAGCTAGGGCGTGGCTTGAGGTCAGTACCGAGGGTCGAGCCCCCGTTAACTTGGAAGAGAAAATTTAAAAAAGTGTAGGGGAAAAAATAAAGTTACACTTTGTTATTTACAAAAGGGAATAACACGTAAGTGCTGATTAAAATAAATCGGTTACATAAGTTTAGCCCTATCCTTCGAGAAACTTAATGAGGTGCTCCGCATTCCAGGGTCTCTCCATAGCCCTGCCCTCGAGGTTGGTGAGTTGGTATGTGACGGTTGCTTGTGGAACCCTTCTTACCGAGGAGAATCTTTGATAAGGACCGCACTTTTTGACTAAGGCCAAGGCGTCTTGTAACATTATGGGCCAGTAATACTCGTGGTTCAGGGCCTTTCTGGTGAGCGAATGGCTGCCCATGTGGCACCTGCCAATTCCTTCGTGGAGCCCCTTGAGAGCGTACTTGGCCTCGTCAGGGGATAGGCAGCGGAGGTAGTGTCTTCCGTCCGTCGTTGTGTACGAGCATTTGAAGAGGGTCTCGTTGATCACGACGAAGCATTCCGAGCGGACCCTGGTTCTTCTTGCTTCAGCCCGATCGTGGAGGAGCTCTACCAAAAACTTTCGGATGGGAGTGGTCCAATCGTCCGACCGAGCTTCGTTGTTTATACAGAGGGTTTCGGGGAGGTCGATACTCAGCTTTAGGAGGACTTCAATCAGCAACGTGCAGTCGAGGCCTTCAAAGGACGAGGAGGCGAGTTTTGACAAGGCATCCACCTGGGCGTTCTGCTCTTTTGGGATCCGTAGTACTGTGGAACAGTCAAAGGATGTTAAGAGCCACTGGACCACTGCCAAGTAACGGACCATCCGATCATCACGAGCCTTGTACTCCCCGGTGATCTGCTTGGGTGGTAGTCTCCAGACTGCATGACTGAGCTCTGCCTCCCACTCTCAGGACGGCTGCCTGGGATGGTTCAGGACTGAGTTGGAAGCAGCCCCTCCCTTTGTTCGGCTGGCTTGCCGGTTCTCGATGACGCGACGCAAGTCGGTCCTGATCGAGCGAGAAGTGCCCGGTCCAACTCTGGGTTCATCGTCGACCCTCAGATGGTTGGATCCCTGAGTGTCGGCGTGGATGTTCTGGGGAGGACCGTCTGGATGATGTCCAGAGGTGGCAGCTCTTCTGGCCTTGGGTGCCATGTAAGAGCTCGGATTCCGTGTAGCGCCCCGAATTTCCAATATGATATCTCAGAAATACGTGGCACAATTCCCAGAATCAACATCAATTATAATAGTAAGCATAGCCAAAAAATACAAATATTTTTTTTTTCAACCTTGGTTACATTAGTTCATCACACAATATAGCGGAAAGACATACACCTTGAATTAGAATCATTTCTTTATAACACATCTTTTACAATTTTACATAAGTCATAACTTCATTCTAACTCAAGCATCCCAATCCAAAGCTACAAGCAACTACATGTAGAACATGAGGCTAGAGATAACCCTAACCCCCAAAACTAAAGGGGTCAGCCATAACTGTGTGAGTGACACAAAATTAAAATAAATGCGACATAAGTCAAACATGATCATAGTATCATAAACAATATGTATCAATAATAAGAATAATGAAATAAGAAATAACAATAAATAATACATGAAAACATAAAGTGAACTAGTCTAAGTGTCAAGTGTAGAAAACAAGAAAACACATGCATAAAACCAAGTCAAGAAATCATCAATGCTATATGATGACTCTCTGATGCATACTTGTCGGATTCTATGCATCCCACTCTACATAGGTCCGGTGCAAGCCCTTGTCGTTCTTCACTTGATAGGGTTTAATCCCCCGCTTTTGTAACTAATCCTATTACGATGACTACAATGAGATTTAGACATTCTGCAAGTATTGGTTCTCGCCCTTGCAATACTGGAGACCAATCCCACTCCGCGGATCATTCTGTGGTACATAAGTCCATCGTCCCGGAATACTGTGGCGATTGCCTCACTCCGCAGGTCATCCTGGAACCCGTATTGCACAAACATCCCATGAGCGTTGCTCTTGTCCTCGGTATACTGGAGATCAATCCCACTTCGCATATCATTCTGTGGCCCATACGTCCATCGTCCCGGAATACTGGGGAATATCTCACTCTTTGGATCATCCTCGAGTCCATAACTCACGTTTGCACTCATTGCATCATATCACCATCTAGTGCATGTCCTTATCTTTGTTAGGTTAATTAATTAATTTACGAATCTCCTAGAGTTGGTGTATCCTATCGGACATAACTCAACAACTTATCAACAACATGCCTCCGCAGGCCGAAACACAATATCTCAACTGCCGGTATACTAGGGTCCCACACACCCTCTAGAGACTCGCACTCAACCATCTACACTCAACTTCCATTAATCAAAACTTTTAATAAAACAACTTGAAAACATATGTTCTGTAGAAAAATAGTGTTTAGAATAGTAAGTTATAGATCCAAAATATTTAAAGAATCAACCGTTTAAAAGAACATCGGAGTAACTCAGGAAAACAACAGTCAGAGCTGTAACAGTCGACTATAAACAATAATCGGTCGACTGTCTAGAGCGAAAACCCAACGCATCAAGAAAATAATTCTATGTAATGGCAGTCGACTGTAAAAAGTCATCGGTCGACTGTCGAGAGTGAAAATCCAAAACTTCGAGAAAACACCAGCAGAGTCAGTCGACTGTAAAAATGGGTCAGTCGACTGTTCCGCGTGAAATTTTAAACCTTCAAGAAAATACAGCAGCCAGGTAGCAACGGTCGACTGTCGATAGTGATCGGTCGATCGTTATTCCTACAGACTGTAGTTTTAGTTTGTGCACATTTCAACCGATAAGGAGTTTTACTTTATAAAAACCAAATCTGTAGAAGGTATAATTCTGATATGTTCAAATACGACTTATAGAGTATATAAGAGTCCACAAAACCAATCAAAACCACTTTGAATTGATAAAAATAGCTTTTTGATGAATTCCTTCAAATTGAAACATGAATATGTGCATAAATCAAAATTAAAGTTCTTAAGAATCAATCATACATCAAAAGACCTTCGTATTATGTTCCAAACCTTATTAACACCAAAATAAGTTGAGATATAACCAAAATCCTCAAATACACACTTAAAGACTCAACTCCTTCAAACAACAAAATAGGATATTCATGTAATAGTGTTCGTGCATGTTTGTGCACCAAAGAAAATTCACAAATCCATCAATACAGGAATAGACAATGTTCAGATTAAATCTTTAATAATTGAGCAATTCAAATCCAAGTAAAAACTTCATAAAATCACGAAATCTTCAATTTAGTCATAAAGCATCAAATCCAAACCTAATTAACAAGGCTCCAATCCTCAAGACATGATCTTTAATTCATTAGTCCCTCTCAAAATTCCTCAAACTCATTCACAATTATTTTCAATAGTTAACTCATGAACATAAATCAATTTAACATTACCATGGCCAAGTTGTATTCATCCCAACCCATCAATAGTCGAAATTTCATCTTTAATCAATTTAGGCATAACATTCATCGTACTCAATTAAATTAGAAATAATCCAAGGAAATAGCCTACTCATGATTTAAAATAGGTTCTTTAACAATCTCAAACCTTCCACATGTAATTTCAATCATAAAAGATCAAATTTTTAACTCATCAATTTATCCAATCCATCATATATGTTCATAACAAACCCTATAATGCTTTGTAATAGATGAAACATCACATAAAACATTCAATGAACAAAACAAACCAAAAGTATCACTCACCTTGTTGAACCGCTGATTGAAGAGGTTCACAGCTGAAGCCAGGTCCATAGCATCCCTCGACCATTCGGTCGCTGCGGCAGCATTTCAGTCCAATGTCCTCAATCCCAACCTCCGCTCCTCCCTCGCCAAGAAGCCCCCACAGAACTTCTCTGACCTCCTCCTCCGAAGTGAGAAGTATATTCGGGCCGAAGAAGCAGAGCATCGCCCCAACTTGGAGGGCTTCCTCCGGGTTTAAGAGAAAGGGAACAGAAGAAGAAGGAGCTAAAAAGTTCTAGAAGGATAATGTCGGCCAGCGCCGACCTCCCCCCAGATTCGAGAAGTTCACTCCCTTCACCACTAATGTCTCCACCATTCTGATGGAAGTTGAAAAGGAAGGGGTCATAACTCTTGCTCCAAGGATGAACACCCCTGTCAAGAAAAGAGATAAAGAGAAATGGTGCCGTTATCATCGGGACCACGGCCACGACACCAATGATTGTCGGGCCCTGAACAATGAGATTGAAGCCTTCATCCAGAGGGGGCAGCTGACCAAATTCGTAAGGAAGGACTGAGCCGAACTTCCTCCCCCGCCTCGGGGGGCTAATAAGCGTCTAGAGCGCGACGAAACGCCAGATTTCGAAGAGGAGCGTGTCTTACACCTCATCCATGGGGGCCCAATAGGGGGCTCCTCAAACTCTTCTCGGAAGGCATTTATAAGAGAAGTCAACTCGGTCCAAGCCACCCCTCATCCTAAAGGCCTCGGAGTGCCCGTCACATTCTCAAACGAAGATCTTGAAGGTGTCCGCACCCCTCATTGTGATGCACTCGTTATCAGTCTCCACATGGCGAACTTCAAAGTGGAGAGGATCCTAGTGAACAATGGTAGCTCCGTAAACATCCTCTTCCTCGCCGCTTTTAAAGGGCTAAAGCTCTCCCGAGACAGACTCAAGCTAGCCGGCTACACGCTCCATGGGTTCACGGGAGTGCCAGTGACTATAGAAGGGGTGATCACCCTCGATGTAACCGCTGGCCAAACTCCTACCACCCGAACGGAGTCGATGGAATTCATGGTTGTAGATGTCCCTGCCGCCTACAATGTCATATTGGGACGGCCCGGCCTAGCAGCCCTTGAAGCCGTCCCCTCTGCCTATCACCTCAAAATGAAGTTTCCAACTCGGGCCGGAGTAGGAGAGGTAAGAGGCAATCAGGAAACAGCTCGCAGGTGCTACATAACCTCTACCCTCGGTCTAGTCCTCTCCTTAGAAACTCTAGAGATCCCCCAAGATTCTTCCCGACCGAAGTCCGAGCCGGTGGACGAATTGGAGGAAATGCTCTTCTCTGAGCAGGACCCAACTCGCAAGTTCTTTGTTAGCAAGACCCTCCCGTCCGCCCTATGTTCGGGCATTGTGCAGTGCATCCAAAGGAACCGAGACCTCTTCGCTTGGTCAGCAGTAGACATGCCCGGAATTTTCGAAAAGCTCTTAGTCCACCACCTCAGCGTTGTTCCGCGGTCCAAACCGGTTCAGCAGAATAGGCGCAAGTTCGCCCCCGAGCGCCAGCTAGCCATAAAAGAGGAGGTGGACAAGCTCTTGAAGGCCCGGTTCATTCAAGAGGTGAACTATCCCGAGTGGTTGTCAAATGTAGTAATGGTGAAGAAGTCCAATGGGACTTGGAGGATTTGTATTGATTTTACCGATCTCAACAAAGCCTGCCCCAAGGATCCCTTTCCTCTTCCGAGTATTGACACTCTGATCGATACCACCTCGGGACATGACCTCCTCAGCTTCATGGATGCCTTCTCAGGCTATAACCAGATCCGGATGTTCCCACCGGATATCCCGAAGACCTCATTCGTGACCGACCAGGGCCTCTATTGCTACAGGGTTATGCCCTTCGGTCTGAAGAATGCAGTAGCAACATATCAACGCTTCGTCAACAAGGTTTTCCAAGCTCAAATCGGCCGAAACATGGAGGTGTATGTTGACGACATGCTTGTAAAAAGCATCCGAGGTGCCGATCATGTAACCGACCTCCAAGAAGCATTTGACGTTCTGAGAAAGCACAACATGAGACTCAATCTGAACAAGTGTGCGTTCGGTGTCTCGCCAGGAAAGTTCCTCGGCTTCATGGTTAGCCAACGAGGAATTGAAGCAAATCCAGAGAAAATCAAAGCCATATTAGACATGGCACCCCCTAAGAATGTCAGGGAAGTTCAGAGGTTAACAGGTCGCTTGGCCGCCAAAGGGCATTTCCTCTCGAAGTCCGGGGAGAAATGCCTTCCCTTCTTCAAGGCCCTCAAGGGGGCTAAAGGTTTTGAATGGGGGCAGCAGCAACAGGAGTCCTTCGACCAGCTCAAGGCTTACCTCGTCAATCCCCCTCTCCTCAGCAAACCGATCCCTGGTGAACCCTTCTACCTCTACCTGGCAGCCTCCGAGCAGACCCTCAGTGCAGTTTTAGTGAGGAAAGAAGACCGGGCTCAGAAGCCCATCTACTATGTGAGCAAGGTGCTTCGGGACGCCGAGCTCCGATACCCGAAGATAGAAAAGATGGCTTATGCCCTGGTGAGGGCCGCGAGAAAGCTTCGCCCGTACTTTCGGTCCCATTCGGTGGTCGTTCTTACCGACCAGCCGCTGAAGCAGGTCCTCCACAAGCCCGAGACCTCGGGTCGCCTTATGAAGTGGTCTATCAAGCTGAGCCAGCATGATATAACTTATCAGCCTCGGACCGCGATCAAGGCTCAGGCGTTAGCTGAATTCATAGTTGAGAGTACTATCCCCGAGTCCAGCCAAACAGTGAAGGGACCACCCGTCTGGTCGGTTTATGTGGACGGATCTTCCTGCAATGAGGGAAGCGGGGCAGGGGTCATTCTGGCGGGCCCAGATGACTTCATTCTCCAATACTCCCTCCGCATCAATTTCAAGGCCTCGAACAACGAGGCATAATACGAGGCGCTCATAGCCGGCCTTGGGATGGCTCGAAACGCAGGGGCCCAATGCCTCCGGATCTTTAGCGACTCTCAGCTAGTCGTCAATCTGGTCCTCGGCGAGTATGAAGCACGCGATGACAGGATGGTTAAATACTTAGCCAAAGTCAAGAGCCTCATGGCACTGTTCGAAGAAGCCCTCATCCAAAGAATCCCCCGGGAAGAAAATGCTCATGCCGACGCCCTCTCCAAACTAGCCTCCTCCTCCCTCCAAGGTCTCGAGCAGACCGTTTTGATAGAAGTCCTTCTGAAGCCAAGCATAGAGGACGAAACTCTCGACTCCATAGAGACGTTGCCTGTCCTACTCGAAGACAATTGGATGAAACCCCTCATCGAATTTTTAAGGGACAGACTCCTCCCCGAGGATCCCAAGGAAGCTCGAAGAGTAAGAACCCGAGCCGAGCGTTACACACTGATCGGAGGCATCCTATACAAACGCTCCTTCACACAGGTCGACGGCAGGCCGTACCTATGACGCCTCTCCCCCGGGCAAGCCGACTACGCCCTGCAAGAGCATCACGAGGGCATCGGCGGAGCACATTCGGGTTCCAGAGCCCTAGCACGCAAAGTGTTGAACTACAGATATTTCTGGCCCACTCTCCTACGAGACGCCGAACGACATGTTCGGCAATGCAGCTCCTGTCAGAAGTACTCCGACATCCGACGCCTCCCACAAGCTCCACTCACTTCCCTATCAAGTCCGATCCCCTTCGCGATGTAGGGGATGGATTTACAGGGCCGTTTCCGCCAGCTCCCGGACAGTTCAAGTTCTTAGTCGTGGCAATCGACTATTTCTCGAAATGGATAGAGGCCGAGCCCCTGGCCACGATCACCGAGAACAAGGTCGTTCAGTTCTTCTGGAAGAGCGTGATCTGCCGATTTGGCATCCCCAGGGTCCTAATAACAGACAACGGAACCCAGTTCACTGGGGCTGCCTTCCGACCTCTATGCGAAGACCTTGCCATCCAACACCGGTTCTCTTCCGTCTCTCACCCTCAGTCGAATGGCCAGTCGAATGGCCAAGCTGAAAATGCTAATCGACAGATCCTCTCCAGCATTAAGAGGAGGTTAGATAAGTGTTCCAAAGGCTTATGGGTCGATCAGCTTCCCAACGTGCTGTGGAACTACCGCACCACAAAACGGACCCCCACAGGAGAGAGCCCATTCAATCTCACCTATGGGTCCGAGGCCATCATCCCCCTAGAAGTCGGAATACCCTCTCCTCGTCTGATAGCTTATAAAGAAGAGCAAAACGCCAGAGAGCTCAGAACAAGTCTAGACCTGATAGATGATATCCGAGAAAGAGCTTCCATCCGACAACAAAGCTACCGAAGAAGGATTGAGATGGCATACAACAAGAAAGTCTGTCCTACCGACCTCAAAGAAGAGGACCTGGTCCTCAGGAAATTAGCCATCTCTTTCCCCGGTCAGAAGAGCAAACTCGCTCTAAATTGGGAGGGACCTTACAAGATCTCCAAAGTAATCCGCCCCGGCACATACAGACTAGAAGATCTCGAAGGCAGGGAGATCCCCAGGACTTGGAATGCCGACCATCTCTTAAAATACCAAGAGAGAGCACCAACGCCTCTTTAAGTACTTCGAGATGTCGAACCGTTCCTCTCCTATTACTTGTAATGATTTTCTTTCATTTTTTTCTTGTAATAACGGCTAGCAACTTTAGAAGCAGCCGACTATTAGTCATTAATAAAGAAAGTTTTTTCATATTCTACTATTGTTTACATCTCTCTGCTTTTAACTCTTCAATCTAACGATGGTTCGGAGTCCAACACTTGGCTCGATTCTACTTCGCAAGTTCACTCCTAAGCAAGCAAGAGGTAGTTCGCTATTCGGAATTGCTCCCACAACCGTTGAACTAATCTAACGATGGTTCGGAGTCCAACACTTGGCTCGATTCTACTTCGCAAGTTCGCTCCTAAGCGAGCTAGAAGTAGTTCGCCATTCGAAATTGCTCCCACAACCGTTGAACTAATCTAACGATGGTTCGGAGTCCAACACTTGGCTCGATTCTACTTCGCAAGTTCGCTCCTAAGCGAGCTAGAGGTAGTTTGCCATTCGGAATTGCTCCCACAACCGTTGAACTAATCTAACGATGGTTCGGAGTCCAACACTTGGCTCGATTCTACTTCGCAAGTTCGCTCCTAAGCGAGCAGGAGGTAGTCCGCCATTCGGAATTACTCCTACAACCGTTGAACTAATTTAACGATGGTTCGGAGTCCAACACTTGTTTCGATTCTACTTCGCAAGTTCGCTCCTAAGCAAGCTAGAGGTAGTTCGCCATTCGGAATTGCTCCTACAACCGTTGAACTAATCTAACGATGGTTCGGAGTCCAACACTTGGCTCGATTTTACTTCGCAAGTTCGCTCCGAGTTTTCCCTTGATCACAGCCGTTGCTATCTTTGTAAAAAACCCTAAAACCCTAAAACTCTACCACCTTCTTTTTACTTTTACCACAACCATTCCCAGATCTGGAGAAGAGAAGAGAGGAGAGAAGAAGTCGACTACCAGTGCTGCTGCCATCTTGAGAGGATCTAATCCGGTTGCTTTCTTGTCAATTTCAAGTTCCCTTGCCGTTGTTCTTTGCATCTTCTTGTTGGTATACTTTCATCCATCTTTTTTTTTCTTCATATTATGGCACCCAAGAGATCTAAAACCTCTCATGTAGATGAGAGTTCTTCTTCTAAAGATTACACTCAATATCTTAGAAGTCCAGATCTAGTAGAAAAATGGTTCATCATTTGTTCTATGATTATCTTTCCGGGTTGATTGGTTAACTTTTCGAATCTTGATAGATTTAACCTTGTGTCATTATTTCAACATTGTAGTCTTTTTGAATTCCTGTCTTTAGAAAATCAACCCTACTACTACCCTAAACTCATTTACTTGTTTTATACAAATATGAGGGTTGTTCAATCGGATGATGGTGAGGTAATCATTTATTCTTCTGTCAAAAATAAGAAGATGAAACTCACATCTGAGAGAATTAATCTTATTATGGTTATAGACGATGAGGGACTTGATTTAGGAGAAATCTTGATGGACGATGCCTCCATTTTATCTAAAATTTATTTGCCAAATTATGGACCCCCTATGACAAATAAATCCATTACCCCTGTTGCAAAACTTGTTGCACGGATACTATCATATAATATTATCCCTAAAACAGGAAGTTATGATCAGTATTCCATGGAATTACAACAAGATGTCTATGCAATTTTTGGCAAAATTAATCTCAATTGGGGTCGCATTATTTTTCCTAGACTTCATAAGTCTCATTCTACTTTTCTTCCTTTTGGTGCCTTACTTACTCGTGTATTTTGTGCTTATGGTGTCGATCTCGACTCAGAGACCAATGTTGTCAAGCACTATGAAGTCTTTGATCATGCAAGTTTAGCACGCATGAAGCTTCTTGCTTCTCCACCTAGGTCTACCACTAGGACTTCCCCCCAAACCCAAGTTCCTTTAGCCACTTCAGCTCATCCATCTTCTACTTATAGTTCTTCTCGCCCTCGAGCAGATTTTGATGATCCACGCAGTATTTATAATGCTGTCAATTATCTCATGGATCGTCAAGATGCTCTTGAAACCCAAATTTTCCATCTTACTCAACTGTTCTCTGCTCAATTTCCTCCTCCCTCTCAAGATGACGAAGATGACGAAGACGAGGATTAAATGTTCCTATCTTTCTTATTTGCTATTTATTTTCTTTTACTGATTGTTGCATTTTGTTATTTTGTATTAGTTTGAACTAAGACTAAGTTTCTATGAATACATTTTATGTTATTTTGTTTATGTGAAGGGGGAGAAAACATCCAATATCAGTTTATATATATATATATATATCAAGTCTCTTTATGTTAATTTTCTGTTGTGAGAATATATGCATGACTTTCTTTTAAGTTCTATGCATGATGTATATCTGATAGGGGAGCATGTGAACACTTGTATTTTTTTCTATTTCTTTTATTATCAGCTATTGTGTTGTAATCATCAAAAAGGGGAAGAATGTTGATTCTTGATTTTGATGATTACAATACAATGCAAAATTTGTTGTGCTATACTTCATATAATTGCAGGTTGTATCAAAGGTTATCATGTATGATACACAAAGGCCTCAAAGCAAATTGATCAAGTAAGTCACAACATTCTAAAGGTGAACAATGATCAAGCAAAGCTCCAGATAAAGACAATGGTTAAAGCTTCACTCAAGACTCAAGACTCAAGTCAAGACCAAAGCTTCAATGTCTTATATTATTGTGTGTCTTGTACAATGTAATTTTCTCTTTGTTGAGTCTTAGATCGATGTACAGCCTTGTCACACACACACACACTCACACATAATTTTTATAACTGTATGTTTTACAAAATCTAAAGGTCGAAACAGCTTGAACTAGAACAGGTGTTGAGTACCAGTTGAATGCCATTTAGAACCAGTCGATTGAATCTGTACAAAACTGTCTGATCTTATTCAAACTCTGACCAGTCGACTCATAAAGGCAACCCAGTCGACTATTCAAGTGATTTCGACAGTTTACTAATTTCAAAAGTTGTTTTTTCGAATTCAAAACTATTATCCGTTACTTATCCGTTGTTTAACAGTTGTAAGAAACTATTTTTTCAACGTCCAGTGATTCTAATCTATAAATAGAACCTTAGAATCACCATGAAAAAGTTCCAAGCATTTTTGAGAAAAAGTTTAAGTGTTGTGCATTCAAGAGAGAAAATTTTGAAAATCACTAAGTCTTGGTTCTCTGTTTTCAGTCCAGCATAACATTGATTTCATTTTGGACTGAATTTAGAAGTCGACCAAATAGCCACGTACAAAATCACAATCACAACAAGGCTATAGGTTGATTGTAAACAATTTTATTGTTTTTCTTTTCCTCTCAGTTGCAGAGTAGGACTCTAGGGTGTCGAGTCAAATTTTTCACTCTTGGTGGAAGAGTGGGTTGCTTTCTCTAGTTCTGAGAAAGGACTACGGGTTAGACAAGGTTGTTGTCTAATGCCTTAGGGTATTCTTGTAATCTTTTTCAAGAATAGTAGAAAATCTCAAGTGGGTTGCTTGGGGACTGGATGTAGGTCGAAAGGACCGAACCAGGATACATCGTGTGCACTCTATGGTTGTATCTCTTTGAACTTGCATTTCATTTTTCTCAGTTTATAATTTTTCTGTGAAACTTGTCTGGACAGTCGACTATGTACTTCTGTAAGTCGAATGATCAGACTTGTACTACTCTCTCAAAATTTGTGTGATAAGTTGACTGTCTCATCTTCAAGTCGACTGAGCAGAAGAAAATCTTAATTCCGCTTTTTATTTTTATAAAACACTATTCACCTCCCTCTAGTGTTTCTTGCCTTGCCTACAGGATCCGACAGAATTGTCTCTAGAACCCAACTACACTACAGGCGGTATTTAGTGCTTATATTACACAAAGAAAAGAATACAAGTTACTTGCCTGAGAGACGACAACGGAAACGGATTCCCGAGCAAAGAAACTCAACCAACGAGTACGAACCCACGAACCACGAACGAATCACGAATCCACGAACCCACACACAATCCATGAACACCGTGAGACCAACACACGAACACTAGAGAGCAAGAGGAAACGAGAGACGACAACGGGCGACGGCAGCAGCTTCACTGTCGCTATTGCAATTGGGAGAGGAGCACCAGGAGGAAGACTGGCTGCATCAGGGTGCTTCGCTGGCGGAGGAGGGAAGGGGAGGACTGCAGTGGATGAGCAGAAGGAGGGACAGCGGGCTGCGACTGCTGTCGTCGAGGTGGCTGGGGTGGTGACCAGTTGAAAAGAGAGGGAGGTGAAAAGCTCTGTGGGCGCTGCGATGAGAGGAAGGCAGGGCATCGCACAGGGAGGCAGGGAGAGGGACTCGGGGGTCGAGGTGAGGGCGCGGCCTGGCTGAGGTGGCGCCGACGAGAGAGAGAGCAGGAGGACGGGGAGATCGGGATTCAGGAGGGAGGCTTGGGTTTTGATGGGTAGGAATGCACAGGAACTCGACGGGGTGAAAGAATATATATGGGTTTGGATGAAGTTAGGGTTTAGGGTAGAAGAGGTGACGGCTGGGTATATGGGGTTTCGGCTTTGGGTTTTTGATAACGGGTAGAATCAATAGGTAAACGGGTCTGGGCTCAATTAAATAAATGGGTATGGGTTGAGCACATTATGGTTTAAAATGGGTATTGGGTAAAGTGATATTGGGTTAATGGGTTTTATTAAATAGGAAATAGGGTTTTTTTTAAAAAAGGAGTATAGGGTTTATATAAAAAGATCCAATTGAATATATGAAATAACCGATAAAAATATGAATTAAAATGTAATTTGCATTACAAAATAATACTAGAAATACAGTTAGTAAATAAAAGTGGATTTTTAATAACCAGTCAAAAATATCAATAATAACAATAATACTAATAACAATGATAATGATAAGAAAATGATAAAAATAATAATGGTAATAATAATAACAGTAACAATAATAAGAAGAGTAATAATAACAAAAATAAGAATTGTATTACAATGTAAAAAAATCATAGAAAATAGTTGCAATGAAATTATTGATCGAAAACAGATTTTAATAAGAGATCCAATAGTACAATTTGACAAAAGAATTTGAAAACCTGTAAAAATAATTTACGAACATTTTAAATACAGAAAACACACGAAAAGTACATTTTTTGGAAAACAGGGGTTATAGGTGGTGGAAAGACTTTCACTCCAATGGGGAAGGTTGGCAGGACTTTATCTAATCCTACTTACGAGGGAAAGGGATAACCGTGAAACTTGGGTTCTGGAGAGGGGTTTCGATAGTTGTGCAACTTCATTCATAGGTAACAACAGACTGACCAAGTTCTGGTGGGACAAATGGTGTGGAGCGCATTCCTTCAAAGAATTGTTCCCAGATTTATATGAACAAGTGATGCAGCCACATTGTACTGTCGCCAAGACATGAAAAAGGGTTTCATGGAAAACAGACATTTAAACAACATCTTAGTCAAGATTTGTAGCTTAGACTGAGGAAATTCCAAGCACATCTAGATCAAGTGAAATGTTAACACGGCCCAGATCAGAAATCCTGGGGTCTGGAAAAAGATGGGTCATTCACGGTCATTCACTGTACAACTGCATCCATTTTAGAAGTTGCAAACCAAAGTGGTTAGCAATAATTTGGAAGTCAAAGCCCCACTATAAGTCAAGTCTATTCTATGGTTAGCTCGCCATGATGCAATCCTAATAAGGGAGAATCTTGCCAAGAGGCAAATCGTGACCAGCTGTGGCTTTTGCAACACAACTAGTGAAATCATAGATCACCATTTTATTGAATCCCACCGAAGCAAGGCTGTTCGGATGGAAGCTCTACAGGCCAAATGAACAAATAATTTTCCACTAAACTACGAGATGTTGTGGATTGGTCTAAAGTTCTCTTCCGAACGCAAGGAGATGAAAGAAGTCTGGTATATCGCAATCTTCACAACGACCTGGGTTCTATTGCTAGATAGGAATAATTTTTACTTTTTTGGGATTAGTAAAAGTATTTTTAGTACTCGAACTCATATCCTACATTTTATCTCCTTTTGGGCCACAACAGTCACGACAGGACCAAGAGGAAGGATAGCCAGAGCCTTCAAGATCAAAAAGTACCACGGTGAGGAGATTGAGATCGGCCCTTACTCCCGACTAAGAATGGTGCTACTCACTAGATCCCCACCCCCCAGGGGTTTGTTGGCGGGATCTCTTCTATTATGATTGTACTTCGGTTATAATTTATGTTGTTTAATCCCACCCTCCCATATATGGTGGAGGTGTTACGTTTTATTTCCTGTTTTATAGTTTTATTTTTGTTAGTTCTCTGGGTTGTTTTGTTAACTACTCATTAATGAAACATGGTGGCTATATTCCACATTTTTCTTCAAAAAAAATGTTAATGACCTATGCGTAAAAGATCCTTTAAAGAAAATGCATCTAGTCTCCATCGTTTTACTTGTAAACAACACTAAACATGGAACATGACCATGGCAAATCTTGAGCAGCAAACTACACCAAAGGATAAAGAAAATTTCAAAACTAGGAAATATTATCCCTCCACATGGCCATAGTATCAGTTCACCACCTTTATTAACCATGCAATTTAAGTCACTTGCATTTAGGGGTGGCAGACAGGCCATTCGGGCCAGGTTGGACTAAAAACCGTCGGGCCAAACCCAGGATCGAGTCAAGGCGGGCCGGGCTAAAAGCAATCCAGGTCCAGGTCCAGCAAGGCCGGGCTGTAGAGGAGAGATGCCTGGCCCAGACTCGACCCCTAACCCCTAGCCTGTGGTACGGGCCGGGCCAAACCTGGTTTGTATTTTTTTTTTTGTATCTTGTTTTAAAATTTGTAAAATAGAGTAGAAAAAAGGGGGAAAATGTAGACAACAATTTAAAGAACATATAGAATAAAGGAAAATATTTATATATTAATTGTTTTTCAATCAATTACAAAATTTAAAATCGAATCAAATAAAGTTACAACATCTT
This sequence comes from Hemerocallis citrina, assembly GCA_017893485.1. Taxonomy (NCBI): domain Eukaryota; kingdom Viridiplantae; phylum Streptophyta; class Magnoliopsida; order Asparagales; family Asphodelaceae; genus Hemerocallis; species Hemerocallis citrina. The sequence goes on along the minus strand of CM030359.1, from coordinate 105,102,381 downwards.
GTATACAAAGTGATTGAATTTCAAATTACAAGTTGAGGGAAAGTTTAGAATTTAGAGTTCGAGATGACCTATATTTAAATTGAAGATGAGAAATTAGATTATTGTCGTGCACTTCTACTTGATCTAAATATAGAATCTAATCGCCATAAAATTTTCAATTATTTGAAATACTTGATCTGTATTGCATCTTCAATCTTCATTCATTACTACTTGATCCATTTTGTTACGTTTGTATTAAATCTTGGGTCCTTTCTTCCGCTTTCTTCCAAGCTTTCGCGATTACTAGCATCTTTAAATTCTTCGAAAGCAAGAGATTCCTATTCCGGCTGATAATCCTGTCACCACGACAAAAATGCTTTCCGGTGCAACAGTTAACACCGAGGGAGTTAGAAAATCTTTAGACATTACTAGATAAAATAGGAAAAGTAGTTTAATTATGTTTCCAAAATGATAACACATCAACTTTCTCATCGACTGGAGGTTGTGCATTATACCAATTTAACTCATTAGATTCATTTGTTCTTGAGTATTTTTTTTCCGATTTTATACGATTTAAAACACTTGTTGAAAATGTAAGACCCTTGCCTTTTAGTATGGATGAAAAAGAAGAACTAACAAGTTGTGATTGTGAAGTATTAGATGACTAAAGTCTATCGTAACTATCATACAAATTATTCCAAAACATTTTCAAATTATTTAGTAAGAAAACATGATCGTAGCCATGTAATTCGACGTATGAAGCATATGAATAAAAAATCTCAATAAAATTATTTGTACCCTCTAACTTTGTAACGAGTTTCATTGCACTAGCCACACAATATAATATGGGAAGATGATGAAAATATTTCATAAATTTTAGATAAATGGCATAAACCATTATCCAACTAAAAGGGTTGCTTATCAAATCTTTAATAGTAGTCATCATAGTAACAATTGTAAGTACAATAACACTATAAGTAAATGAATAAGTTATAAAAATTGTAAAGTTGCATCATTCAAATGTTCCAAAAATTTTAACAAACTATCAGCAAAAAACCAAAATTCATCATCTAATCTACAATCTTCCATACACATTGCAACACAATTTTTTTAAAACCTTGTCTATAATGAGTAACTATATTGAAGAGTTCATACATTGAATTTCAACGATGTCTAACATCTTTAGGAAAATATTTAAATGTAATTTTCCTAAGTTTATACCAATCATGAAAAAATAGAGATGTAGGACCACTCAAAGTAATAAAATTAACACAATCTGTCATTGCACTAATCTTATCGTGTCCATATTTTAGTGCATCTTATCCACAATGATTTAAGATATGACAATCACATCTAACTCAAAAAATATCGGGTTTTATAGGGTTTAACATAATTTTCAAAATAGAAATTGTCTTAGTATTATTAAAGACATTATCAAAATCAATAGCAAAAACTTTATCATAAATACCAAATTTATTGCATGCATCCATGATGTGTGTAGCAATAATCTCACCCTTATGTGAGTGCCTAACAAATCCGGAAAAAATAATCCTCTTTTGAAGTAGCCAATCAGAATCTATCAAATGACAAGTTATACACATCATTGGTATATCATTAACGCCTACCCAACAATCAGATGTCAAAGGAACCCTACAATTTGGTGATGTCAATGTTGCAACTTACATCTTCTTAGGTTCTTCGTAGACTAATTTACAGCCTCCCTTCACCACATTCCTAGCAATCTGTTTATAATTGGGGTTTAAAGCGGTTCGGTTTAAACCCTCTAGATTCATACTTTCCGCATACGAAAATGGTAACTCATCCTTAATTACTAACCTAGCCATTTTCCTACGAACAGTATCGTGATCATAACTATGGATATCTACGTGACTGGTCCTAGGGTTTATCTTTTGTTGTGTTAGCGTGTCTTGTGATAATTCGGGTCGGTATTTATCTAAGTTTCTCTTAAGTGTACCCGTTTCCATCCCCAATCTAAATTTGTATGGAGCTTTACACTTATTACAAATCTCAAGTCCTATATTTTTACCGCATTGAGAAAGGACAAAAGTGTAATATTTTTGTACTTTGGAAGTTGGTCCTCTATATTTACGTGATTGAAAAGGGCTTGTTCCATATCTTGTGAATCTATGTCTTCTACTATTACATCATCTATTTGTGTGTGGGGAATATCATTAAAATCAGAAATATTATCAAAATTTCTAAATGTTTTTCTGCTATCTAACTGTGGAATGAAAGGAGTGCAACGAGATGTGGCGGACTCTTGGCTGCGCCCACTACCACGTGATAGGTTTGATGTCATCTAATTATGAACTAGTATATGTATGTTAAAAAAATTAATCTAAAAATGAGAAGAGAGAGTTAAAAGAAACCAACACAAAATTAAGAACTGGTGTATGTTGTTAAATTTTTTTCACAAAACAAGTAAAGAGAGAGTTCAAAATAACACAAAGAACAAATTATAAACTAGTGTATGTTAATAAACAAAATCCAAAAAAGAATAAGAGAGAATTTAGTACAACAACAACAATTCATTTATGAGCTAGTGTATGTAAAAAAAAAAAAAAAAAACTAAAAAGAGGATGAGAGAGTTCAACAAAACATAAACAATAAATTATGAACTAGTAAATTATTAACTCTTAAGATATAAAAGGAGCAAGAGAATATAATAATGCCACAATAAAAAGCAAAACAAATACAATGTTACTGAACGATTGTAGATTGAAGAATGAGAGTAGAGAGAGTTGAAAGCTTATTCTTGCAAGATTCAGAGAACTTGAGTCTTGAGAGAATTGAGAGAGTTGATGTTGATCACTTGTGTAACACCCCGCAAAATAAAATGATTTATTTTGCATTACTAAATAATATTATATTGGTAAGGTTGACTACTTTGGCTATATTCTTGAAATTCCAATTTTGCACGTGCAACACACGTGCAGAGTTAGAAAATTTTGAATTCTTAAAATTTTCTGGTTAATGATTTGACTTTTCTCATTTATTTATGATTTTTTAATTTTCAGATTTATTTGAATTTATTTGACTATTTTATGAATTTCTCAATTTTACACGTGCAAATATTTTTTGGGTGAAAATATCCTCTTTTAAATTTATGGATACTTTTTCCTATTTATAATTAAGTATATCTTAAATTTTGGAATTTTTCTTAATAAAGAAACTATTTTTGTAAATATTTCGAAAAAGAGGGCTTTTATGTAAAAAGCCATTTGGATCTCAAACAAATAATGAAAATTTGTTTTTACTAATTTTTGGGCTTTCCATAGTCATCATTGAAAATAAAATCTATTTAAATCTTATTTAGAGTTGATTTGGTAAACATTTAAACAAATATGATGTATTTGCAAATATGGAATTTAAGTGGATCTTGTGCAGATATTTTCTTTGGAAGTTCAAAGTCAAAAATTATTTTTGGAAAAACTCATTATTTATTATTAGATATTATTTCAGAATTTCTGGATTTTTACGAATATTTTATGACATATTTGCAAATATTACAAAAAGATGGATTTTTGTGCAAAATTACCAATTTGAATACAAATCCGAATTTTTTTAATTTCTGGGCTATGCTTGATGGTTGGATAACTCAGTAGTAAAAAGATTTGGTTTTATTTTAATTTATTTAACTTATTTATCTTATTTAACTACTTTATTAAAGAAATGTTTATATATGTAAATAATAATTTGTTAAGGGATGTTTCCATAAACTTGTAAACCCTAAAAACTCCAGATTCCGGCCTATAAAAGATCCCCTACTACCATTCCTCTCCTCTGCAAAAATAAAATATATTTTTACTATTGGTTTTCTTGGAATTTCGAAGCGATGATTTTGGATTTTGCAAAGAAAGGCTTTTGCTCATTCTTTATTAATTTAGTTGATTTCTTCAATAAGGTGAGTGTCATATGTTTGTTTTCTTTTGTTCTATGCATGTTGTTTGTGATGATTTGTCTATTAGAAAACATATTAGTGATTGGATGAAGATATAATGAATTTTTGATGAGTAGATGAATTAAAAATTGAATCTTTTTCATGAAACTATATTATTGATGATTGAAACCCTAATTTGATGACTTGTGATTGTTAAAGAACCTAATAGAACTCATGAGTAAGATGTTTTCCTTCATATACTTGTTGTTTAAATTGTTATAATGAGAATGTATGTTTAATTGGAAAATTAATGCAGGAAGTTCTTTTGGATTGAAACCATAGGGTATGGTACAGGAGGTGAGAGGTTAATAGGTAGTTGTAACACATCAGGTGTTTGATCTTTGGCCTCTCTTGGTCTGAAAAGAGAAAGCCAACTAGAAATAGGAATCGTTTAGTTGGTAAGATTTGTGACTTGTCAAATAGATCCACTTTATATTCAAAAGAAAGACGTGGAACCAGTCAATCTTTTTTCGAGAAAAAAATAATAATATATATTCTACTAAAATATTTAATTATTGGCTATGAATTAGGTAGCTTTGTGGTAGAAAGGTATTTGGTTTAATGTGCAAGATACAAGTATCTCACTTGAAAAGATTTTCAGAGAGAAATAAGGAGAGTAGTTCTAGATTGCTCATTTAATAAGGAGGGAATCGAGAACAAGAAAAACAATCTATTTCGAATCAGCATAGAGACTAACATGTAGACTCCATCCAGAATCATTATTAATAAGAACAATCAAAGCTCCACCCCTTTTATACCACCAATTCACTTATGCAAATGCGTACATGAAGACACTACAGTATGATTAACCGCACACACGATGTGTAACGCCCCGATTTCCATACATTGGGAAATCGTGACATAAGCCAGGATATTTTCTTCAATTAGCCACAACACAGAAAAACTGGAAAATTTAAAACTTTTTATTCAACACAAATGTATTACAAGTTCGAATGTTACAAAATTGCAATACATTATAATAATGTTACAATAATACCTTTACAATTCCAAGTGTTACAACTTTCAACAAATTACATCAGAGTATAATGAATAAAGAACAACACTTGGTATTTTACTTGGATGCTTCCCCAACAATAAACAAATTACAACAATGAAAACTTACAATAATTGTTACAAATGAAATTACAACATATATTACAGTGGAAATTTAAATAAAGTTGACTCCTTTCTTCTTTAGCCTCGAGTCCTCCTGAATCATGTACCTGTACTTCTGCAATCCAGTACCTGTAATTCTGCAATCCAATATCTATTGATGTGGGGACGTCAGTACATATACTGACGCTTTAAGGCTGATAACTAGCAGCGAATCTCAACTATAGCATACAGATTGATGAAAAGAGGAACGTGCATATATATTTGATGTGTCAGTGTATGTTATAACTTAGACTCTAATGCAAGATTACTAATGCAAGGATGCTCTTATTCTAATGCAAGCAAGTCTCCGCAACAGTATGCAGCCCATACTACATACGGCCCATAACAAGCTGTTTCTTCATATATAGGAATTTGAACTCATGTTATGAATTCTACTTTGCACACAACCTGTTCCTGACAATACAACGTGACTGGTGAGGTTGTAGAAGGGGTCAAGTCCCCTCTAATGCAGTACACTCAAGGTGTCTCCGTTTGCCACTACTACACGGCGTACCGGACCTCACACAAAAATAAGGTTGTAGGTACGGTTTAGTTCCGTTACTGCAGTCACTATAGTGGTGATCGTGTTTGCCACTATTGCCTGGTATAACGGTCCTTATTCAAAAACCTAACGAACATAGGGTCTCGCAAGCGTAGGATAGCACAAAGCCTACCCTGTGGCACCCATAAGTCACGGTATTTCAAGAATTAACAGTGCGAGATACACAACACATGCTCCCAACTCGTGAGATGGCACCGTACGTATCCCTTTGACGGGAAGGTACAACCCAATAATACCGCCTACTGCCGGTCTATAGGATAGGTTGGATCATAAGGAATCACCCTTAACACTAACTCTTTCCCTTCGACGAATAATGATAATAAGTAATGGTTAAGTAGTAATAGCCATAAGTTATTACCCTAACGATGTCACTAACCCTGAACAATCAAAGGGATGACAATAGTATAAACACAACATATTAGGTCTTAAGTTAGACTTCGCAAGATAACTCTATTAGGTTGGTTAACCTAGACTTACCAGAATCCCTAAGGATCTGGTTCATGGCCTATCGATCCAAAACCTCAGCAATACAAACGTATTCGCATGCTACTAACATGAACTTGGATTTCGTCATACTCCGGTCCACGATTAACCAACTCGGTTAAGATCTGACGGTACACAAGGAGTGACTCGACCACAGTCCCTTAGGAGTAAGGTAAACACACGTCTTGATGGTCGATAGTCCTAGGGCAATGATATCACCCTAGATGAGTACAACAAACTGCATATTAGTTAAGAAGCTACATACGAGTAACTAAAAACACATACGAGCTAAACAAGCTACGTATAGGACCAACAACTACACACGAGCCAGGCGAGCTGCGTATAAGACAACAACATACATACGAGTTAAATAAGCTAGGTATGAGACCAACAGCTACATACGGGCCAGTCGAGCCGCGTATGATACAACAATATACATACCAACAAATAAGTAACGTATGAGAAACATCTAAGTACGAGCCAGTCGAGCCGCGTACGAGACAACAACATACTTACGAGCTAAATAAGATACGTATGAGACCAATAGCTACATACGGGCCAGGCGAGCCACGTATGAGCAAAACTACATACGAAAACAACCATACAGGTAATCAACCTAGAAGCAACCAAATGTGCTTACTAGAAAAATTTGATCTTCTATAATTAGAAGTAACAGAAGAATCTACAAACAATATAAAATAGGCATTCTACCAATGAGAAGCCCAAAAGAGACATAAAAGCCTTCCGACAGCCTAGAAGCAACCAGTGCTACGCTTATCGGATTTTAACAGAAATATACTTTTTAAAAAGGTAAGAATATCCACCATAACTCTCTAGTGGAACACTATTTCAAATTGTGTAAGGAATCCAAAATCCGGTCCAATGAACACACGCAAAAAGTTTACCCAAACTGCAGATTTTCAACAAAAATATGAAACTTTGCAATATGGTAACTTTTGCTCTTCTCGTCGAAATCTAACGAAACTGGACAATTTAAAAATGTGGGAACATCTACTATAACTCTCTAGTTGATCACTTCCTCAGATTCAGTAAGGAATTCCAAATTCCTGACCTCGAACACACGCAAATGATAACAAAAGACAGCCAAGGCCATAACAAAGCTGAAATTTTGAGAGCTCGTAACTTTTGCTTTACTTATCAGAATCTAACGAAACTGGTCAATTTAGAAAGGTGGGAACAGCTACTACAACTCTCTAATTGACCACTTTCTCAGATTCCGTAAGGAATTCCAAATTCCTGACCCTCGAACATATGCAAACAGTTACCAAACTACTGAGTTTCAATAAAAAGATGAAACTTCCGTAGCTTGTAACTTTTGCCCTACAAGTCGGAATCTAACGAAACTAGATATTTTGAAAAGGTGGGAACATTTACTAAAACTTTCCAGTTGACCACTTTCTCAGATTCCAGAAGGAATTCCAAATTCCTGACCTTGAACATACGCAAACAATTATCAAACTACAGATTTTCAGTAAAAAGATGAAACTTCTATAGCTTGTAACTTTTGCTCCACTTATCGGAATTTAACAGAACTGGACAATTTGAAAATGTGAGAACATCTACTAAAACTCCCTAGTTGACCACTTTCTCAGATTCCGTAAGGAATTCCAAATTCCTGAACTCGAACATATGCAAACAATTACCAAACTACAGATTTTCACCAAAAAAGCTAAAACTTCCGTAACTTGTAACTTTTGCTCTACTTGTTGGAATCTACGAAACTGGACAATTTGAAAAGGTGGGAACATCTACTAAAAACTTCCCAGTTGACCAATTTCTCAGATTCCGAAAGGAACTCCAAGTTCCTACCCATCGAACACACGCAAATGGTAATAAAATAGCAGATTTGACAATGAAAAATTGAAACTTTGAAAACATATAACTTTTGTTCCACTCATCGGAATCTAACCCAAGAGGGCAATTCGGAAAGGTGAGAACGTCTACTACAACACTCTAGTTGGTCGTCTTCTCAGATTCAGCGAGTAAGACACTCAAAAACTTTAAGGAATTAAGACAATACAATTTCAACCCGCCAAATACACAGCCAAGCTGAAAACTTTCAAAGCCCATAACTTCTACTCCGCTTGTCGTAATTTAACCCGAGACGTCCATTCGAAAAGGGGAGAGTCTATACTACAACTCCCTAGTTGGTCCAAACCTCAGATTCAACCACTAAGAAGATCTAAAATATCAAAGAAACAAAACAGCAAGTTTCTAGTGCAATCTGGGTGCTGTGTTTTGTAAAAGGCAAAATTAAAAAAAAAACGTCACAATAGTTTGGCGCTGTTTAAAAAAACGTCACAAAACTTTGACTTTTTAAAAAAACCGCACAAAGTTTAACTTTCAACTCACGGAGTTATCCAACCGTTAACTGGGTTATACGTAATGTTTAAAAAAACATCACAAAACTATTGTTTTGTTTAAAAAAACAATACAGAACTATTATTCTGTTTAAAAAAAAATCACAAAAGTTCCCATTTATTTTAAAAAAACATCACATAACTATCATCCCAGTTAACGGTTGGATAACTCCGTGAGTTGAAAGTTAAACTTTGTGCGGTTTTTTTAAAAAGTCAAAGTTTTGTGACGTTTTTTTAAACAGCGCCAAACTATTGTGACGTTTTTTTTAAATTTTGTCTTTGTAAAAAGCATAACTCCTACTCCGCTTATCGGAATTTAACCTGAGAGTTCAATTCGGAAAGGGGAGAGTCTCTACTAAAACTCCCTAGTTTGCCCAAACCTCAGATTCAACCAGTAAGATACTCTAAAACATCAAAGAATCAAAACAGCAAGTTTCTAGTGCAATTTGGCTGCTGTGTTTTGTAAAAAGCATAACTCCTACTCTGCTTATCAGAATTTAATCTGAGAAGTCAATTCGGAAAGGAGAGAGTCTCTACTACAAATCCCTAGTTGGCCCGAACCTCAGTTTCATCGAGTAAATCCCTCAAAATGACAACCAAACAGAACAGTGAGCTTTTCAGTCGAACTCGCTGTCCTGATTTGCAACGGCCATAACTTTTGCGTCTCTCATCGGAATTTAACCCGAGAGGCCAATTCGGAAAGGGGAGAATGTCTACTACAGCTCTCTAGTTGGTTAGTTCCTCAAATTTAGTAAGGAGACCCAAGTTCTAGCCCCTTGAAGCTACTACGACACTAACCCCAAAACAGGGAGCTCACTTTTGACCTAAAGCTCGCTATTTTGGGGGTAATGCTCGTTTCAAACATCAAAATGACTCCGAAAAATCTGTAAAAATTCTAGCATGATAATAACACCCCTAAGAACATCTCCAATAAATTTTGGGTCTAGATTCTACTTTTATTACATGTAAACAAAATCAACCCTACAACCATAAAAATCATTTCTTTATGCTTGATTTTAGTGTTTTACCACTTCTAACTTTGCATGCTCTTTACCCTAGCCCATATGCACATGAAATTAACTCCATACAACATACAACAATAACAACAACCCTAATAGCTAAAACAACAAAAGAGCGAGAAACCCCCACCTTGAAAATCGGTTGGAAGGACTTGCCCTGCCTCCTCCTCCTTGCACCTTGTTCTTGCTCTCAAGAACACACCTCATGAATTGGAACCCATGAAAATAAACCCATATAAACCCCTCTTTTCTTTTGATTGATCTCCTTTTCTTTTTCCTTCTTTTCTCAATCTTTTTACTAAAAGTAAACGAGCAGTAGAAAGTAGAAGAGGGAGGTGAGATGATATGAAGGACATGGAGTGAGATGAGAACAAATGGGGGGGTTTCCTAACCCTAGAATGGAGTTGAGGCTGGCCAAATGAAAGAAGGGGGGGTTTGGGGGGTGTTTTTATAGAAGGGGTGAAGAGTTATGTGGTTAGAAGTGAAGCCAAGTGTCCAACTTCTCATGGTGCAATCAATTGATGTTTAATTTGCAATTTAAGTATTGCAATCAAACCCTAATCTACTCCCTAATCCAATCCAAACTCTCCATCTCATCGTGATCGATCAAAAAATAAAATAAAATTTCCTAAATCACATACTACATGATTTGTATAAACGCACGGATTCAACACGATTCAAATACGTGCATATATTTGAATATACAGATATATTTCGTTCGTGAAAACGAACAAATCAGTACAAAAATAATTTAATTCTGAGAAATAAAATAAAATAATTTTATTACTGGCTAGGAAGATTTCAGTATCAATTTGATACAAAACAGTCGTATATCGACTAGTATATATACATATATAATGTTAATTAACAAAACCGGGTGATGTCCACCAAAAATATTTCAATTCTGGAAATAAAAAATAAAATAATAATTTTTAATATCTGTCCGGGATTTTCCAGACATTTTTCTCAAAAATGCATTTTTCAAGATTTTGTACAAGTGCACAAAATTGACACAGTGCATATATATACTTACTAGTATATATATCCAGATAACTTTTTAAATGAGAAAACCATGTAATTTCTATTAAAAATATTTTAATTTAAAAATAGTAATTTATACAAATACAATATCCGTCTGGGATATTACACAATGAGAGCCACATGAGCGCCTGGCCAATTTGCACTCTAATTGCGAGATATAAAGATACCATAACTAATTTAACTAGACAACCAAGTCTAGAAAACCAAAATAGTTGTTAAGGCCTTTTGACCTAGCAAGTTTACTTTCAGTTCACTGCAAAGAAGCTACTATCAATACAAACCAGCAACAAACTTGTCACACTAATTCTCTACGACTTCTAGGAGTTTGGAACCAGGGAACTAAAATCCTTTTGATCTCTCAGTAACTCAAAAAAAAAAAACTTTTCTCATTGATGGACGGTTCTTTTGAACCACATATTTTTCAGATTTTGGAAGAAATTAATTTTAGATTCATAGGGGTTTTCTTAATGACAAATACTAAATTTCCTTGTTAAGAATTATTATTAAATTATTTTTCAATGATTAAAAATTAATCTATTTTGTTAACAATAATATTAATTTGTTTTGCTAATGATTGTTATTAAAATATTTGTTAGCGATCTTTATTAAACTGTTTTTGTTAATGATTATCAACTAAACTGTTTGGTTCTGTTAACCGTTAATTAAATTATGTAGTTTTGTTTAATTAAATTGTTTGATTTTTGTTAACTATTTATTAATTTTAAACTGTTGGATTTTGTGCTTTTACTATTAATTAATTATACTGTTTTGTTAACTATTTATTTAATAATCTATTTCTGTTAACTGTTGGGGGTATTGTTGCATTAATATGAGATTAATTAAGTTTTTGGGAGCTTGTACGTTTTGAAGATGAGTAATCGAAAATGAATGAATTCTCACTGTGAGTAGATTAACAATGAAATGATTAAAATGAAAGTTTATATTGTATTGATGGTTGAGTTGTGAGTCTCTAGAGGGTTTGTGGGACCCTAGATGCCGGCAGTTGAGATTTTGTGGTTTGGCCAAGTTGTGGCTTTGTTGTGATCAGTTGAGTTCAGTCCGGTATGGTACACCAACTCTAGGAGATTGGTAATAATTAATTAATTAACTTAACAAGATAAAGATAGGCACTAGATGGTGATATGATAAAATGAGTGCAAACGTGAGTTATGGACTTCAAGATGATCCAAGGAGTGAGATATTCCCCAGTATTCCGGGACGATGGACGTATTGGCCACAGAGTGATCTGCAGAGTGGGATTGATCTCCAGTATTCTGAGGATGAAAGAGACACTCATGAGATGTTTATGCAATGAGGGTTCCAGGATGACCTGCGGTGTCACGCCCCGCTTCTCAAAAAGAATACGGAATATGGATACGTGACAAAAGCCCAGCGAATGATTTTCATCATTCATAAGCTGTTCAAGAATCTTTACAACATTCACAAGAATTATCAGAGTCAGAAGCAAAAGTATCAACTAACATGCATATATAAACCATATACCAACAAGAATACTTGAAACCAAATACATTAATCTCAAATAGTCATGATCTGAATAAGTCAAAATCCTGGGTCACATTGCCCAAATACAAAAATAAATTCAAGTATCAAAACACAATATTGTTCAGGCAAACTACAAGAAATAATAATAATAAAATACAGCACTAATACTTCATGTCACCAATACCGTCTAGAACCTGTTCTCCAAAATCTGCAATTTAACAATTGCAGGAAAAGAGGAAAAGAGAAAACAAGTACCCGTCAATTGTAAGTTACGGGCCGCTTGTAATGCAGGATACAAGTACATAGGAAAAACTGACTAATAGCATGGAATAAGCATGATGATGATGTATAACAACTAGCATGGTAAGGTGAACAAGTACAAGTGGGATGTATCAAGTATCAAGTAACAAGTATCATGTAAACAAGCAACAAGTATCAAGTATCATGTAAACTTGTAGCAAGTGTCAAGTATCATGTATCAAGTCTCATGTATCAGGTCTCATGTATCATGTAGTCAAGTTTCAAGTAAGCATGTATCATGTTCAAGTAGCAAGTGTCATGTATCATTACTATCTAGGTAGCATTTCACGCGCCCAATATTATAACACATGGTTGCTACAACAAACAGTTTCGCTTTAGATTTCTTAGTGGACCATAGAGGGCAGTGTTCTCAGGGACAAGTAATCCAAATCATATACCAAATTCTAAATTTACCAAATCATATACCAAATTCCAAATTAACCAAATCATATACCAAATTCCAAATAATCCAAATCATATACCAAATTTCAAATGTGGGAAACATGGGACCCTTCCAAATCATATACCAACTTTCATATTTCACAAATATTTTTCATACAATAAAAGGAATCTGGGTGGAAATACGATTCTTTACAAAACAGCGAGTAAAATACAACAAGTACAGTCTTTATAAACAAGCATGAAACGGCATATAAAACTCTACAATAAAATTCACCAAAATTCTGGGTAATCCCTAACTAGATAAAGAAATACTGACTAAAGTTTTGGATCAAAATAATATGTGTAGCACAAGTATTTAAATGATTTAGTTATCAAAATCACCAAGAAACGAAATCTGAAAAAGATCTACACCTCTGTAGTAAAACAGTTATATCTCACACATACGAAAACGAAATCAATCAAGGTCAGAGGGGTTAGAAAGTAGATGAATTTCTCTACAAATCAAGTTTTATACTGAAATTAAGATACTGGCCTTAATATGGTCTAAATTACTGATCAAGATAGATTATCGGCAATACACAGAATTTTCTCAAAAACCAAAATCAATATAAATCCAACGAAACTTGATCCAAACACCACCAAACATGAAATCGAGTCTATCAAGTGTCCAAACATCATGAAATAGGGTATACAATATGTACACAACAATTATCTCACATGGAACTCACAAATACACGAGTTTTCATAATTGTTTCACATATACTTCATATCAAGAACGAGCGAAACCTAGGGTTGTTTCATGTCAAATTTTGTATCGTGAGTCAACTATGGTCAAAACACTATAGAGACAAACTCATCAATCACACTTCACACACGAGTTGTCTCTAGAACCCAACTACACTACAAGCAGTATTTTTGACTTGTATCATACAAAAGAATTTGAGTACAAGTTACTTGCCTGAAAGACGACGAGAACAACACAAGAACAAGAATAATGGTAAAGGATTTTCGGGCACGAACCTAAATACAACGAACGCATCACGAACCATTTACGAACAAGATGAGGACGATCGAGATCATGAACACAATCGGACGGCTGAGATCAAAGATCAAGATCAAGATGATCGGATCAGATCGGACGGTCAGATTTCCCTGATGGTGCAGATAATGATGAAGATCAAGATCGATCGATCGAACGGCTGCGATCAAAGGAAGTTGATAATCATCATGATCGACAATCAAGAAGAGATCGGACGACTAGGATCTAATCGGATGATCAAGAGGAGATCGACGGCCCACATCCAAATCAAGCATGATGATCAAGATCTAACGAACGGCCAAGATCACCCAGATGGTGATGATCAAAGATTAAATCAACAGATGACTAGGAATCAATCAATGAAGATCAAGATCACAATCAAACGGACGACCCACAATCGAAGATGAGATCAAAACCAAGATAGATGATGATGATGAAGATCCGATGGTCGAGATCAAGGGATCAAGATCACGGGTGATCGACGACTCTCAATGCACTGATGATCAAAACACCATGAACGACCATAACAACAGCAACTAATCACACAGTAACCACCAAGGGGCGGCACGGTGACGGGGTGAGGGTCTCGACTGGCTCGTTGTTGCCGCAGAGGAGACATGGCTGGCTGGAGGGCAGCACACAGGGAGGTGCAGGCTTCTGTCGACTGTGGTGCATTGAGGCGGAGCACCGTGGCTGTCGCGTCTTGTTGTGGCTTCTGAAAAGGCTGACGACGGGCGGAAGCGGCGCCGGAAGGGGATGCAGGAGCACAGGAGGAGGAGCACTGGGTAGCGATGGGGAAAAGACAGAGATGGAGGGAGAGCCGGGTGAGGCACCGCAGGCTACAAGGGAGGTAGGAGGATGGGGTGATTGGTGCTACAGTTGGGTGTAGGCGCACACAGGGGGAAAAGGGTTGAGAAGGGGATCGGGAGATGGAAGATGAAGGAACGGGGTGGGGGGGGGTGTTAATATATATAGGCAGGGTAGGGTATAATAGGGTTAGGCTGATGGGTTTTCGGGTGTGGGCTGTTATATACGGGGTAATGTAAACGGGTAATGGGTTTGGGTATGTTAACGGGTCTGGTGTAAAGTATTGGGGTTGGGTAAATATATAAATGGGTAGTGGGTTAGGTTATAGGGTATAAGTAAATGGGTATTATGATTATTAAATCCAAATAGAAAATATTTATAAAATATTAGATAAAAATATGATCTATATAAAAAAATGTAATTTGCATTACACAGTAGAGTTTATTTGAAATAATTACAATTACCATTAGTAAATAAAAGTGAATTTTTAATAACCAGTCAAAAATAATAATAATAATAACAATGATACTAACAACAATAACAGTAATAAGAAAATGATAAAAATAATAATAGTAATAATAAAAACAGTAATAGTAACAATAATAGAAATTGAAGTAATAATATCAATAATAATATTTACAAATAAAATTATTGGTCGAAAATAGATTTGAAAGCAAAAACTAATTTAGAAAAATTTTAAATACAGAAAATACATTTTTGGGCAGGGGTTATATGCGGAGTGAGGCAGTCTCCATTTCTGCAACGATGGACGTAAGGGCCATAGAATGATCTACGGAGTGGGATTGGCCTCCAGTTTTCCAAGGGCGAGAACCAATACTTGCAGAATATCTAAATCTCATAGTAGTCATAGTAGTAGGATTAGTTGCATAACGGGAGATTTAACCCTATCAAGTGGAGAACGATAAGGGCTTGCACCTGACCTATGTAGAGTGGGATGCATAGAATCCGACAAGTATGCATTAGAGAGTCAGCATATGGCATTGATGTTTTCTTGACTTGGTTTTATGCATGTTGTTTCCTATTTTTCTACACTTGACACTTAGTCTAGATTCACTTGATGTTTTCATGTTTTATCTATTGTTATTTCTTATATCATTTTATTCTTGCTGTTAATACATGTTGTTTATGACTCTATACTTTATGTTTTATTTATGTTGCATTTATTTTTATGTCACTCACACCGTTATGGCTGACCCCTGTAGTTTTGAGGGTTAGGGTTATCTCTAGCCTCATGTTTTATAGGTAGATGCCTTTAGCTTGGGATTTGGATTTTGATGCTTGTGGTAGATTGATAATAGAGCTTATGTAAATTGTGAAAGAATGTGTTGTAAATGAAAGAAATTGTAATTCAAGGTCTTTTATTTTTCCGTTGTACATTGTAAATAATTGATGTAATAAAGAGTTTTTAATTTCCCTGTATTTGGTTGCTATGTTTATGATTTCATTGAAGTTGACTCTGGAATTCTGCCACGTATTTCAGAGATATTATATTGGAAATTCGAGGTGCTACAACTTGATTCCACAAATTGTTTAGAGAGTTGAGAGAATTTTTGAAGAAAAATGAATGAAATGTGGTTGTATTTATAGAATATATTTATTTTCGAATTTTCCATAATACCCCCAAAAATTAGCTAGTAAATATCTGTTGGGGGTACTATTGTAATTTAATAAATCATTTTTTTGAATAAAAAATTCAAAAAAATTGGACCCAACAGTCGGCCCGTCGGGCTGACCCGGACTGGTTCAACAAGGGCCGGGCCGATTGCAGGCCGGTTCAAGCAGTTTTGGCAAAATTTCGGCAGGGGGCTCGGGTCCGGGTTGGTGGCGGGCCAGGTCGGGCCTGTTCAGGACTGTCTAGGGGGTCTTTCCACCCCTACTTGCATCCTCCAATGTTAAGAATTATCCACATCCAATGCCTTTATAAATCACATCATCGATCATAACAACATGAAAGCCAAAAGGAAAACCAATCTAATCACTTCCCTTTTTCCTTCAATATATATATTTTTTGAATGAGTCTATTATGAGATGATGAGAAGAGATTTTTTTCCGTACTGACCCACTTTTTGAAAATATTGAGCGATCTGACCCACTTTGGAAAATATTTACCCAAATGACTGAGTTTTGGACACATCGGCATTAACCGTTACTGGAAATAACGACATAGGTTAACATCATGCCATTGTTTCTAATAGCGGCATTTGTTTAAAAAAATTTACATGTCGTTATTTGGAGTAACGACATCAGTTAACTTATTCTCAATCATGTGCACTATGTGACTTGGAAAAAAATGCAAGCATAAATAAGTCCTATAGATGATGCCGCTATTTCCAACAACGGCATTCTCATTACAGATGTCGTTGTTAGGGATAGCGGCATCCGTTATAGAATTTTTTGCATATAAATAGTGTCTCACTCTTCTCCCTCCCCTTTCACTTTAGATCTGTTTCCCCTCTCTCTCTCACTCCAAAACCCAAAAAACCCTAGATGCATAAAACCCAAAATTCCACAATTTTTTCCTTTCAAACTTCATATCTCCTACCTCCTCACTCTCTCTCTCCCTCTCCCACCCAAATTCAACTCCCCCATTCTCAAAATCTCCATCATTGTATTGGGTCATCTCATTTTTCATCCACGACGTATTTTAAAGCTACCTAAGATATGGTCTAATTTGAAGGTATCATTATAACCATATGTTTTATATGTATGCATAGGTTATGCTTATGAGTAGTTGATGATTTGAATATGTGTGATTCTTTATGTTTAGGAATGGAATATGATATACCTATGTGGTTATATATTTGGGGTGAATTAATTCGAGATCCGAAGATTGGATATTGTTATAGCGGTGTTCAACCGGTCATTATTTGGCCTCCTCGTAACTTTATATACTGAAAACTAGTAGATAAGATATTTCAGGTTACAAATTGGGAGAGAGGTAAATTGAGTGTCGAAATCAAATCCTGTTATGATGTCAGTAAAGGAGAAGGGCAATATTTCTTGGTGGTTCCCGTAGATAATGATAATTCTTTAAGATCCATGATTACTAGGTCACTTGATCCAAATTGAAGTTGGACTACATTGGAGTAATATATTGAGCAAATGAAGCTTCCAAATACTAGGCCAGTTGTTATTCCAAGTCCAAGCCTCATTAGGAGTTTGAAACCATCAGCCGAGTTACATCCAAGAATACCAAATACAGAAGAAGACATTAGCACAACTTCAACAGAATCTATTACCATTAATTATGAGCCGGTACATCCGTTCACCTCGACACAAAATATTGACCACGCCGACATGGTCATGCAAGACTATGGCAACGCCAATGTAAACAACGATTTGGTAGAAGAGGAAGAAGATGAGGATCACGGTCTTGAAGTTGAGGAGGAGGAGGATGCCGATGAAGCTCCGTTTAATGATGTCAACGTTCATGTGCTAGTTAACAATGTGGTGTTGCCAAATCAATCAATTAGTGCATCTGTACATGAGGTTCAATCGAGTGAATGGATGTCCCGTGCGACCGTATATGAACATGCACAGTCTTCCGTCGGCTCCTCGAACACGGATAAACTTTCCATAGGTCAAAGATTTCCAACTGAAGAAAGTATACAACATCAAGAGAATATGTACTCCATGAAGAACCATCGAGAATTTGTGACGGTAAAATCGACCCCTAGATTATACTATGTCAAATGTAAATACGCACCGATCAAACATTCACCCGAGGAGATAGCAGAAAATTCGGAACTTGTAAATATAGCGGGTTGTCCATGGCAATTGCGTGCAATTGTTCCTAAAGGCCGATCTATTTTTGTGGTGAAGAACACTGAAGGTCCGCATACATGTGTGAATCCAACATTGAATCAAGATCATAGTAAAATTGATTTTACGATTGTATCAACAATGATATTGAATATTGTGAAGGCACAACTAGGAGTAAAACCAAGAGCATAATTAGGATAGTCAAACTTCAGTTCAATTAAACTATTTCATACAGGAAAGCTTGGAAGGCGAAACATAAAGCGATTGAGCAGTTGTATGGTTCCTTTCAAGAAGCTTACACTAAATTGCCTTATCTTCTCACAGCAATTCAAGCCTCAAATCCAGGAACAGCCGTCCAATAGGCCAAGATTGTGTCTGGACCTGCCGAAGAAACTTTTAAGGGGGTCTTTTTGTCATTCGGCCCCTCAATCGAGGGGTTTAAGGCATGCATACCAGTTACAAGTGTTGACGGAACACATTTGTATGAAAAATACAAAGGTTGTTTGTTGATAGTTGTTTCTCCCGATGCAAACGATATGTTGTTTCCATTTATGTTTACAATAGTGGATGGAGAGAGCATAGAAACCTGGACATGGCTCATGAGCTGTATTCGGTGCTTTGTCACAAACTGTGCAGGTCTATATGTCATTTCTGATCGTCATGCAGGTATTTTGTTAGCACTGGACAATGAGTTCGGAACATGGAATGAGCCACTTGCATATCATCATTATTCTATGCGGCATTTTTTCAAAAAAAAGTTGGGAAAAAGTTTTTGATGAACAAGCTCAAGGTTATCGTGTGTCAAAGTCAGTCTAAGAAGTTTAAGGAAAAGATTGCACAACTTGAAGCGGCTAATATTGATGGGGCTAATTAGTTAAAGGACAAGCTGAATGAGAAGTGGGCATTTTCGCCGATGGAGGCCGTCGATATGGTATAATGACTACAAATCTATTGGAAGTGTTCAATTCGGTTTTAAAAGGTGTCCATAGCTTGCCCGTCATGGCAATTATGAAAATTTCTTTTGTCTCAACATGTACTTTACTGACCGTCGTGAAGCGGCACAGACTCTTATTAGCGAAGAAAAATTATGGACACCACGTGTTCAATACATTATCGATTTACGACTTGATAAATCAAATTTGCATGAGGCTATAATATTTAATAACCGCCCTGGTATTTTCGGAGTTAAAACTGGCATTAGAATGGATAATGGACATCAAAAGGGTGGACATTGGCACACTGTTGACCTCGGGAGCCGTACGTGTACTTGTGGGAAATTCTAGCTCTATCACATTCCATGTTCTCATATATTGGCAGCTTGTGCCTCCCGTGCAATTGATTATCAACCTTACATTGATTCATTTTATTCTACAAGTTCATTAGCACTAACGTGGGCACCAACTTTTTATCTTATCCAAGACGAATCTTATTGGCCGACACCATGTGGATCGAATCTCATAGCCGATGCAAGTTTACGTAGGATGAAAGGTCACACTAGGAGTACTCGTATTCGCAATGATATGGATGCTCGAGAAGGTGGGAGCACGGGTTAAATTTGTTCTAAATGCAGTTTAAGTGGACACAATAGGCATCGCTGTAAAAATGTACCCAATGTAGGTCCATCTCAAATGCATACTTGAAGTTGTATCCCATATTTATGTTCATGCAGATCTGTTTATTAGGATGTCGTATATTGTAATATTTTTATGTGATTGTAATACTTCTAATACGGGGAATTCTCATGATTTATAAATTTTGCAATATGTATCTTTAGTTGTTATCATTTGCTGATATTGTTATTGATGAACATTTTTTGTAATATATGTTCTGTCAAGCTGAGTCTTAGTATGATAGTTGAAGTAAAGCTGTGCAAATCTGTGCATGTTTTAGTGCAGATTAAAAATAACGGATGCCATTGTTGGGAATAACGGCATCAGATACCTGTAACGTTCTTCCCAACAACAGCAACAGTTCAAAACATCCACAAAGTTCTTTACATTTTAATTTTACTAGTTGTCGTTCTTTACAACAACGGCAACAGTGCAAATAATGTCGTTATTCTAAACAACGGTATCAGTTATCACCAAATTTCCCCACCAAATAGCTTCTCTGCCAAACTCTCTGCGTCCACAGTCGTTATTGCCAATAACGGCATCAAAATAACTGATGCCGTCATTTGGAACGACGGTAACAGTTCATATTTTTACTTTTTACATTTCGTAATTTTGGCCCAACTATTGCCACTTTTTCTAAGAATGGTAACAGTTATTTCATGCCGTTGTTTGCAATAATGGCATTAGGTTTAGTATAATTTTTCTTCCAATAGCCTTCTCTGCCAAACTCTGCCACCACAGTCACTCTACCAAACAACGGCATTAGTTAACTGATGTCGTTGTTATCAATAGCGGCATCAGTTGTAAATAATTAACAGTTGCAAATAATAGCGGCATGCTTTCTTTGCAACTGTTGTCGCTATTTTTAACAATGGCATAAGTTAACTAATGTCATTGTTTGGAAAGCAACTGTGGTGGCGGAGAGTTTGCCAGAGAAGACTATTGAAAGAAAAATTATACTAAACCTAATGTCGTCATTACAAACAACAACAAGAGATAATTTTTGCCGTTCTTAGAAAAAGCGACAACAGTTGGGCCAAAAAATAGGAAATGTAATAAGTAAAAATTTGAATTGTTGCCATTGTTACAAATAACGAAATCAGTTATTTTGATGTCGTTATTGATAATAACGAATGTGGAGGCAAAGAGTTTGGCAGAAAAGCTATTTGGTGAGAAAAATTGGTGATAACTGATGCCGTTATTTAGAATAACGACATTATTTGCACTGTTGTCATTGTTGTAAAGAATGACAATGAGTAAAATTAAAATGTAAATAACTTTGTGGATGGTTTGAATTGTTTCTGTTGTTGGGAATAACGTTACTGATTTCTGATGTCGTTATTCCCAATAACGGTATCAGTTATTTTTAATTTGCAATAAAACATGCACAGACTTGCACAGCTTTACTTCAACTATCAAACTTCAATTCATAAATTTCCTTACATATAACACAATTATCAACAACAAATATGAGCACATTAAAACCATATATCACAACACAATACATTAATACCATATATCACAACACAATGCCATATATCACAACAGTTGAATACAATATACCATAGTAACACAAAAGTTTACAAAGTATAGTTCATACATTTCCCTACACCCCCTAACTAGGCGTGTAGTGTTGGGGCTGCCTCCTCTTCCGAGATGGGACTCTCTTCCTATGTTCATCAATTTCCTATGTCACAGGTACACTAGGGTCAACCTCATCTTCATTCTCATCTCCCTCTTGTACAATCTCTTGTGATTGTAATTGAGAACCTTCTCTTGGCCTCCTTATAGTCTTCCATCGCTGCTCGTGTGAAGATGATGATTCTGTTTGTCTTGGTGGTGGAGGAGGAGATTGAGCTTGTCTTGGTGGTGATAGAGGATGTTCACCTTGTCTTGGTGCTGGGGGGTGTTGAGCATGTCTTGTTTGTGAAGGGGGAGGGGGAGTAGCACCTTCAGGTTGTTGTAAAAGGAAGTTGAAGGTTGGGCCGTCCTCAACCTCTTCAAGCCACAATCGACACGGATGGAGGATTTCTCGCACTCGATCCTTACAAGCTTTCGAGGCATTGCTTTTCAACACATGAGCATATTTCCGCGCAATATCCCATGTGTTGTCAATCTACATCATCAATAAACACAAGGTAATATTAGCAAACAAAATTATTTAAAACAAGTAATAACAAATTGTGTATATAACATTTAAATGGAATAATTATTAACATATGCATACATTTACCATGAGTTGGTACGATGACGCCTTTGGTTGATACATTGGTTCTTCATAATCGGCATTTGAATACCCACCGGGATCATTGATTTTGGAGCAATAAACAACCGTGTAATACGACTGTACCATGCCATGTAAGCTTCTTGCAAAGACCCGTCGTATGGTACGATCTTGTCAAGCCCCAAATCATATTTTCTCTCATTCCACATTGTGACATGCAAGCGATGGTGATCGGCCCAATCCATAGTCGACAATCGTTCTTAACTAGTAATATTGTGTAGTCTTCGGTCGTACATCTGGTTCTCCGGGATTCTTTGTTGTGAATTGAATTGTCGGAGGACCCGATCGGGTTAATAGAACTCCACGATGTTGAAATTTATTAGTGGAGCTCGTGTCAACCAAAGTTGATTGTTTGTCGTGCAACTTGTGGGTACCTGTTGTAGTCGTTCGGGAGTATACGGTGTCCAATTGACGTATTCTTCCCGGAGATAATTGAGCTCATCCCTATAATACGTTGACACTCCACGTGGGTTATCTCTCCACGTATGGCGGTCGGTCCAATTAACCCCTAAAGGAGCCCTTAAAACTTCGATCTCTTCAACCGCTTTCCACGCTTGTGAAAAAATCATTACATGAAGACGGCCAAGGTGTAGTCGTTCCCAACACCATATGTGTAATATACCCATCGGCCCGATCAATTAAATCGACCCCATTGAACAATTGCACAGAGCACGATAAAGAGAAGCCAATGTCGTACTTCCCCAACTATAACGGTCGGCCCTATGTATATCGGCATTCAAGGAAAGGTACATTAGATAGACGACATCACTTGAAAGAATTTGGCATAAGAACACCACCAATCATACTAATTAAATTGGCCTGAGCGTAACATTGCACTTGGAAGTCGAATGGTTCTTCTCCCAAACTATTGTTCAACTCTTGATGGAGCCACGAACGCCAGATTGATTCGCTGACAAAAACACCTTTGTCATCCTCTTCCACCTCTCTCCCAAGATAATCTATCATTATCATTACTTTGTTGAACAAGATGGTGCCGGCCACGGCCAGCCCATCGATTGGAAGTCCCGTTATAATCGATATATCTTGTAGCGTCACTACCATCTCACCAACGAGTAGATGGAACGAGTGTTTCGCTAACCTCCATCATTTGACAAGAGCGGTAAGTAATGCATGGTCGCATTTCACTTTTGTCAACATCGACATTCCATGGAAACCGGCATTTAGCAAGTAGTTGCGTATACGTGGGTCGGCCGGCAAAGTCGTGTGCATTCGGAAACTCATATTCTTGTCATCTGCCTTCCACTCTGCTTAAGACCTATGCTCTTCTTGCAAATATAGTAGGGTTTGGTCTATTGGACTCGGACCTCCATGTGAGGCGAAAGACGACGCACCTAGTGCACGTGAAGAAGATGGTTGGCCGGCATCCATTTCTCTGTCAACAACATAAATAATGTGTCATGAACAAAAATAATAAACAATGTGTCATAAATTTCAAATTAATAAAGCATGTGTCATCAGAACTAATTTTGAGTCAAAGCAAAAAATATTCGTGGCTTGTTCAACAAAAATAACAAAAATAACTTATTTAATAAACCATGTGTCCACTTTCATAATTTTTAGTCAAGTTAACCGAAAATTGGAAAATACTCATATCAAACTATTTGCACATACAGCAAACCCACCACAACATCTCTATACACTACATATTTATATATAAACATATTTCATAGCAATATCAAGTCATACATAAACATATAACTGATTAACTTCTACAAATTTATC
Source organism: Hemerocallis citrina (assembly GCA_017893485.1). Lineage (NCBI taxonomy): Eukaryota > Viridiplantae > Streptophyta > Magnoliopsida > Asparagales > Asphodelaceae > Hemerocallis > Hemerocallis citrina. The sequence goes on along the minus strand of CM030359.1, from coordinate 105,078,326 downwards.
AATTTCTAGTTTATACAAATTTCTCCAACATATATTATTGTAACCTCCGTTCCCGCAAATACATATTCCTGAGTATTTTCTGTATTTTGATTATTTATAAATTCATCTTGTTTTAAATTCATTTTGGATTTTCTTTCAAAGTCTTTTCTAATCGACCATTATATTTATTTCGAATCATGAAATATTTCAACTTTATTTTCTATTCCTAACTGATCGATTATTTATATTTTAGCCCAAATCAAATATATTATCACTATTTGGATTTTAATGAATTTGTTAAACTCAAATCCTATTTTGATACATATATTATTATTATCATTATTATAATTATTTTTTGATTGTTTATTAATATGCATCTGTTGTTATTTATTAGTTTATGAGAGCCTGTAGATCCTAATCTATATTTTATTATTATTGGAGTATGAATATATTAATTGCTTTCAACTCAATTTTTATCTTTCAATCTATTTAATTTTTCTACTGAAAATTTTGTTCTTCATCCTATTCAAATTTTGCTTGTTGATTTTCCCAATTAATCTATTCATAAATCCTATTTTATTTATTTATTCTTTTTTCCCCATTGGACTTAAACCCAAACCCACTACCCTATTCCAAGCCCCAACTGTACACATAATCACCCTCCTTAATCTTCTCTACTAACCAGGATTATCTCTCCCACTAATTACTAATCCCATTAGTTACTCTAATCCTCTCTCTCTCCGACCTTCTCTCTCCCTCCACTGTTTCCCCGAGACCCAAACCCCCTCATCCTCCCCCATCATCGACCTCGTCGCCATCCTCTGTGCACAACCAAAGCTCCACCACAGCTCCGACCCCCGCTCCTCCATCATCGTCTTCATTCCCAGTCCTCCGCCTTGACCCTTCATCCCATCCTCGTCGCCTGCCCACCGAAACACCCTCATCCAGCCCGCTCGTCGAGCCGCTGCTCGCTTCCACCGCCGCCCTCATCTTCCCCATCGAGCACCCTCGTCGAGCACCTTGTCGACCACCTGCGCTTGACCATCCCCTGTCCTCCATCATCATCGATCCCATGCCTCGCCATTACTGTCGACCTTCACCGCTAGTGTACCATCTCGCCACCATCATAGTGCTGACGCCTGCAGCCAACTCCTCCCTCCACCTTGCTTGCTGCCATGATCAACCGAGGCTTCCCCTCACAGCCGTGATGCTCCTTCCACTGCCTTGTCGCCGTAGCCTCTCTTGCCTTTGCTTATTGTTGCAGGTGCTACTATCTCTAGTGTTCGTAGCCGTTGTTATCGTCGTTGCCGTTTACTATGTTTGCTGTCTCGCTTTGCTATTTGCTGTCCTGTGTGTGTTGGAGATCTTGCTGTGTATTGGTGTTTGGAGTTCTTACTCTGAGTTGCTTGCACGTGGTTGCACGTGCTTTTGCGGGAACGTGCGTTGCCTCGGGATCCTAATCCCGTTATTCTATGATCTCAGATCATTCTTGTAGCACCCCAAATTTTTAAATAATATATTTAAGATTTATAAATGAATTAAAATGATTTTTTGGGATTTAATAAATATTTTCTGAAAATTTATCTTTTTACACGTGCAAAACACGTGCAAATGTTTTCTTGAAAAGTTCAAAATCAAAAATTATTTTGGGGAAACGTATTAAATATTATTAGATATTAATTGAGAATTTTCTGGATTTTTCTGACATTTATTGGACCTATTTGCAAATATTACAAAAAGAGGGACTTTTGTGCAAAATTATCACTTGGAGTAAAAACTCCAGATTTTCAGATTTTTGGTCTGGGCTTGATGCCTAGTCAGCTCATGGTTAAAAAGTTTACCTTTTGTTCAGATGAATTTGGTTTATTTTGTAAGTTTTGATAAAAGATGATCTTTTTGCAAAATTGCCATGTAGAAGGACAAAAATGCAAAATCATTTTCTGGATTTTTCAAACAGTTCCGACTGGTTATAGGATGGTTATCTTTGATTTTAAAACTCAATTAAGTTGTTTTTATTTATTTTACAAATATAAGGATTTATATCTGTAAAGATATATTTAAAAGATGTACTTTACAAATTTGTTTACAAACCCTAAAACCCTATATTCCGGCCTATTTAAAAGGTGGAGTGCAGCCGTCTCTCGCTACACAACATAAAGAATTTTATTATTATTTTTTTCTTGGATTTTTAAAGAGAAGATCTTGGATTTCTTGCGAAGGAGGGATTTTTCTTGTTCTTTATTAACTTCTTTTGATTTCTTCAACAAGATGATTGACTTAGTTTTGTTTTCTTATTGTTCTAAGTATGTTGTATGTGTTGATCTATTTATTAGTAAGCATATTAGATGATGATGTGAAGATATAATAAATTTTGATGAATAGATGAATTAAAGTTGAATCTTTTCTAGAAGCTATACTATTGAAAACCAAAACCCTAATTTGATGACTCGTGATTGTTGAAAAACCTAATAAAGATCATGAGTAGGATCTTTACAATTGTTTTGCTGCTGTTGTGAATATATACAATGAGTTGTGTATTGTTATTGCATAAAAATAAATGAGTTTGAATAAGGGGAGATTTGTTTCTGTTGATATACCCATACACACACTGTTGATACCTCCAAACTTGCTATTTTTGTCCTTATAATTGCTTATAATCATGGATAAACTAGTGTAAATGATTGGGGTATGTATATAACAAATTATGGAAGAATTATTGAATTAGAAAGAGATCAAGTTTTGAAAGATGAAGTGGGGTTTGGTTCGGGTCTGATTGTGTACAGACCGAAAGCTGGATTTTGTGGGTTTTTTAAGTTTTTGATTGATTTTGAGTTGCTTTAGTACTGAGATTAAATTAAACCTTACACTACTCCTATATACTAATTCTTGATGCTTAAACGAATATACATATAGATATATATACACATGTACACATAGACTATATGCCTCTGTTTTGAAGGATTTCTGAAATTGATTTTTATGTTCTTTATGAAGTTTTTGATTGGATTTTATTTACTTTGACGCTAAGATTGAATCTAAATATTAGACCACTCCTATTATATGCTTAAATTGATGCTTAAGTACCCTTTTATATATACATATATACTACTTGCTGATTTGAAGAACTTTTGTGAAAAACTTCTTTTTTTTTAGATCTTTATATATTTGAAGTGTTTTAATAACTCCTACATGTCATACAAGATATGTTTAATCACCTCAAGAAATTAGACTTTTACGTTTACAAAGCCTAATCATGTATGAGTCGGATACATGCACAAAAACCCAACCTGGGTATATGGCAGGTTACTACCTGTATGAGCATATATATATATATATATATATATAGAATTAGTCACATTTGATTAAGTTACCGATGCTCTAAATGGTCCTAATATACCTAATTACCATTAAAAAAAGAATCAACCTTATATCTTTAAGTAATCAGTGAGTTGTTTAAACTGGGGAGTATCAGTTCTACTGTAGGCTGCTACTGTTGCTACTTCCTGTGTATGTGCACACATGAACAAATCCACCTCTACACAACCAGTGTCTTGTCTGAGTAGTGGTAGTTATAAATATAATGTTTAGTAGCTCCTTGTGTAGGCATAGAGGATCATCTTTCGCATAACCTGCATTGCTAATTTTCAACAAAAGTGCATCTTCTACATCTTTTCTGCATATGTTTCACTGCAATCAGTAAAAGGATTCCCATATATACCATAGTCCATACTAACACGAATTTTTTTTGGTTAGAATCTAATCTCATACAGTGCCCATGAATACTTGGACCACCTTGCTTCAAGTTTGGATGCTATCAGTCTAGAAATCAAACAAAATTCCCCAGCCTAGACTATTTTTTTTGAATGTGTCATCCCTTCTATTTTGGTATAATTTGAACTATGATTTGGATTGCATCACTCCATATCCATAAAGAACCATTTATCAATCAAATACTATTAAGTGGGCAAGATATTGGCAGAGCCGGACCTGATTATATAAGTTCATGAAGTAGTCCATTGACATCACTCGTTTTATCTGCAGCTCTACCTAAAGACTGCAGAGAAAAGCCTAGGGAATCTCTTGATAAACAAGGTAAAAATAAGATGCACATTCTTTGAAAGTAGTCCACAAGATGAATGCTAATCCTTTGGTTCAGTATCATAAGAATTGTAATTTTCTTCATATCTCAAACATTCATGTCTTTATTCCATTGCACCAAATAAAAGAGACAGTTGTGATTCAACTGATATATATATTCATACACAAACATTATATCAGCCAAAGGAATTTTCCTTCTCTATCATATACCTACACATTTACTTCAATCAGTGAAAGGAGTTCTTCTATCTCTTCTATGTTTCCTGTATATGCTCTATTTTTTAAGTTTGTGTATGTTTCACTTCAGGAAAAAGATTTTCCTATATATATATATATATATATATATATATATATATATATATATATATATATATATATTGTGTATACTTCTATGAGTAAAGAGATTTATACACACATATGCACATTTCTATCAGTAAAGAGATTATATACACAACCTACATTTACTTCATTCCAACAACAGAGTATTTCTATATCTGTATATATGTACTTTATAGCAGTAATTCCTTCTATATATCAGGTACATACACTTCATGCTAGTTTAAGAGATTACTATAGCATATATATATGTATCCGCATATATACTTCATAATCAGTGAATAAGGTTTTCCATATATCAGTTATATATATATATATATATATATATATATATATATATATATATATATATAGATATACTCATAAACAGTGAAAGAGGTTTCCTATATATAACAGTTATATATATGTACATACATATGCTTTCAAATTCAATAAAGTTCATCTTCAATTATCTGCATATGTACTCTATATTAGTAAAGAGGGGTTTTCTATATGTCATATGTATACACCTATGTTTTCAGTGAAAGGGATATTTTTATATATGCATATAATCAAGAACTGCATTTTAGTAAATGGATTTATATACACTTTGTGCACACTTCACTTTAGTAAATGGGATATCCTATACTTTGCTTTTGGACCCTCTTCATAATTCCAGCAACTCATCGATCTCCTAGCAAAGCTGTAATCTTTGTATCGGGTCAAACCCATCTCGAAAATCCAATTTTTTTATATATATAATTGTTCGCGTTGGTTTGTTTTTTATTTCCTCGGTTAGTAGAAAGCTCTAGATCAACTACTGGGGTTTAATTTCTGATAAAATAAGTACTTTTTAAACAAATAAATAAAATAAATTTGCGCTTAGCTTAGGAGGTATAGACCACATTGTATATAATTCCATTTTAAAGGTGAGAGAATGGTTTAACTGAGTATTGAATCCTAGCCCTATTTTTCTTGGGTTCATGAATTTTTATTTTTTATTGATTTATAGAGAAAAGATGGAAGGTTATGGTTTTGAAACTAGATTTTTACAATGTGCACTTCAAAAATAGCTCAAAAAATAGTTATTTGTGCCTTTTTGTTGCTGGTTTTGTGGTTGGATGAGTGTGCACTTCAAATATAGCATACTTTCTTTAGTTTCTTAAGTTATAGCTTGTTTTTTTTATGTTTATTATCTCATTTTTCTATGTAGAGTGGAGTTTGAAAATGAAGAGATACTTAGTCAAGATCTTTGTAACGAGTGAAGAGTTGTTGATGAAGATTGTAAACCAATTGTTGGCTTAGTATTTGAAACTTTAGAAGAAGGATTTGAATTTTATAAAAAGTTCGCAAGTTAGCTGGTTTTTCAAATCTGCTACATTGGTTGACAAGTCTACCAATGAGAGGTATTCTCAACTATTTGTATGCTCAAAGAAAAAGTAAGCTGGTAGATAAAGTTGAAGTGGATGTTGCCAATGTGGAAGAAGCATCCTCTTCAAATTTGACCAAGAGAAGAAGAAGGGTTGTGACTAGAGAAGAGTGGTTGGCTCAAATAAGAATTCAAAAAGATGATGATGGGAGGTGGTCAATTCGAAGATTTGTTGAAGTGCACACTCATCCTTCTGTTACACCTAGAAAGCAACAATTTTTAATAAGTAATAGAAATGTTTCTGAAGCACAAAAAAGACTACTTAGTTCATTCAAAGAATCAAATATAAGAACTTCAGAGTTTAGGTCCTTCATGGAGATAGAAAATGGGGGTTTCAGTAATATTAACTGTACTGAAAAAGACATAAAAAAGTCTTTGCAAAGAGACAGGATGAGAGAAAAGCTTATGATGTGGAGTTATTGACGGAGCACTTGCAAGACGAAAATTAGATGAATCCTTCATTTTGTTTCCATTATAAGGTGGATGAAGATAACAAATTAACACATGTTTTTTGGGTTGATGCTCTTGCCAGGAAAGCATATAAGCATTTTGGTGATGTGTTAATTTTCGATACGACATATGACACAAATGAGTACAAATTGGTTTGCTCCAATTACTAGAGTTAATCACCATGACCAGTCTGTAAACTTTGGCGCATCATTCATAAATAAAGAGACAACGGAGTCGTTTCTATGGATGTTTGAAAAATGGGGTGAAGCAATGTGTGGGCCTCCACCTAAAGTAATTATTACATATCAAGATCCTATAATGAAAAATACAATCCGAAGGTGTTTTCCTGGTTCTAGCCATAGGCTATGTATATGGCACATTCTTAAGAGCTTGAGTTTTGCTTCACTGATGAAAGATGATAATGGAAATGTGCGGATAATGGAAATGTGAGAAGAATTGGAAAGTCACTAAAATCAGTTAAAGTGAGGGATGTGTTCTATAAAGGAATAGACGAAGTCAGGTCATGCAGTTGTAGAAAACTTGAAACTGATGAAATTTCTTGTAGACAGATCCCTATGGTGTTGAGGAATGAATTTATCGATATCTTACCTCAAGCTTATATTTTGAAGAGATGGATAGCATTAGTAACCACTGAGTTTGTATATGACAGTAATGGTGAAGAAATTATTGAAAGCTACGACAAGCCACAAGATTTGGATTTGGTGGAGCTATCATATGACTTCCACAAGTTTATGAGCATTGCTCGCTCATCCAAAGAGATGTGCCACTTGGCCAAAAGATTACTAGTTGGTGCTAATGCGGAATTCCAACAGGCTTGTCCCCAAGAGCCACAGCAAGCAACAAGCACATCATTACCTAAAACATTAAATATTTATGTACTGGATATTGCAAAGACAAAAGGTGGTGGGAAGCGAATTAAAGGAGGGAGAGAGAAAGCCTTGGGGAAAGCCGCACAGCTGTTAAGGAAGTGTCTGTTATGCAAGAAGCTTGTTGATCATGATAGCCGTAATTGCCCTATGAAGGAAAGGTTGGAATTCCCTCACTGTTTTATATCATTTTTTATATATATATCATACTTTCTTATACTAAAGTGTGCTAATTATTCATGTAGTGATTATTTGAATGAGTAACAAGATTCTACACATTTTTAAGAATGGAACTCATATCAGAAGAGGCCGCAAATAATGACTGATCTTAATTGTTTTACATGAGTGGATTTGTAGGTATGTGCTTTAGATGAATATTTGTTTTCCCTCGTATCTTCAATTATTGTTGTATAATTCCTCATATCACATTTCTTTAAATTATCGTTATATATAAGGTCTGATGAATTACCCTAATATTGATGTTTCCAGGCCAACTGATAGACGCACGTTTGTTCGCTATAATTGATAGAAAAGTGAAGTTTATTCTCACATACAGGAAGTATTTGATTCTCAGTATGATTGCTTTTAAATTTCTAGCTCTTGCCTTTTGTTGTGGGTGTTGGTCTAGGCAGTGATGACAAGCACCATTTTTCAAGCAATTTTTACAATTTGTCTCCGCCCCCTCTACATATTTTTGATTGTCTTGATCTTGGTCTAGGAAGTGAAGACAAGGAATATTTTGTTGTTGGATGCTTGCTGATTTTTATTTGTATTTCCCTGCTTAATATTTTTGAATGCTTGCTGAATTGTTGAGTTTTTTCCACCTGCAATGGTAATCCTTGCACATTTAATCAGAACTGCAGTGTTTATAAGTGTGTGATAAAGATAATCCTATATTGGTTTTTTTGGAGAAGTAGTGGTTAACTGAACCCATATCAGTTGTGATTACTTCCTCATCTGTTTGAGATTTCTAGCTAATGTTAAAGAGCACTTCTCACCATCTCTTAACATGCTTGCTGAATTTATGGTGAATTGTAGGTTTTTTTTCATGGGGCGCGCGGGGGGGGGGGGGGGGGGGAATGTGTTTTATGAGGTGGGAAAACCAAATCTAACCTCTTAAAACCCATTCCCCCCCCCCCACCCCCAAAAAAAAAAAAATTAACTCATTTATTTATTTAACTTTTTTTTTTCTCTCTCTATCTCTCACTCTCATTCTCTCTGTATTTACTCAGAAATTTAAATTTTCATATTTTTTATGTTTCTTTTATTGTTCATGTTACATTGAAAATAGCAAATATCTCTTCAATAGTTAAATTTCATCATTTTCCACCTTCAAAGTTCTCAGAAGTTGGATTTTATACCCTCGTTTATATTTATTTTTCAACATAAACTAATGGAAACATGGACTTTAATTTGCAACTAATTATTGTCATACTACTCAAACTTGAGATACATAATTGTTGTTTTACCGTTTACAAGGCTTTTCATGTGTTGTATCGTTCCGAAGACATGCGGTAGGCACATGCCCATGAGCAAATCTAGTGCACATATATTTTGTATCGTTACGGGTAATATCCGTAATGTATTTTAATATAAATATCCTACTTATTTTGTATTTCGATTATTTATATATTTTTCCGTCCTCCCAAAAATTTATTTTATCATGTTTTGAACCAACTCAAATATTAATTTTAATCTTTGTATTTTTACATGCATTGCGATTACGTATATTTTACCGTTACATGAAATATTCATAACATTATCAATATAAATATTTTTACGCATGTTGTATTTCGATTGGTTATTAACATTTCTCCATTGATCAAATCTATTTCGTATTTCAATATTTATTTGATAGTGTGACGCACGTGTTGGTCGTATTCTTTTCAAAATAAAATTTTATGAAGTGTGTATTTTTTATTTGTGCATAAATTTTTTAAACTAGTACATATTACAACATGTAACATATGCATTTAATTTAAATAAAAACTCCTAATGATTTGTATGTAGATTATGTGCACACACATAGTACGCACGTGCACTTATTTTTCTCACCCACAAATGGTCGGCCAAAATCTTGGGAACGGAAACGGATTTGAATTAGATTAAGTGGCTAAGTAGGTAGATTAGTGGGTGGTTAATTAGTTTTCTCTACAAACTTTTCCTTTAAAAACTCCCATCCCGGCCTATGCTTAGGCAAAAGAAAAAAAATCCATATTTTCATGCTGAGACTTGCTATACCTTGCTGTTGGTTTTTGGGTCGAATTTCGAGGAGAAATTGGAGGGGGGAGGCTTTTGGAGATTTTGCTAGGAGTTTCAAGTACAAGGAATTCTCCTTTAAGGTGGGTGTTCTCATTGCCTTCTAAAATTTAGTAGATTATGCTTGATTGTGCATGACATAGGTAGATGTTAATTTAATTATGGTGTATAAGTGTAGATGTCTTCTATTGTTTTAATTGTGCACTCTTAGTCATAATTAGTATGTGAATGTGTGGAGTTTTCATTTTCTTCTAAAATACTAGTAATTGTGCATGTTAGAAATATGTAGATGGATAAGGAAATTGACTTTTGTGTGTAAAGTAACTTCTCTAGCAAATTTATTCGTACATACTAAATTACAACCATGTAGTAGAAAAATTGAATTAATAGGAGTTTTTTAGAATGCCTTTCTAGTAGAGAATTTATAAAAATAAATCTATGGAATCAAATCCCTTTATATACAATGTAGTAATGTAAAACATCTAAAAAATGTTGTGGTATGATGAAAAATAATTTATATAGTTCAAATTGTGGAATTATGAAAAATTCATACAAATGGGGCAATAATTTCCTTCATTTTGGGAATAGATTATTATAGGATTTATCTCAGGCTAATATATTCAATTTGAAGGAAAAACTATTTTTCTGGAATTGTAAAAGTTGAAGTGTAGTAATTTGACATCGAAATTTCTTTAAAGAAATTTAGAAATAAAGTGTTGCAATAAAATATTTACAATAGTAATAATATCAGAATTCGAGGCTTGAGACTCTGGTCTTGGCGTTGGGTTTAGATCACTGTGTACAGTGATATAGGTTGTGGGTTCGAGTCTTGGGAGGCTCTGTTATTTTTTTAAAATTTTGACTTTTAATATATTGAAAGTAGATGGGATATATAAACAACGGAATGTGTTTCTCTTCATAAAAAGTGAGTTGGCTCACTGACCGTGGGTGGCGGTTTGGGTTGTTGTTCTTCCGGGGTTTGAATCCGGGGGTGCACATTTTATTTTTGTTTTTTATTCTAATGATTTCTCAAGTTCAGAAAATTGGGGAAATGTGTAGACATATTTTGGCATATTATTAGAACATTTGAAAATAATTCTACAATATTTTAAGATATATTTTGGAGATTTACAAATTATATTAGACGATGTACTAGATGAATCAAATTTTCAGTCCAAAATTGAGAGTGTTTGTTTATGTTAGAATGATTTAAAATTTTGGGAATGGAGTACAAATTTAGAAACTCATGCAAAGGGTATTATATAAGAGATTCTGAGATAATAAAAACAAGATTTTGAAATACTAAAGCATGCGATGTTGGTAAAAGAGTTTATCAACTAAAAGTTGTTGAATAATGTTAAGTTATAAATCAGAAGTGTCAACTGAGTGTTTGTCTACAAGAAATTGATCAAGTGTTCATTTACATTAAGATAATAAACATAAAGAGAATAGATAAAGAAGAAATGATGAATAATGAATGAGATGGTTATGATGAGGTTAGATGTAACCTATGTGATCTCTTTATTGAGATGGTTGTTTGTTCTAGAGTGAACGGGACCAAGAATACCGGCAGGTTACGATATATGAAATTTGAGAAGTAGCCAGTGTGGGTTAATTTTCTCTTTGAGAAGTAGCCAGTGTGGACTAATGTTCTCGGTGTATGAGAATTTGAGAAATTGCCAGTGTGGGCTAATGTTCTCGTATGTTGATTTAAGTCTGCTAGGATGGTACGCTAGCTCTAGGTGATATTACTTTTATGTTTGAACCTAAGGACATGCACTAGAATAGCAGATGTGATGAAGCTTGAGCAAACGTGATTGTGACGGCACAATATAGTCTAGCAGATGTATTCTGGGACTATAGTTACAGCCGGGCGGATGTATTCCGGGACTGGGCTCAACATGGTCGGGCGGATGTATTCCGAGACTGTGGTTACAGTCAGGCGGATGTATTCCGAGACTGCGATTTTATGCGAAATGTGTCTTAATTATTTTTGGGACTGTGAATAATCGGGCGGATGTACTCCGTGATTATGTATAGTCGGGCAGAAAGGAGACAAGTCTCTAGTGTTCTGAGCTAGTGAGATGCTTACGGAATGTTTGCGCAATGAGGATTCTGTATGGTCGGGCAGGATGTACTCTGGGACTGGAACCTATACCTGTAGAATGTCTTTATCTTGTTTTCGTCATTATCGTAGGATTTCATAATGAGGATTTGAACCTTATAATGAGGAGTACGATAAGGGCTTGCCCTTGGACCTATGTAGTGTGGGATGCATAGAATCTGAACAAGTGTGCATTAGTGTTATCGTAGTGTGAATATCTGCATTACGCATTAAGTCATATCATGCACTGACATGTTTAGGATAGTTACTTTTCACATTATGTTTCTGCATGCAAGTTTGTGTTTGTTAAGATGGTGAAATCGATGTATTATAGTATTGCGTCAGTTGTATGCAACTGACGTGCCCACAGTTTCCGAGTTGCAGGACTGGATTTCGGCATGGACTCAAAGTCACTATGATGGGTTGACATGAGATTGAAAGAGCTTCCATTATCATGTGTTGTGTTGTACTGATTTATTTCCGCTATGTTATTGTAAATAACAATGTTGTAAATGAAAAAGTTTTAAATTCATTGTAAATTTGTACGAAGTTGAAGTAAAAGATCATGTTTTTCCTATGAATTACTTGTGTTTGGAATTCGGGGCATTACAGAGGAGGGGAGGAACAGAGTTGGAACTAGTTGGCATGGTAATATTATGCAGCCCTAGCGATACAAGGATGCTTGATTTGAACAATCCATATATAAAAGTGTGTTCTGAGCCTACGACTAATTTCAATTCATGGACAAGTTTATGAGTTAGTAATGCAATGTGTAGTAGTTTTTCAGTTAGTAATTTCAATTCATGGATAACTTTGTATGTCTTTCAATTCAAAGAAGGAGAAGTTGCAATAGAAGGAAGAGCAGCAGCACGAGCACATGCAGTAGCAGTAGGGGTAGCTGTAGCGCCCCGAATTTCTAAATATGAGAACTTAAAAAATACGTGGCACTTTCCCAGCGATCCACTTCAATGTAACAATATACATAGACCAAAACTCAAATCATTTTATTCCAAATTCTTATTACAATATTCTTTTTCAATTGCAGCGGAAATACAAACACTTTAAATTACAACAATTCCTTTTGCTAAACTCTTCTTACAACAATTTACACAAGGCTCTATTATAATACTCATAATCTCTATAGCTAACCCAAGCATCCAAGCCTCCAATTCTAAGCAACCTGCAACATGTGAGGATAGAGTTGAACCCTAACCCCCAAAACTACGGGGTCAGCCATAAATGGTGTGAGTGATATAAACAACAAACATAAATGAACAATAGCATAAATTCTCAAGCAACATGTACTGAACAAAAATACATAAACTGAACATGTAATATGAAACAAGAAACGATAGGCCAGTACATGCGTGAACCAAGTCGAGAAACAATACCAACAATCAAGTATCCATCAATCAATCATTCTCAAAAAATAGTACAGCTTAACTGCACTGTACAGTCGACTGTTTAACGAACCAGTCGACTGTTCTGAACTAACAGTAATTCTCACATTTCAGAATGTGTCCAACTATCAATAAATCTCAATACCACGATGTATGTCCAATCAATCGATCACCAATAATGCCATAGATCGGATACCCATATATCCATCTACAAAAACTAAAGATAATATAGATCGAATACATACCCGGTATGCAATCACTAATAGTGACTCTTACACCGACGAACATATTCATCTACAAACAAACTAAAGATAGTATAGATCGAATACATACCCGGTATGCCAAGACACCGACGAACATATCCATCTGCAAACAAACTAAGAGGGTATAGATCGAATACGAACCCGGTATGCCAAGACACCGACGAACATATCCATCTACAAACAACTAAGAGGGTATAGATCGAATACGAACCCGGTATGCCAAGACACCGACGAACATATCCATCTACAAACAAACTAAGAGGGTATAGATCGAATACGAACCCGGTATGCCAAGACACCGACGAACATATCCATCTACAAACAAACTAAGATAACAAGAACCCTCAAGATCATGAAATTCCATCAGAACCAGTCGACTTATGCTATAATAGGTCGACTTCCCCGAGAACCAATATCCAAGATTATAACAAGTGCAGTAAGTCGGCTTAATCAACCATCAGTCGACTTACCCGAAACAATTATCAATAATTCTCAAGAAACAATCCAAGTGCTAATCAGTCGACTTAACAAATCATCGGTCGACTATCCCAACGAGAAACTCAATACTTTACAAACAAAATACTCAGCAGACCAGTCGACTGAATAGGGTCTCAGTCGACTGTCCCGAGCAAATCCTCAAAAGACTGAATGTACAAGAGTAGAGTCGTACCAGTCGACTGATACATAGCCCCAGTCGACTGTCGGCCTACAGATCTCACAAATTAGGTTTGAAATCAATAATCAATACTGGAGCCTATCTCACTACCAAATCTCTTCCTCAACTCCAATCTAATCCGATCCGTAATCTCAAGATCCAGGGATTCATCCATCCAATTCTTTATTTTCATAAACATAATCAAATCTTAACATGTTTCAAGCAATCAAGAATTGTCAATCGAGATCTACTAATCTATCATGGATCTCACATATATATTACGAATAACAACCATGGCATCAATTTCATACAAAATACGAAAATATCAAACAAAACAGCATGCAAATCATTCACATAAACAAAACAAGTCTATATCACTCACCTTTAGAAGCAAGAAGAATCCACAAAAGCCTTCCTTTGCTAGATCCAAACTCCTTCTCCAATCACCAAGAAAATAATATAATGAAATCTGAGTTATGCAGCGAATGACGGCTGCAAATCTCTTTATATAGGCCGGGAATTAGGTTCTAGGGTTTCCAAATACATTTGCAAAACAATCCCTTCAAAATACAATTTTATATATATCTATCTACTCTTGGAAACTCATCCAAAATTCATTAAAATTAGGATTTAATAGAAAATATACTTCTAAATCTTAACCAATACTGTTTAAAACGTCCAGAATGCCAATTTTGCACTTTAGCCCTTTAAAATGTCAATTTTACAAAAAGGTCCTTCTTTTATCAAAAATTGCAAATAGATCAAATTAATTTCAGAAAAATCTGGAAAAATACTAAATAAATCCCAAATAATAAATAATGATTTTTCATAAAGGAATCTTAATTTTTCAAACTTCTCAAAAGTCATTTGCACGTGTTTTGCACGTGTACAAAAGATAAATCTTTTAGAAAATATCAATTAAATCTCCAAAATAAATTTAAATTCATTTTCAAATAATTAAAATAATATTTGAAAATACGGGGTTCTACATCACTCCCTCCTTAGAAGAGTTCTGTCCTCAGAACTACGGCTAATGAGGTCCGAACAACCCACTAACAATGATTGAAAACTCATAGATAGAATTATAACTTTAGGAAATATAATCACATCATAGAATGCATTCCAATAAAATAAATACATCACACCAAATAATCACAATCATGCAAGGAATTCAGAAAAGACAAGCTCCCGCTGCGCGACTCTGATAACTTGCCATCGGAAGCCACGCTGCGACAACTACTGAACTTCTACACCCAACTCTAATCTTCTGCTTCATCCTTCCAAGAATCAGTGGCCACTCCCTCCTTAGAAAGGACATGACTAAGGATAGCCACCACAAACACATTTCTCATTCACATCCATACCCTATGGCAAAACCATAACCATACCCCAAACCAAACATCATGTTTTTAACTCTATGTGATACTCACACTCTAATGTCCACACCTAGGTACTCACTCTCTAGTGTCCACACCTAGGTTGGTTTTCATACTATGTCTATTATTACTATTGAAGCATGCTCTGATACCAAACTGTAGCGCCCCGAATTTCTAAATATGAGAACTTAGAAAATACGTGGCACTTTCCCAGCGATCCACTTCAATGTAACAATATACATAGACCAAAACTCAAATCATTTTATTCCAAATTCTTATTACAATATTCTTTTTCAATTGCAGCGGAAATACAAACACTTTAAATTACAACAATTCCTTTTGCTAAACTCTTCTTACAACAATTTACACAAGGCTCTATTATAATACTCATAATCTCTATAGCTAACCCAAGCATCCAAGCCTCCAATTCTAAGCAACCTGCAACATGTGAGGCTAGAGTTGAACCCTAACCCCCAAAACTACGGGGTCAGCCATAAATGGTGTGAGTGATATAAACAACAAACATAAATGAACAATAGCATAAATTCTCAAGCAACATGTACTGAACAAAAATACATAAACTGAACATGTAATATGAAACAAGAAACGATAGGCCAGTACATGCGTGAACCAAGTCGAGAAACAATACCAACGATCAAGTATCCATCAATCAATCATTCTCAAAAAATAGTACAGCTTAACTGCACTGTACAGTCGACTGTTTAACGAACCAGTCGACTGTTCTGAACTAACAGTAATTCTCACATTTCAGAATGTGTCCAACTATCAATAAATCTCAATACCACGATGTATGTCCAATCAATCGATCACCAATAATGCCATAGATCGGATACCCATATATCCATCTACAAAAACTAAAGATAATATAGATCGAATACATACCCGGTATGCAATCACTAATAGTGACTCTTACACCGACGAACATATTCATCTACAAACAAACTAAAGATAGTATAGATCGAATACATACCCGGTATGCCAAGACACCGACGAACATATCCATCTGCAAACAAACTAAGAGGGTATAGATCGAATACGAACCCGGTATGCCAAGACACCGACGAACATATCCATCTACAAACAACTAAGAGGGTATAGATCGAATACGAACCCGGTATGCCAAGACACCGACGAACATATCCATCTACAAACAAACTAAGAGGGTATAGATCGAATACGAACCCGGTATGCCAAGACACCGACGAACATATCCATCTACAAACAAACTAAGATAACAAGAACCCTCAAGATCATGAAATTCCATCAGAACCAGTCGACTTATGCTATAATAGGTCGACTTCCCCGAGAACCAATATCCAAGATTATAACAAGTGCAGTAAGTCGGCTTAATCAACCATCAGTCGACTTACCCGAAACAATTATCAATAATTCTCAAGAAACAATCCAAGTGCTAATCAGTCGACTTAACAAATCATCGGTCGACTATCCCAACGAGAAACTCAATACTTTACAAACAAAATACTCAGCAGACCAGTCGACTGAATAGGGTCTCAGTCGACTGTCCCGAGCAAATCCTCAAAAGACTGAATGTACAAGAGTAGAGTCGTACCAGTCGACTGATACATAGCCCCAGTCGACTGTCGGCCTACAGATCTCACAAATTAGGTTTGAAATCAATAATCAATACTGGAGCCTATCTCACTACCAAATCTCTTCCTCAACTCCAATCTAATCCGATCCGTAATCTCAAGATCTAGGGATTCATCCATCCAATTCTTTATTTTCATAAACATAATCAAATCTTAACATGTTTCAAGCAATCAAGAATTGTCAATCGAGATCTACTAATCTATCATGGATCTCACATATATATTACGAATAACAACCATGGCATCAATTTCATACAAAATACGAAAATATCAAACAAAACAGCATGCAAATCATTCACATAAACAAAACAAGTCTATATCACTCACCTTTAGAAGCAAGAAGAATCCACAAAAGCCTTTCTTTGCTAGATCCAAACTCCTTCTCCAATCACCAAGAAAATAATATAATGAAATCTGAGTTATGCAGCGAATGACGGCTGCAAATCTCTTTATATAGGCCGGGAATTAGGTTCTAGGGTTTCCAAATACATTTGCAAAACAATCCCTTCAAAATACAATTTTATATATATCTATCTACTCTTGGAAACTCATCCAAAATTCATTAAAATTAGGGTTTAATAGAAAATATACTTCTAAATCTTAACCAATACTGTTTAAAACGTCCAGAATGCCAATTTTGCACTTTAGCCCTTAAAATGTCAATTTTACAAAAAGGTCCTTCTTTTATCAAAAATTGCAAATAGATCAAATTAATTTCAGAAAAATCTGGAAAAATACTAAATAAATCCCAAATAATAAATAATGATTTTTCATAAAGGAATCTTAATTTTTCAAACTTCTCAAAAGTCATTTGCACGTGTTTTGCACGTGTACAAAAGATAAATCTTTTAGAAAATATCAATTAAATCTCCAAAATAAATTTAAATTCATTTTCAAATAATTAAAATAATATTTGAAAATACGGGGTTCTACAGTAGCAACACGAGCACACGCAGCAGCAGTATAAGGAGCAGCAACAACAGAACCTTCAAAGCAAAAAATACTGCTCAATTTAGTATGTTTCTGTGTGTAATGAGAAGTGGGTAATGAGAATTTGTTCTCAGAAAATATATTGTGGGTATGTCAATGTCAACTGTTCTTAATGTATGCCTTTCAGATCCTTGAGCTGATAAGAAGTAAAATTTTATTGGAGTTCAGAGGCTTCCATATGAAGCATGAATGATTGTATGCTGTGATTTTTATGAAATGCATATTTCTTTGCTGGCTTTGTGATGAAGCTTATACATGATGCTTAACTTTGAATGGTTGTATCAATGGTTGAGTTGGTAATAATGAATTGGGTTGTTTGGTTCAAATAATTGTTTGTTTTTTGGGTGGTATGAAAATCTCTTCATTTTGATATGAATTGGCTTGTTTGGTTCTAAGGATCTATAAAAAGCCATATAGTCTGTTATTGTGTATCATTGAATCTGTATAGTTTGTTGTCATAATCAGCGCTCTCTGTTAGTTAATTTGTTTGTGTGGGCTTAAATTTGTTTGTAATTTGAGAAGCTTTCTTGCCTTTTACTTCAAGCAGTGGTAACTGTATTATTTTTAC
The DNA here is from genome assembly GCA_017893485.1 of Hemerocallis citrina. NCBI lineage: Eukaryota > Viridiplantae > Streptophyta > Magnoliopsida > Asparagales > Asphodelaceae > Hemerocallis > Hemerocallis citrina. The sequence continues at coordinate 105,059,922 of CM030359.1, read as the reverse complement.
TGAAGGTGTAATGAATATAATGTAATTATCCTTCTCTTTAAATCATGGTTAAGATCATGGAAGAATTCAGGGAAATATAAGTATTTACCATACTAAGAATCTCTTTAAATCTGCAGTGAACTACGAGTGTCCTTAAATCTGCAGCATTTCTTAGTAACTTAGCAAACATAAATCGTTGTTAGATTAAATATGCTCAAAATGTTGGTGTATGCCCTCCAAGCCAGTTGTGTATTGACATTACTAGTTTACATTGTATCATGACATTTATTTCCTATTGATATATTTTATTTATTTTGAATTAAATTAATAATAAAGTCCTTAGAATAATAGTTTAATGTCATGAGATATCAAGTGCATGACTTGATTGTGAGATCCTATTAGCTGAAATTAGAACACTATTCTTAAATGTCCCTAGTCATGTTTTATTGTGAATTAGGACAACTATAACACATAGAGACTACTGTGTACGTAGACTAATGACCATTCTCACGGATCATGGATATGAGATATCAAGTCCTCACTGGGTACATATTAGAGTAATAATGTACTGGACTGACCCACCATGAGAACGCTGCATGGATCGTTACGTGAGTGTCATAAGCGGTTCTCACAGTGACCATGGTGTACGTAGTCCTTTGAATTGAATACACTACGGTTCCCTACATAAGAAGTTATATATTTTAATGTCATCAGACGTTGCCTGTAATAAAGTGAATATAAAGTCGACTATTGGTGTAACCCCTATTTTTCATTTTATGTACTTTTGGATGTATTTTTTTTCTTTTTTGAGTGTTTATTCATACTGTATCTCTTTTTGAACCGTGTATTTGGATCTTCTTTTTCCAACATATTCATCTACTTGATTTTTCGCCTTTATTTGATCTTCTTGATTCAATTGTCACATATTATTTCATCTTTGTTTGATCAGGCCATTATTTTCGATCCCCTTTATTTTATTTATTCACGTCCTATTTTATTGATCTATTCATTTTACTTACTAACTCATTTGTTGGATCACCCTAAATTCTAGTGGATCTTTGATTATACCCAATTCCCTATTGGATCCTACCTGCATACACTATAACCCCAAAACACCTAAACCCAATACCCATTATCAACCAAAACCCTAATAACCAACTCCTTTATAATCACCTACTATGTAACCCTATTATTCAAAAACCCTAGCCGCTCTAAACCCATCCCTCTTATCTCTCATCCCGTCCTCTCACCCAGTCCACCCCGGCGCCGCTCTACTCCTGTGCCAGCCGCATCTCCTAGTGCCCCTTCGCCTTGCTCCCTCTCTCTCCAACGCAGGCAGACGCAGCAGCAGCCGCTGCACAACGACAGCCACGACACGCCTCCCTAGTGCCGCCCTGTGCTCCCCTCCAACGACAACAGCAGCCGCAACACCCTTTCCCTGTGCTTCCTCCTTCGTCGCTGTCCCATCCCGATGCCAGCAAGCCCCCTCGGCCTTCCGCTAATGCTCCTCGTTGTCGTCTTCTCATCCTGTCCCACTGTTGTCTCTCTTGGTGTGCGTGTGTGATCTCGTTGTGTTCGTGTGTTCGTTATTGATCCGCGGTTCATTGTTCGTTGAGTTCGTGCCAGGAAATCCGTTCCCATTATTCTTGTTCTTGCTTCGTCGTTTCATCGTCAACTATAAGGCAAGTAACTTGTATTCTTTTCATTGTGTAATATAAGTACTAAATACCGCCTGTAGTGTAGTTGTGTTCTAGAGACAATTCATGTGCAAAACCCCTGTTATATCTTGTCTCTATGTGTTGATCCGACCGTAGTTATCTCATTACACACACGACATGAATTTAGACTTAGAAATAATCAATTCTTGTATACATGCATGTGTTCGTGAATTATGAGGTGTTGTATTATCTTGTACGTTTGATGGGTTCGTTGTAGTATAATTCATTGTAGACTTGTCAAACACCCTGTACCATATTGCATGGATATCTAGTATACTCTATTTCAAGTTTTGTTATGATATGGATGTGTTTCATATGATCTAGTTAATTTTACGCATGAAGAATAATTTTGTCCTCGTTGTTACCGCGTTTTTGTTCAGTATTTTAGACCCTATTAAGGTCAGTATATGAAAATTATTTGTGAATATGAATTATAGAGAATTCTGTCTACTTTCCAGATTTTTTGACAGATCTTAGTTTCGATGTGTGAGTTGCAAGTTATGGCTATTTTACTACAGATGTGTAGAAAATTCCAGATTCTGTTTTATATAAATTATGTATGGTTATTTATTTTTATACTGATATTAAAGATAATATTTTGATCCAATATTTTGCTGAGTACAATTAGACTTGATGGGGATCAACCCCTAATTTTTTTGGATTTAATTGATAACTTTTATATACTATTTTATGCTTGCAAACAACTACTATACATGCAGAAATTTCTTACTATTCAGTACAGAAAAATAATTTTGACCGGATTCTGTTTAATGTTTATAAAAACTTTGTGAATATGAATTGTAGCATACTGTATCTATTTTATCACCCTTTTGATGAATCTAGATTTTGATTTATATTTTGCAATCTACTACTGTTTTGGTACTGCTGTGTTTATGATTTCAGATATACAAAACTACTGTATTTTGCTGCTTTCTAATTTTACTTGACCATTATATCTATGTTGGAAAATTATGAAACTTTATTTTCTGTTACTAAACATACTAGGGAATACCCCAGACTTTTTTTGGATTTAATCAATGCATTTTTATGCTGTTTTCCTCTTTATGAATACAAACTTCTGATTTCTGGCTGAACATATATTCTGGATACAACTCTGTTTTGAGTCATGTTTTTGTGAAATACCATATGACTTATATATATTTGCTAGATTCTGCCGGAAGTCTATTTTCTAGATTTTCTGACGAATCCAGATTTGCATGTCCATGGCAACGTGAATCCCAGATTTGGTGCAATACTGTCTTACTGTCCAGAACTAGAATTTTCATTGTTTTAGTCTTTTCCGAGTCTTTTGTCACCCGTTCGTGTCCTTTGTCAACTTGTACTTGTCCTTTGTTGTCTCTCCATGTTTCTTGACTTCTTTATTCACATCCATGCTTGCTTGAATAATAATAATAAGAAACTAAGTCGGGGTTTAAAGGGAAAGATCTAATAGTTGAAAATACAGAAACATATACTTGGAAGGGGATCTATAGATCCTACGTGATTACTTGACACTTGCACACTTGACACGTGATACTTGGTACTTGGACCTTGATACTTGATACTTGTCCCTGAGTACACTGTCCTCTATGATCCACTATGAAATCTAAAACGAAATTGTTTGAATGTAGCAACCATGTGGTAAAAACCTGGGACGCATGAAATGCTACCTAGATAGGAATAGGTATAAGACTTGAAAACAACATGATCACTTGACACTTGTTACTTGTACATGATACTCGATTCTTGACATCTGTTAGTTGTTACTCGTTCACTTGATAATTAACACTTGTTACATACCACTTGCACTCATTCATCTTGCCATGCTAGTTGTTTCTGTCTCTTGACCTAGTGTTAGTTCTCTATTTTGTTGTTACATCCTTTCCATGCTATACTTGCTTCTGCTATTACTCGATTCTTGTCTATTTCTCTTTCCTGTACTTGTCGCCTGCACTACAAGCGGCCCGTAACTTGCATTGACGGGAGTTTTGTTTCTCTTTTTCTTTTCCTGCAAATTATTAAATTGCAGATTATGGTGATCAACTGCCCGATGAAGTAGGTGATCTGAGATTCTAGTTGGCTGGAGATTTCTTGCTATATCTATTTAGTTTGTTGTTGCTTATCTTGAATAATTGTACTTGGTTACATGGATTATTTGTATTGGGCTTTGTGTCTCAGACTTGTATTTTGTTTTACATGATTATTTGAAATTCAGTATTCTTGTTTCTTATTTCAAGTAATCTTATTGACTATATTGATTCAGTTCTGCATGCGTGGTTGACTATTCTTCTTATATCTCTCTTGTTTATACTTGTGCTTGTTGTAAAGATCCTGACAGCTTATGAATGGTGAAAGCCATTCACTGGACTTAGTCACGTCCATATTCCGTATCTCCTTTTTGGGAAGCAGGGCATGACAATTGGTTATACTATAAATCATGTGAAGGGATGTGAGTGACTTAGATAGGATTTGTCCATCCTATATAACATGAGCGATATCTATGGACCACTTAATTGAGTGAGACTGCGAAATGCATGGTCGTGCTCAAATGAGTCAATATAAGATATTGAGCTCATTTGTTTTAGTAAGTCTACTCTAACATCAAGAAACCAAGGAATGAACTATACAGGGGTGACATGCTCTATGCCTTGTGGTCAATTAAGATATCTGGACAAAATGACTAGACTACATGGTAGCATTGATCACGGGTAGGTTATGTCAAATCACTGGCATTCCCGTTACTTGAGTAGCATTGATGTATTACTAGATACCGCTCACTGTTTGTAACACTAGAATATGATTTTAGTATTACTGTCAACGTAATGGGAACCTACAGGGTCACACACTTAGTATAAATCAAAATTGTGATTTAAATTCATGAGATAAATTTAATTTTGTATCCTAGTAAGACTTGGACTCCTGACATGGTTGGATAATTAATTAGAATAAATGGACCAACTAAAGTTAGAAGGGTCACACACGAATCTGACCCAGGTTAGATTGTCAGCCTAACTGCCTCACCATTCTCTTGGGGTTGATTTTCTGCACCTATATATACGATATATTTATGTGAAAAAAATACAGGAGAAAACCCTAACCGTCACAGAAATTATGAGAGAGAGAGATCACGGGGAATATTCCATTACCGCAACTAGCACCATGGCATGAAGAAGCGCTTGAATTGATCCGTTCGTAAGGATACAGTAGAGGCACCGCAATTTTTGCAGTGCTGTGATTGGCATATTTTGGAGACACCAATCCATCTTTAAGGTATAACTCCTAAACACAATTTATGGTTTTCGCAGGGATCCATGGCTAGGTTTCAAGATTTTGTGATTCTTTTTTCTGTGTGTAATCTTTGATTGCCATCGGAACCTAACACAACAGCCTAAATACACAATATCTCAAAGAAAAATTGAACAAATATACATTTCATAGATTTGAACTGTTATCATACAAGAGACTTTGATTTCAATCCTCTTTCTCTCATGAATCTCCTTATTCTATCAAAACCCCTGTAAATCTTCCTGCTTTCCTGTATATCTACATCATCAGTTCAAAATTATGCTCATTGTCAGGCTCCATCTCAAACGGCTTCTCAGTTGCAACCTCCCCTTCATCAACATTACCATGCACAGAGCAAGCAAACACTAGGGCTCCCCAAATGGTCGGTCTAGCATCAAATGTCATCCAATGCAATATGATCTCGTAAGCCTCATCGATTAGCCCTGCTCTTGCTAACATACTCACCATACATATCAAAGAACCTCGAAATGAACACCTAGAACAATTTATGCAGAAATATGTATAAATATTTAAGTGGATAGTTTTCTCAGCTCTATGAACCATTTGTCGTATATACTAAAAGATAAGTTGTACCAAGGCTAATATGTATAAGAAAACAAAGTTTCTATGATAATGCCCAAGCCTCCATTATTTTAGCTGAAACATAAATTCTAATTGATAATAGTTTGAATTGGGCTTCCTATAACTTAACCATAACCATAGAGCAAAAAGACTTAATATCTATATGAGTAATAAGAAAATTAAGGTACTAACCTATGAAGGAACATAAAGATACCATATATAAAAGTGATATTCTTACTCATTAAACAACCACCTTTTCCAGAATAATGCTATGAGCTTAGCGTTTTCTTCATGTATATGATGACCGAACACATCGGTTGAGCTTTCCTGCAATAATTACATCTAGATAAAATGATTGCTCTGTAGTCGAACCGGGTCATTCTCATGAATAAAAATATAATCACAATAACTGCAATGTCTTAAGAATGTCATGATTTTCTAATTTAAAAACAATATTGCAATATCATGAATTTCTAATTTAAAAACAACGTATGCAATAATGAGTAAGAAAGGGTGAGAAGGAAGAAGCAACAAAATAATGGAAATTTGTTGTAATGAAATAACACAATTAATAACACAATTGTAAATGACATTCATAAAAGAATAACAACATTTAGTGATAACTTATAAGTAAAGATGTAAGAGAAAAAATCTCACTTGCGTGTAGAGAAGAGTACATAAACTGTATGATAATAGAAAGTGTATACTTAATGCAGATAAAATACTAGGTTCTATACTTTTTTGCTCTCATAACTCTAAAATCTAAATGCATTTACAGCTTGTTCTTATAAATCCTGTAAAGCATGCAGAGAGGATAATAAGAATAACAAACCAAGAAATACCTATGAACAGAAATAGTGCTTTGTATAGTAGGTACCACGTTACCCTTTGTGCATATACATTGACCAAGGCATTATGAATTATCAGTGAGGCATTCATGCTTCATGACTTCATCATATCCAAACACTCAACTGCATTCCTAAACCTCCCCAATTTTACATAAATATTCACACCAATGCCAGATGTATTCAACATCATAACTTGCACTTTCATCCCGCCTGAAGGGACATAAATGTACACTAAATTTGCTAAAAAAACAAAAGACCACATGAATGAGAAAATTAAGTGGCATACCTTGACATTTATTTCTTTTGTTGTGTATGTAGTTTCAAGGCTATTATTTTCTTTTTTCATCCTGCCTGAAGGGACATAAATGTACACTAAATTTAATAAAAAAACAAAAGACCACACGAATGAGAAAATTAAGTGGCATACCTTGACATATAATTACAGCGTGATGAAAATAATAGCCTTGAAACTACAGACACAACAAAAGAAATAAGAATTCAAATTAGGTTATTTGGGAAGTGAATCTTGGAAATCATAGAAAGAAGACATTGCATTAATGATAACAGCCTAATTTTCCTTTGGACCTTAACTGCTTCCTGATTTCCATTATATATATACTTTTTACAGATCTCTCGAAAGGGAAGAATTTGTCGTAGGAAATGTGTCCAGAATAATTTCTTTTGTTGGCTATTAACTTTTTTTTTCCTTTTTTTACCTCATTTGTTTTCTCGATGCTCTCTTTATTTCCAGATTCCTCGCATTCTGGTTGTTTCTCTCTTCTTTACCTCTATTTAGGGTTTTAAAAAGTTTTCAATCTACCAAACATTCTAATGCATTAATAAAGTTTTACAACTCTCTCATTTTGTGAAGCATAATTCATCAAAACTTACAAATGCATACTATATGAGACAAACACATCAGATCAAAATAAGGCATAAGAATCATGCCAAAGAAAGTTCAAAACAGAAAAGCAACTAATTTATAGCTACCATGGATGAGGAATTCAGTTAATGTTCGAAATTGGTACAGTGAATAATTTGTAGCTACTATGAATGAGAAATTGAGTTATGTTTGTTTGTTGTTGGGTTTTGCTGCTTTGAAAAGAAATAAATTGAGGGAGGGGAAGGAGAGTTCCTTTTTAGGCATTCATTATCTATGTAAACCTAGTAAAAGTGCGACAAATAAACATCAATGCCAAAATAGAAGTGGAGTCTAGATTAACTTTTCCTTCATCCAAAATAGGTTGTAGTAAGTTCTAGCGAGAGGCAAAATAGGAATTGGATCAACAAAACACCTTGCAGGTTCTTTCATCAAACGATAAAGAAGAATGGGGAATTTGTGTAGTTAGAGAAAGAGAGAGAGGGGCAAGATAGGAACATAATGTAGGTGGAAAATACATCAATTGATATTAGATTATAGATAGAAAGATAATATAGATATAGATCATACAGATATTGAAGAATGTCTCCCATGCTATTGTTTACATTTCAAAGCTGTCAAATATTCTTCAGCTGAGAGATGTCATAGCTTATGGCCAATAAGAACATGTAAGAACTGGCTTCTTTTTGCTTTACTCAAGTTATTGCATATGACATGGGCTACTTGCCCACCATTGAACATTTCGATATAATTTCATATTATTCCAATTTAATGCATGGTACACATAGGAAGGCTAACGTCAAAGATATCAAGCATCAAAATCAAAATAAAAAATAGTCAAATACCATTAATAGTATGGTGCATTTGTAGCAGGTTATTGGCAAGCAACTATTATCTTACAAGTTATATTATTCAGCAATAGTAGGCAAGAAACCCAATTAGAACAACCCATTACAATGTAATTTATCTGGAGAAATTACAACAAATATGAAGACTGTAACACCCCGCAAAATTGGAAGTGACAATTTTGCCCTTCGCGTGTTACGCACGTGTATTTTGTACCATCACGGGTAATATCTGTATTGTGTTTTCACTACGTGTTTTTGTTTTCCGACTATTTATGCATTTCCCGTATATTGTATCCTATTTAAATCAACTCAAATATTAAATTTCAATCTTTGTGTTTTTACATGCTTGTACGTGTTTTCGATGCACGTATCGATTACGTGTTTCCACCACTACGTGTAATACTTTTATGTGTTTAAACTATTTATTTTATATATTCAAATCTATTTTTATAAACCGGAAATTTATTTTTCCCTATTTTGAGTAAAATAATTTCCTCCGTGTAATGCACGAGTTTTCCATGTACGTGACGATTACGTCGTAGAATATATAAAAACCAATAAACATATTTACTTATATTGTAATTTTATTATGTTTAACATTTTTCCATTGATAACGTTGAATTTCCTATTTTTGATATTTTACGTTTGACGCACGTGTTTGTTTCGGTACGCGTATTTAAGCGTAATTGTTTTCAAAATAAATTTCGAAGTGTGTATTTATTTAATTTGTTCATGAAACATTATAAATTTTAGTTAAACTGATTTTTACGTACATATTATGTATAAATATGATTTGTGTTTTTAAAAATAATTAATTTGAGGAAAAGTGTGTGCTAGTGCATGTGTTTTGGACTTGAAATGAGAAGGAAACCGGACTGTTTTTGGAGAGGAGGAAAAACAAAATTTTGATTTCTGTGAGGGGATTAGAGAGTGGAGTGAATGATGTTGCTAGTGGGAGGTAGTTTTAATAACTACTCTACTAGTCTCTTTATAATGTACCCTCCTCCCCTACCTTTCTCTTCATCTCTCCCATCCTTCTTCATTTTTGCTCTGCCGAAAATCATTATCCAGTCAAGTCCACTGTGCTTTTCTCCACCACGCGTTTGCTTTCTCAATTTATCCACCATACTATATGTGTATACATATATATATAAATTTATATATATACTCATACCCTCCTCCTCTCCTTTCCTTCTTATCCTTCTCTGACTTTACCGAAAGCAACCAAATCAAGCCAGCAAACCCCACCTTGCTTTTCTCCACCTACCTATAATTCTTACCATTCAAATTGTATATATATCTATGTAGATATATACACCTACATATATATGAAAAAGTTGAAGATGTGCCTTGCCGAAAATGGTGATGGCATGAATTGGGCTTGCTGTTTGGTATTGCATTTGCCAAAATGAAGGATGCTCTTGCTGTTTTGCATTTGGCCGACATGGAGTTTTCTTGCGCGCAAATTTCGAGGAGGAGAAGTGGAGTTTTTAGGAGCTCTCATTCTAGGAGTGCAATTGCTAGAAATTAAATTTACTTGAGTGGGTGTTTCTTAAATCCTTTCTAATGTATGAGTAGATTTGAATGCCAGTTAATGTGGAAATTTGATTTGTTAAAATTGATTGATTTGTAGATTGCTTAATCTTAATTATTTTATGTCATGAGGTGTGAATTGATGGTGTGATTCGGATAAGTAATTAGAATTTGTGTTAAATTAAATGATGGTATCAATTAGAAAATTGGAGGTATGAATTTTGATGCATGTTAGAATAGTAGTACAAAATAATGCAATATGTATGAAAAAAAAATTACTTTTAATGCTAATGTGATAAAGAAAGACGGATTTTGTCTTATTAGTTTATTTTATGAGTATAAGAAATTTTATAGAAAATTTTTGGTGAAATACAACATTTTATTTGGAAAATTGATTATAGGTGTTTTTATGCATTTTTAAGAAAGATTTTATCATATTGCAAAAATGAGAAACTTATGAATTTGAGAACATGTATGATATTGTTTTTCAAAGAAACACTTTCTGGGAAAATTATTTATATTTTTGTAGAAGTACAAATCAATTGAAAAATCGAGTTCATAAAAGAAAGTAATAAAACATCCTTTTGTGGAAAGTGTGTTGTCAAATTGTAAAGAAATCATCGTTGCTTTTCATTGTCGAAAATATATTTATGATCCACTTTAACTGCAACCTGGTGCAATCGACAGTCGACCGAACTAGAGTCGACAATCAAATGTCAAGTACTAAATTTTGGATTTTTTCAGCAGGACAGTCAACTGTCTACTTTTCCACAGTCGACTGTTACTATCTTGGCTATTGGTCCTTGAGTTTTGAAGTTTCACAGGACACTCAACTGATCCTTTGCCAACAGTTGACTGAACTGACCGTGTTCTTGAGTTTCAAAGTGTCACAGGACAGTCGAGTGGACCTTTTTCCACAGTCGACTGAACTGGCTTTTGGTTTTGAGTTTTGAAGTCTCGCAGAACCGCCGACTGGCCGCTTTTAACAGTCGACTGCCACTGTCTTGGCTGATGAATTTTCCTGAGTTTGGATTTGATTTTTGACACGTGAAAGTTGAGTAAGATTAAACATGAGATTCTATGATTATTAATATTTGATTAAGATTGCTTGATTTGAACACAATGTGATAAAAGATTAAATTGGTAAACAAGTTGAATTGACTTATATCGTGTTATGAGATTGTAAAGAAATATTCTCTTTGAGAAAGAGATATGAACAAAGAAATTGAAATGATTATTTTGAGATTGAATATGAAATATTTTTTATCTCTAGAAAGAGATAGTTGTTGGAATCTAGAGGCTAGGCGAGACCCCAGTGACCGGCAGTTTTATTTATGATTTTGAGAGCTAACCGTTGAGGGTTGAGCATCTCTTAAGAAGTATCCAGGTAGGCTGGCTGTCTCTGTTGTTTTGATTTATGTCCGGTAGGGTAAGCTAGCTCTAGCTTGTGATGATTTTCTTTTAAAACAAACAAACATTGTAAGGATTAGATACATAGTGAAGATGTGACGAAAGTAAGAGAAAAATACGAGTATGAGGGCCATATGATTGGCGGTGTGAGAGTGATTCACAGATTAACTACTTAATGCGTCATGTCATGGCGTGAGCACTACTCCGGAATTATCGTCCCGGTGACACCGCTTGTGGGGTATTTGGTGACTACGGGTGGTGTCATCGTTCCATGACGGAGACTGAATTGTCCATAGATTGTGTGCATGATGTGTCATGTTAGTGCATGGGATTCCCCTCCAGACTGTCTGGACATGGGCTCATTACTCATAGAACATCTAGGAAACTTACCGTAGTTACCATTGTAGTTTAAGTCATGGCGAGGGATTGAACCCTACATGATGAAGAACGATTAAGGGCTTGCCCTCAGACCTATGTAGTATGGGATGCATCGAATCCGAACAAGTGCGCATTAGTGTCATGTAATATAAATAACTGCATTAAGGACTAAGTGCACAGCACAACACGACATCAATAGGATAGTCCCTTTGTAGCTTTGTTTGTGATCAAGTATGTGTGTTTGCTAAAGTATTTAAGAATCGCTATACTGTTCGGCATAGCGAGGATGGCCGTGTATAATATTTCATCGGTTGTAAGCAACTGACGTGCCTACAGTTTTATGTGGAGGATTTGGAGTTTACAAGAAGATATAAAGATGAATTTGTTGCTGAAGATTATTTAAATATTAAAGTTGTTTCAATTGTACATTTATTCTTGTTGTATTTTATTTATTCCGCTACATGTTGATGTAAAAGACTCTGATGTTATTATTGTTGAAATAAAGTTTTAAATTCCTTGTAAAATTGTACAGAATGGAGTGTAAAGATCCTGTGGAACTTCGAATTCAGTTTGTTTTGGAATTTGGGGTGTTACAAAGACTATGCACAAGTACTTTTAGAATAACTGCCATAAACCACAAATAACTTGAATCAGACAAATTAACTATACATAAAGTAATCAACATGCTAATTATTGTAGTTAGCATTATGATGCACCCAACAAAATGCAAACATTAAATGACATGATGAATTCAAAGAAAGTAAGCGAGTAATTTCATACAGATGACTTGAATTTACTTCTTCACTAAGTTCAACCAAACAATAGATAAACTATACAATGAGTTTGAGGAACAACATTTAAGAGTGCACTATATAAGCAATCCAAGAGAAGAGGGGAACCCCTAAATTTCTATGAAAACAGTAGGAAATCAAGCATTAATTAGTTTCATGTCCCTCGAGACAAAAATTAGTAAAAAATTGAAGATGATTCATGAACATAATCAAATCAAGAGCAAAAGAGTAAGAAAAAAATTTGTTACCTCTTTCATTACTCCTATCAAGCTTCAAAATTGAGGTTGTGAGGTGGTGTCACGTCCCGCTTCCCAAAAGAGAATACAGAATACGGATACGTGACTAAGCCAAGCGAATGATTTTCATCAACCATCAGCTGTCAAGATCTTTACAACAAGCACAAGAAAAATCAGAGTAGGAAGCAAGAGAAGTCAACCACGCATGCATAACTAAATCAATATACCACTAGGAATTTACTTGAAACAAATTTTAATAAATTTCAAATAAACCAGATCTGAACAAGTCAATGATCCTTGATCATACTGCCAAATACAAAATGATCCAAGTAGCGGATACAATTATCCAATACAAAATGATCCAAGTAGCAGATACAATTACTCAAATAAGCAATAGGAAATAATAATAGCAAAACTCCAGCATCTAGAATCTCATATCACCTGCTCCATCTGGCTGCTGATCTCCATAATCTGCAATTTGATAAATTGCAAGAAGAGGACAAGAAAATAAACTCTCGTCAATGCAAGTTACGGGCCGTTTGTAGTGCAGGCACAAGTACAGGGCAAGGATAAACAAATATAAATAGTAACAGAAACAAACATAGCATGGAATAGATATGACAGAGAAAAACAGAATGTCTAACATGAATCAGAAGACAGAATCAAGTAACATGGTATACTAACAGGTACAGGTGATATATAACAGATGTTAAGTGTCAGATGGTATGCAGACAGAAATACAGATAACAGATGTCCAGTAGCATGTAACAGACAGACAGATAACAGATGTCAGATAACATATGTCATGTTATTACAGGTCTTGTGTTATTACTATCTAGGTAGCACTTCATGCATCCCAAACTTTTACCACATGGTTGCTACATTCAAACAAATTATGTTTAGATTTCGTAGGAGTTTCTATAGGGTCGTGTACTCAGGTATCAGATAGACAGATATCAGATGCAGATTCAAACAGACCGATAGTTACTATGGGTTCTCTTCTGAGTACACTTTCCTATAAGGAAGCATGCAGTCAGGGTAATCAGACAGACAGATTCGTGTATCATGTACTCATGAATACATAGCAGATAATCCTGTGGGAAATACGAGCCCCCTTCCAAGTACACATCTCTATATTATCCGCTACCAGATCTTTCCCTTAACCCCCGCCTGGTTATTTTGTTATTATTATCAGACAAGCATGTATGTGTCACAAAACAGAGCAAGAATAACATGGTATAAACATGTGACAGGTTTAGATTGAAAGTTAAACATGTACAGGTGATAGACAACACATAAAAGGGTAGAACAACGAAAATTCTAGTTCAGGACAGCAAGACAGTACTGCACTAAATCTGGAATTTCCGTTGCTACAAATGTGCAAAGCTGGATCCGTCAGAAAGTCTGAAAAATATACTCTCGACTGAATCTAGCAAATATATATAAGATATATGGTATTTCACAAAATCAAGACTCAAAACAGATTTGTATCCAGAAAACGTGTTCAGCCAAAAATCAGAAGTTGGTATTCATAAACAGGAAAATGGCATCAAAACTTACTAATTAAATCCACGAAAAATCTGGGGTATTCCCTAGTATGTTTAGTAATAGAAAAAAATTTCATAATTTTCCAGCATAAATAGAATAGTCAAGTAAAATTAGAAAGCAGCAAGATACGGCAGTTTTGTAAATCTGGAATCACAAACACTGCAGTACTAAAACAGCGATATCTCACAAAATATAAATCAAAATACAGATCCATCAAATGGTTGATAAAACAGATACAGTAGGCTAAAATTCATATTCACAAAGTTTTTATAGACAGGGATTAGAATCAGGTCAAAATTAGGTATTTTTACGGAACAGTATGAAAATTCTGCAAGTATAGTAGTTGTTTGCAATTATAGAATAGTTTATAAAAGTCATCAATTAAATATGCAAAAGTTAGGGGTTAATTCCAATCAGGTATAGTTGTACTCAGCAATATATTAGATCAAAATATTATCTTTAACATCAGTAGAAAAATAAATCACCATACAGAATTCATATAAAACTGATCTGGAATTTTAAACACATCTGTAGTAAAATAGTCATAACTTGCAACTTATTTATCGAAACTGAGATTTGTTAGAAAATCTGGAAAGTAGACAGAATTCTCTACAATTCATATTCACAAATAATTTTCATATACTGAACTTAATAGGGTCTAAAATACTGATATAAAACGTAGAACCAACAAAACAGAAAATATTATTCATGCACAAAATCAACTAGTTCATATGAAACTCATCCCAAACATAACCAAACATGAAATAAGGTATACTAGATGTCCAAACAATATGGTATAGGGTATTTTACATGTCTACAACTAACACAACCAAGCACACGATATCATACGAACAACATGCATGCATACAACAAGAAGTGGTCATCCCTAGGTTATTTCGTGTCATGTGTGTAATGAGGCAACTACGGGCGGGTCAACACAATAAAGACAAGCTCAACAAGGGGTTTCACACAAGAATTGTCCCTCGAACACAACTTCACTACAGGCGTTATTTAGTACTTGTATTACACAAAGAAAAGAATACAAGTTACTTGCCTTACAGACGACGACGAGAATGACGAAGCAAAAGCAAGAATAACGGGAACGGATTTCCAGGCACGATCACGAGCGAATGAATCACGAACCAGTCACGAACACACGATCACAATCACAATCACGAACCCAAGGCACGGATCTCGATGATCCAGAGGATGATCAAGATGATCGAACGGCTAGATCCAAGAGATCAAGATCAAGATGATCGGATTAGATCAGACGGCCAGAATCTAACATGATCAAAACATCAATGGGCTTCGGCTGTACAGCGGGTGAGCGGTGCATAGGGGCACAGGGCGGTAACTGGGCTGCTGGCAGTGCTGCGAGTGACTTCCGCTGTGGTGACTGGGAGGTAGGGGAGCACCGGGGGAGCAGGACAACAATGGGCGCTGGTGCTACGACAGGTGGCTCGTGATGTGGCTGCGGTCGGCAAGGAAGCACGAGGTGTTGTGGTTGCTGGTCGTGATAAAGAAGATGAGGCAGGGCAGACGAAGCTGTCAACTGCGGTGGAGGATAGCAGGCTGGCAACTCTGCAGGCGGATGATCAGGAGCACACAAAGACGAAGGGAGGCGGGGGTCGCTACAGGAAAAGGGAAGGGACGGAGGGAACATGCAGGACGTCGGAGGGTGGCTGCGTCGTCAAGAGGAGGGGTGCGTCGAGCTGCAGGAGGCGCACAGGGGAACGCCGAGGGGTGGCTGAATGGGAGGTGCTCTGCGATGTTGCGTCGAGACGGGAAGAGGGTTGGGTGTCAAGGCGCTGCAGTCTGGGCTGAAGGCGCAGTTGGGGCGAGGAAGGATCAGGAGGGGAGATGCAAAGGATGAGAGCAAGAGGGGAGATATGATGAACAGGTAGCACAGGGTTAGAATAGGGGTAGATGTACAGGGATGGATAAATATGGGTATATATATAGGGTAGTTATTAGGGTTAGGGTGTTAGGGTGAGGGCTAGGGTAAACGGGTACGGGTTAGGGTGTGGGTATATATAGGTGAATAGTATTAGGGTTATAGGGTTAGAACGGGGATGGATAATTGTTTAATGGGTTATTGGGTTAAAATGGATATTGGGTTTATAGGTTAGAATCCAATAGGGGGAAATAGTATTTAAAATCCAATAAAATAATGGGTTTGGGTTTTTGGGTTGAAATCCATTAGGAAAATAAAAATAACCAATAAAAATATAATTAAACTTAGATAAATTTTGGGGACATTAAAAAGAAAAATTTAGTAATAATAATAATAATAGAAATCAAAGTAATAATAACAATAATAAGATTTGTATAAAAATCATAGAAAATAGTTACAAATAAAATTATCTATCAAAAATAGTTTTTAATAGAAGATCCAACAATACATTTTGACGAAAGAATTTGAAAGCGGAAAAAAATAATTAACAAAAATTTTAAATACAGAAAATACACAGAAATATGTATTTACGAAAATAGGGGTTACAGGTGGAGGTGGAGGTGGCGGTGGAAGAGCAGGAGTAGGTACTGGAGGAGTATGCATTGGCCTGGGAATGGAAGTCGATGAAGGTGTAGACCTATGTATGCATAACACACAATTAATATAAAAACATATCTCACTAATTTGACTAACAATGCAATCAAAGTTATTGTAACCCGTGTTTTCCCAAAAAAGTATTTTCTGTGTATTTTCTGTATTTAAAATTTTTGTAAATTATTTTTCCACTTTCAAATTTTTTTTGTCAAAATGTATTGTTGGATCTTCTATTAAAATCTATTTTTGATCCATAATTTTATTTGTAACTATTTTCTGTGATTTTATGTTGTAATACAAATCTTATTATTTTTATTATTATTATTAATTTTGACTGGTTATTAAAATCTATTTATATTGGTAACTGTATTAGTAGTTATTTCAAACTATTTTCATATTGAAGTACAAAATATATTTTGTTATACAAACCTACTTTTTAATTTTATTTTTCCTATCTCTTATTGGATTTTTTAAAGCCAAATACCCATTAAAATATCCCCAAACCCAATTACCCATCTGCATTAACCCTATAACCCGTTTACCCTACCCTATTTAATACACAAAAGCCCATTAGCTAACCTATGCCCATTTATTAATTCACCTAGACTCGTTAGATCCTATAACCCTACCCGAAACCCACATGTACCTCAGCCGTCACCCTATACTAAAACCCTAATACAACAACTATATAAACCCATATACCTCCCGACTGTTCACCTTCACTTATAGCTACACGCCCTTCTTCAACCTCTCACCCTCTTCGTCCCTGGTCCCCACCATGTGCGCCAGCCTCTGGCGACCGCTTGTACACTTCCGTCGCCACCCTAATCCTCCGGCACCTCATCCTCTACCTCCCAAGTCTCCCCTGCGCTGCTCGACCCCCCTGCACCACAGCACCCCCCTGCAGCACCTTTCGACCCAGCTAGCCCTCGACATAGCCACCCCGTGCTCCCCCTGTTTCGCTGTTACCCCCCGACGCCATACAGCAGCGACAGACAGTATCTGCGACAGCGACAGCCAGTATTGTTGTCGTCACCATTGTATCTCCATCACCGTGGTCCCATCGTCGACCACCCTGAGTGCCGCTGCCCTTTTGAGTGCGTGTGTTGGTTGTTTCATTCCTGGTTGGTTGTTGGATGTGGTTCGTGAGTTGTGCTCGTTTTTGGGTTCGTGTGTTCGTTGCTCGTGAGCTCGTGAGTGTTAGTGTAGGTGCCCTAGAGGCAATACAATGATATTATGTAATCAGTATTATTGACATTATGTTCTTTTTATATTAATAATTTATTATGCTTCGTATTTACTGCGATATAATTATTAGCATGATAAATGTCCTTAGATTATTAATACGAACTATATGAACTTGAGATTATATATAGTATAATAGTCTTAAATGTCCCTAGTCGAGTATTATTATTATTAGGACAGTAATAATACATTGAGACTAGTATGTTGATTGATTGATGACCACTTCTCATGGGTCATTAGTATAGAGATACTAAAATCAATACATAGGTAAATGTAAGAGTACATTGTACTGGACAGACCCACTGTGAGATTCTACATGGAATGAATGAATAAGTGTCATAAGTAATCTCACTGTGATAATGGTGTAATGGTCCTCTGACCTGAAATCATTATATTTCTACACGAGAATTAATGTACTTTGATTCTATCAAAAGTTATCTTTAATCGGGTAATGATAAAGATAATTATTGGGTTCATTATGAATCGTGTGAGAAATATGAATGATCTAGAGGGAATTTAACCCTCCTAATTTTAGGAGTGATATTATCGGCCTCTTGTTTGAGTGAGACTATGAAATGCATGGCCATGCTCAAATATTGATTTGTTTGAATAGTCTACTCATCGATCAAGAAAATAAAGATTAAATTATTAAGAGGATGACACGTCCCATGCCTCTAGTTTAATCTATAATATCAAGGTTAAAAGGATTATATTACATGGAAACATTAATCACGAAAGGTTTAATTGAATCACCAATTATTGTTATTACTTGGGTAGCAATGGAACCACACCAAGCCCTGTGATGAAAGCTCGAGTTTCATTATGTAAGTATATAAGTACAAGTTGTTTTCATTTATTCAATGTAATGTAATTGAAGATTGAAGGGCGATCCAAGAGATGAAGCAACCAAGGAGAATGAAGACATGTAATTGTATTTATATTTCCCACCATAGATAGACCTCGATCCTTTCATCAGCTTGAAAGGATCATGTAGGATAAAGGCCATAACCAAGCACGTTTACTTACTGCACTTTACATATTGATGTATGAATGTTTCTGTAGAATACACTGTGATGCATGCTTCAATTAGATTAATACTATATTAATATATGTATTAGATACATCATCCATGCCATGCCTGCTTAAACGCAATAAAACATGTAACGATGAAAGATGAACATTAAACAAACGATCATGAGATTCTCGTGTTTATGAAACACGGTAATTAAATATAAATTTCATTGATTCAACGATTGAATGATTTTGTCAACAACGGATCACGAATCTGTAAGAAAAGGGGTGCCAATAATGCCGTCTGTGCGTTAACCTCTGATCTGGAAATCATTCATTCAACGAATTTTGATTTGAAATATTTAGTTCCAAGAAAAGGGAATCTCTTTATGATGGGATCATGATCGCTTACAAGTAAACCCCTTAACAAAATATTAAGTTAATTAGATGCTTTCCAATGAATTAACACTCATCAAAGCCTAGATCATAAGGGGTGGGTTTGCCAAAGTAGAGCACTCCTTTTAATCGTGGTTAGGTGCGAAAGAATAAAAGTGATATTCGTCATGTTAATCATTGGGACCAACTTAACTAAGTCGTCACAATAGGATTGTGGATAGTGAACTTAGAAGCATAGAGTTTGGCGTAAAATTTATTAGATAAATTAGAACAATAGTTGTTCACCAAACTATCCAAGAATTATATGTGATATAATTGACAAAAGTTGTCTACCTAAATAGTTATGTTTTGGGAGAATTGGCCAACGCTGACTCAAGGCATAATGAAATATGGATCTTGGCTCACTAGAAAATAAGTTTCCGAATTAATAGTAAGGGCTATTAGTTTGAACAAAATAGTGGGAGGTATATTAAGTTGAATGTACCATTATCACTTGAACATAATAATTAATTATTTGACAATCTAACTTATCTTATGCATTTTAAACATTGTAGATATTAAATGGCACAAAACACAAACAACTCTTTCTCCGTGCGATCAGTCCTTGAGAAGGACAAGCTGACAGGAACAAACTTCCTTGACTGGTCTAGGAATTTGAGGATTGTCCTCAGGCAGGAGCGTAAGCTCCAAGTTGTTGAAATTCCTCCACCGGTCCATCCTGGTGACGGTGCAACTCGTGCTCAACTAAATGCTTACCAGAAGCATATTGATGATGCGACAGACGTTGCCTGTCTCATGCTTGCAACTATGAGTGCTGAGCTTCAGAAGCAGCATGAGCATATGGATGCTTATGCTATGCTTGAGCATCTTAAGACGATGTTTCAAGTACAGGCTCGTCAAGAAAGGTTCAATACGTACAAAGCAATCTTTAACTGCAAGCAAGGAAATAACCCGGTTGGACCGCATGTTCTGAAGATGATTGGGTATTTTGAATACCTAGACCGTTTGGGCTCCGGGCTTTCTCGAGAGGCTCAAATAGATATTATCTTGCAATCATTGAACAGCAACTATGCCCAGTTTATCATGACTTTCATCATGACCGAGCAAGACAAAACACCCACTGAATTGTTGGCACTGTTAAGAACTACCGAAGCCAACATGCAAAAGGCACCTGAAAATGCTCCCATAATGATGGTAGGCAATAAAGGTGCTAAGGGAAAGGGGAAATGGAAAGGCAAGAAAAAGATTGGATCTAATGCAGTTGCTCCTTCCAAGCCCACTTTCAAGAAAGCTCTCAAGCCTAAAGGTGGTGTTGCTAAACCTGATAAGGGTGATTGTCACTGGTGCAAGAAACCAGGTCATTGGAAGAGAAACTGTCCAGCTTATTTGGAAAGTCTGAAGAACGTGAAATCTCTGAATATTTCTGATTCAGGTATTCATGTTATAGAAGTCAATTTATCTACTTCTACATCTTGGGTATTGGATACTGGATGTGGTTCTCACATTTGTATTAATGTGCAGGGACTTCAAAGGAGTAGATCTTTGGCAAAGGGAGAGATCGACCTACGCGTTGGCAATGGAGCAAAGGTTGCTGCTTTGGCCGTAGGGACTTATTATTTGTCGTTGCCCTCTGGGCTTATTTTAGAACTTGAGAACTGTTATTACGTGCCTGCGATTTGCAGAAACATTATTTCTATTTCTTGTTTGGACAAGAAGGGTTTTTCGTTTATAATAAAAGACAATTGTTGCTCTTTTGCTTTAAATGATTTAACTTATGGTGTAGCACGTTTATTTAATGGTTTATATGTTCTAGATCTTGATCTTACTCCCGTCTATAATATGAATAAACGTCTTAAAGCAAATGACTCAAATCAAACATACCTTTGGCATTGTCGATTAGGCCATATAAATGAGAATCGCATATCCAAACTACATAAAGATGGATTTTTGGATAAGTTTGATTTTGAATCATACGATGAATGTGATGCTTGTTTACTTGGTAAAATGGCAAAAGCTCCTTTTACTAAAATAGGTGAAAGGGCCAACGAACGATTAGAACTAATACATAGTGATGTATGTGGTCCAATGCGTTCTATGGCTAGAGGTGGCTTTTATTACTTCATAACATTTACTGATGATTTCAGTAGATTCGGATATGTGTATCTTTTGAAACACAAATCTGAATCCTTTGAAAAATTCAAAGAATTTAAAGCTGAAGTAGAAAAGCAAATAGGCGGAAGTATTAAAACTCTTCGATCTGATCGAGGAGGTGAATACTTAAGCCATGACTTTAAGAATTATTTAAAGGAGTGTGGTATAGTATCACAGCTCACTCCTCCTGGAACACCACAATGGAATGGGGTTTCTGAAAGGAGAAATCGTACCTTGTTGGACATGGTACGATCGATGATGAGTCATGCTGAACTTCCAATAAGTTTCTGGGGTTATGCCCTAGAAACGGCTGCATATACACTAAACTGAGTCCCAACTAAAGCGGTTCAAAAGACTCCATATGAGATATGGACTGAGAAACGTCAAAGCATGTCATTTATGAAAATATGGGGATGTGAAGCGTTTGTGAAACGTATGATCTCTGACAAGCTTGGACCAAAATCAGATAAGTGTTATTTTGTGGGGTACCCGAAGGAAACTAAGGGTTACTTCTTCTATAATCCGACCGAGAACAAAATAGTTGTTTCTCGCACTGCTGTGTTTCTTGAACGAGAGCTAGTCTCCAAAAGAATCAGTGGGAGGAAAATAGAACTCGATGAAGCTCGAGACCCACAAGATAATGTTGAACCCGAATTGGAAATTGAGCAGGATATTCAAGATAATATTCAAGATGAAACTGCTCAAGAAACACAGATTGTTCGTAGATCTGGTAGGATTCGCCATCAACCTGAGAGATATTATGGATTTCTCTTAGTAGAGAATGGTGATTTGATGCTCATAGATCAAGATGAGCCCCTCACCTACCAAGATGCTATGAACAGTCCTGACTCTGAGAGATGGCTAGAAGCCATGAAATCTGAGATGGATTCCATGTATGATAACCAAGTATGGACTTTGGTTGATCCACCTGAAGGGGTAAAACCTATAGGGTGCAAATGGGTTTTCAAAAAGAAAATCGACATGGATGGAAATGTTCAGACCTATAAAGCTAGGTTAGTTGCAAAAGGTTTCAAGCAAATTCATGGTATTGACTATGATGAAACTTTTTCACCTGTAGCTATGGTCAAATCCATTAGGATTTTGCTTGCAATAGCAGCTTATCATGATTATGAGATCTGGCAGATGGATGTCAAAACAGCCTTCCTTAATGGGAGCCTTGAAGAGGATGTGTACATGACACAACCTGAAGGTTTTGTCAGTCCAAGGGATGCTAGAAGGATATGTAAGTTGCGTCGATCCATTTATGGACTGAAGCAGGCCTCAAGGAGGTGGAATATTCGTTTTGACCAGACAGTCAAGGAATTTGGCTTTATTCAAAACGAAGATGAATCTTGTGTTTACAAAAGGGTTAGTGGGAGCCACGTGGCATTCATAGTATTATATGTTGATGATATATTACTTATCGGGAATGACATACCTTCTCTACAGGCTGTTAAGACTTGGTTGGGAAAAAATTTCTCAATGAAAGATTTAGGCGAGGCGACCTATATATTAGGGATCAGGATCTATAGAGATAGATCCAGAAGATTGATCGGCCTAAATCAGAGTACATATATTGACAAAGTACTGCATCGTTTTGGGATGCAAGATGCTAAAAGGGGATTTGTCCCGATGTCTCATGGGATATCAATCTCGAGTGACAATAGTCCTAAAACATTGGATGAAAAGGACCGCATGAGTAAGATTCCATATGCTTCTGCAATTGGATCTATCATGTATACAATGATATGTACTCGTCCTGATGTGTCATATGCTTTGAGTATGACGAGCAGGTTCCAGTCTAATCCAGGTGAAGGTCACTGGACAGCTGTCAAGAACATTCTTAAGTACTTGAAGAGGACTAAAGATTCATTCTTGGTATATGGGGGAGAAGAGAGATTAGTGGTAAAAGGTTACACTGATTCTAGTTTCCAAACAGACAAGGATGATTCTATATCCCAGTCTGGTTTTGTGTTTTGTCTCAACGGAGGTGCTGTAAGCTGGAAAAGTTCAAAGCAAGAAACAGTAGCTGATTCTACAATGGAGGCTGAGTATATTGCTGCTTGCGAAGCAGCCAAGGAGGCAGTTTGGATCCGAAATTTCATCACAGGGCTTGGTGTGGTTCCATCGATAGTAGACCCTATCGATCTTTATTGCGATAACAATGGAGCCATAGCACAAGCAAAGGAACCAAGATCGCACTCCAGGGCGAAACATATACTTAGAAGATATCACCTTATTCGTGAGATTAATGAACGAGGAGATATACATATATGTAAAGTGCAAACTAATGATAACGTAGCTGACCCACTGACTAAGGCTTTGTCGCAGCAGAAGCACGAAGGTCACACTAGTTCTATTGGTATTCGATACATGAGTGATTGGCTCTAGTGCAAGTGGGAGATTGTTAGTGTAGGTGCCCTAGAGGCAATACAATGATATTATGTAATCAGTATTATTGACATTATGTTCTTTTTATATTAATAATTTATTATGCTTCGTATTTACTGCGATATAATTATTAGCATGATAAATGTCCTTAGATTATTAATACGAACTATATGAACTTGAGATTATATATAGTATAATAGTCTTAAATGTCCCTAGTCGAGTATTATTATTATTAGGACAGTAATAATACATTGAGACTAGTATGTTGATTGATTGATGACCACTTCTCATGGGTCATTAGTATAGAGATACTAAAATCAATACATAGGTAAATGTAAGAGTACATTGTACTGGACAGACCCACTGTGAGATTCTACATGGAATGAATGAATAAGTGTCATAAGTAATCTCACTGTGATAATGGTGTAATGGTCCTCTGACCTGAAATCATTATATTTCTACACGAGAATTAATGTACTTTGATTCTATCAAAAGTTATCTTTAATCGGGTAATGATAAAGATAATTATTGGGTTCATTATGAATCGTGTGAGAAATATGAATGATCTAGAGGGAATTTAACCCTCCTAATTTTAGGAGTGATATTATCGGCCTCTTGTTTGAGTGAGACTATGAAATGCATGGCCATGCTCAAATATTGATTTGTTTGAATAGTCTACTCATCGATCAAGAAAATAAAGATTAAATTATTAAGAGGATGACACGTTCCATGCCTCTAGTTTAATCTATAATATCAAGGTTAAAAGGATTATATTACATGGAAACATTAATCACGAAAGGTTTAATTGAATCACCAATTATTGTTATTACTTGGGTAGCAATGAAGTATTACTAGATGCCGCTCATTGTTTATAATTTTATTATAAGATAATAAAATTATTGCCAACGTAATAATAACCTATAGGGTCACACACTTAGAACGTTTAAAAGGAGTATTAGTTTAAATTCGGAATTTAAATTAAGTGATTCGAAATTAGTTAATTAATTGAGTTGGACTTAATTAATTAAAGGATAATTCGAATCATTTAAGTGATAAAACCAAATCAGATTGGTCTTATCAGAAGCCAAACTGATTATGGTTAATTCGAATTTAAATGATAAAACCAAATCAGATTGGTCTTATCAGAAGCCAAACTGATTACGGTTAAGCCCACCTCTTATCTCTCCCTATAAATACATAGAGATGTATTAGTTGATTCGGATCTTTTGACAAATCTGTTTTCACAGAAACCCTAGCCGCTCAACTGTTGAGAGGTAAAAGAGAGAGAGAGAGAGAGGCAAGGATCATCGGCTAGTACCGGCTCCCTTGATCGTTGGACGATCGGACGTTCGTGTGGACTGCCTTAGAGACGCGGATCTAGCTACTAGGGCTGCGTGGTGATTGCAACCTCCATCTTTCAGCCTTCGAAAGCTCCGAAAGGTAAAATTTTATTTCTCCATTATTAGCCAATTCTTATACACGGATCCTAGGGTTAGGGTTTCGGATCTGTCTTTTTTCGCTGCGTTTGTGCCCCGAAACCCTTCAGTGAGCACGTGTTCTTGTTCGTTCGTGGTGTTCGTGCCCCAGGAATCCGTTCCCATTATTCTTTCTTTGCTTCGTTTTCATCTTCGTCTCTAGGCAAGTAACTAGTATTCTTTTCTTTGTGTAATACAAGTACTAAATACCGTCTGTAGTGTAGTTAGGTTCTGGAGAAAATTTGTGTGCGAATATTGTCTCTATTGTGTTTATTCGACTATAGTTGCCTCACGATATACATGACATGAAACAACTAGGGATGACCACTTTTTGGATGTATACATGCATGCTACTTTTGTGATATCGTGTGCTTGATGTGTTATTCATGCTATATTTTTCGTGGAATTGCAAAATATCCTATACCATGTTGTTTGGATATCTAGTACCCTATATTTCATGTTTGGGTTGATTTGGATGAATTTCGTATGATCTATGTTAATTTGTGTATCAGGAACAAATTCTGTATTTTTCTGTTACTTGCTTTTGATCAGTATTTTAGACCCTATTAAGTCAGTATTTGAGAATATTTTGTGAACATGATTTGTAGAGAAATCTGTCTATTTTCCAACCCTTCTGACGGATCTCAGTTTTGATGTATGGTTTGCATGTTATGTCTATTTTACTACAGTGGTGTAGAAAGATTTCCAGATTTTGTTTTCTATGAATTCTGAAGAGTAATTTATTTTTATCGTGATATTAAATGTATTATTTTGATCAAATATTTTGCACAGTATAATTATACTTTATTGGAATTAACCCTGAATTTTTGTGGATTTATTCGATGAGTTTTACAAATCGTTCTATGTTTTCAAACAACTACTATACATGCAATTTTTTCATACTATTCAGTAAAGAACTTGATTTTCGTCCTAATTCTACTTTCTTTTTGTAAAATAATTGTGAATATGAAAGTTAGCCTACTGTATCTATTTTATCATCCTTTTGACGAATTTGGATTTGGATTTATGGTTTGTGAGATATTGCTGTTTTTGTACTTCAGTGTTTGTGATTTCAGATTTACAAAACTGTCGTGTCTCGTTGTTTTCTTATTTTACTTGACTATTCTATTTTGGTTGGAAAATTATGAAACATAATTTTCTGTTACTATACATATAGGGGAATACCCCAGAATTTTCGTGGATTTAATTAATGAGTTTTCATGCCGTTTTCCTGACTTTGAATACAATCTTCTGATTTCTAACTGAACGTGTTTTCTGGATTCAAACCTGTTTTGAGTTATGATGTTGTGATATACTATATGACTTACATATATTTGCTGGATTCGGCCGGGAATCTATTTTCTGAATTCTTTGGCAGATTCAGGTTTGCATGTTTGTAGCAATGGAATTTTCAGATTTGGTACAGTACTGTCTTGCTGTTCTTAACTAGAATTTTCGTTGTTCGAATCTTTTATGAGTTGTCTTTCAACTGTACATATTTGTCTTCTAACCTGAACCTGTTACTTGTTTATGCCATGTTATTCTTGCCCTGTTTTGTGCACGTACAAGCCTGTTTGATAATAATCACAAAATAACCAAGCCGGAGTTTAAGGAAAAGATCTAGTAGTGGACAATATAGGAGCTTGTACTCGGAAGGGGACTCGTGTTTCCCGTATGACATGTTTACCGACCAAGTTACCGATCAAGTTTACCAACCAACTTTACCGATCAAGTTTACCGACCAAGTTAATTTCTATTACCAATCAAGTTTACCGACCAATTTAATTTCTGTTACCGATCAAGTTACCGATCAAGTTTACCGATCAAGTTAATTTCTATTACCGATCAAGTTACCGATCAAGTTTACCAACCAAGTTACCGATCATGTTCTGTGATTCTGTGATATCCGAGTACATGACCTATAGAATCCCCTACGAAATCTAAGCGTAATCTGTTTGAATATAGCAACCATGTGATAAAAACCTGGGGCGCATGAAGTGCTACCTAGATAGTAATAAATATAAAAAGAATTTGGGACACAATATCATACACCGTCCGATAGCAAAAATAATAATAATAATAATTTTGGGACGAAACGTCATTTCTCGTCCAAGAGATTTTGGGAGAAAAATTGGATCGGACACAATATGATCTTTTGATTGCCAAAATTTTCAAATTTTTATATCTCCTCCCAAATATGGTCGGGGATTGTTCCCTCTCAAACCAAAAAAATGAGTATTTCGCCAACGACTGCGGCACAAATTTTGTCAAATTTGGCAAAATTTGGAAAAATAGCCAACGACTACAAATGCTCTAAGGGCCATGTGATTATTCCTTCATTATTTTATTATATGTTATCCTAGCCATCCATTTGGAAATAGATGATCAAGATGAGCTATAATTTTGAATGCCGGTTTTATGACTTACAATCTCAAGATGTATCACAGAAAACTTTGTGGAGATTGTTTTTCTCTTTACCCACATCTAATGTTGCAGGTACTATAGTTGCATGCTTGTATGATCCATAATCTAATTCAAAGTCACTGTTGATAATAGTCTTAGAGAAGCAATACAAGAATTATACGTGAAAGTTGTTCATTTTTTTTTTTGTTTTGGCAAAAAGATTACATTCAAAAGCACTTCAGCCAATGTGCTTTTTTAGCATATGTATGGGTTAAGGTACGTTGTTGACTATTTTTTTTTTTTTTAGGTTAAAGGTGGAATAATGCCACCCTGTTTCATTAATAAGAGATTAATAAAACAACCCCGGTGTACCGGGAGAACACAAAAGTACAATGCAGGAAATAATAAAAAACAAACATATTCCCCCAACAAATCCTGGGGGGTGGGTCTAACTACCCAAACATCAAGCAACCAAAGAGTATAGAAGGTTGGTACAAAACACAAAGTGGCAGAAGCTCTGACATGACTGGTGAAGCCAGCCCCTCAGTCCAGCGTCGGCCCAAACTCTACCTCCTCATCGTCAAACTCCTCCACCTGGAAAACTCTGGCTATCCTTCCTCTTGCCCCCGTGGCCGCAGCTGTCGCCCAAAAAGATATAAGATGCATGATGTGAGTAAGGTTACCAGAAATACTATTACATGAAGCACGAAAAAATTTTTTTATTTCTATCTAGCCATAACACCCATGTTGTTGCCGCAATTGCGATGTACCACACATCCTTCATTTCTTGGTGAATCGAGGCAAATTTGGGGCCAATCTAAAAATTCTCATATTCGCAGGGGTAGTCACCTGTTCCTAAGGCTTGGAGTACCTCCACCATAGTCGCCTTACTTCTTGGGCAGTGAATAAAAAGGTAATTTAGATCTTCCGTATGCATGTTGCAGAAACAATAGTTGGTAGCAATCTGTGGTTATCTTTTCGCAAGGTTCTGTCTAGTAAGGATAATATTATTGAGCACTAGCCATAAGAATACTCTGACTTTAAGGGGGGTTTTTGCCTTCCACAACACCTGTGTCCAGCTAGGTCTGCATCCTCGATAGTGAATTCGATGATACAGAGATCTGACCGTGAAAGCTCCCTTGCTCTCGAGTCCCCAACGTAACTGATCTGGGCCTTGGGCGCACCTTGCGCCTGCCCATGTGATGTGTGCTTGCATGTCAAGCAATTGCTGACGTAGTTCTGGGGTGAGCATTCCTCAGAACGACGGCCTCAAACTTTCCCTTTTCCAACCCTCGGCTACGGACATATTCGGTCGACTCGACTTCTCATACAGCTCTGGGAAAGTGTCCTTCAGGGTATGGGAACCACACCACCTATCCCACCAGAATCTGGTGGACCTTCCATTGCTGATAGTTGACGTAACTGCTGAATTGAAGGGTCCACTAGCCTTGGTAATTCCTTTCCAGAGTCACGAAACTTTAGCCCCTACTCGGAAGCCTAGGCTTCTCGTGCCTTTCCCCGTAGGTAAGGTTGAATGAAATCCTGCCATCCTTCCCCGGAGTTGTGGAATACCTTCCACCACCATTTCCCCAGAAAGGCGAGGTTCATATCTCTAAGGTCGATGATGCCTAGCCTTCCATGCTTCTTCTTTATGCAAGCGATACTCCATTTGATCAGGTGGTAACCTCCCTTATTCGAATCTGCCCCCTTCCAAAGAAATCTCTTTCGGATCCGGTCAATTCTCTGGATCACCCATTTTGGAAGTTCAAAAAAGACATGTAGTAGATTGGCAGATTAGACAACACTGAGTTGATGAGTACCACTCTGCCCCTGAGTGACAGCAATTTACCTTTCCAACCAGACAGTCTGTCCTCCACCCTGTCTATGATAGGCAGCCAGTCCGATTTAGTTAATTCCCCTGGTCTGAGTGGGAGCCCTAGGTATTTGATTGGGAACCCATCCGTCATACAGTTCAATATAGTAGCATGTTCCCATGTTTCATCATCGGATAGGGAAATTAGAATCAGCGCACTCTTGTAAAAATTTATCCTGAGGCCTGACCAGGCCTCAAAACAGTAT
Organism: Hemerocallis citrina; assembly: GCA_017893485.1. Lineage (NCBI taxonomy): Eukaryota > Viridiplantae > Streptophyta > Magnoliopsida > Asparagales > Asphodelaceae > Hemerocallis > Hemerocallis citrina. The sequence goes on along the minus strand of CM030359.1, from coordinate 105,030,184 downwards.
AGGGTCTCTTTAAAGCAGACTGTTTCTGGTCTGGACCCATTACCAAAAAGTAAGGTGTCATCTGCGTATTGAAGGATCGTGCACCCTTGATTAGACGCGCTACTGGCCACCAGCATGATCCAACCTTTTTTCTGACAATTCTCCAGCATACCCCTCAGCACATCTGCTACGATAGTAAATAGGAGTGGTGATAGTGGGTCCCCTTGTCTGAGTCCCTTCCGGCAAGGGAACGGCTGCCCAGGCCGTCCATTCACTGATATTGCCATTTTGCTAGTCTGCAAGTACTGTATGATCCAGCTTATCCATTTATTCCCGAAGCCCCTTCCCCTGAGAGCTTCCAGCAAGCACTCCCAATCGACCGACTCATAAGCTTTCTCAAAGTCCAGCTTTAGGAGGAAGTTCTTGGAGTTGCTCGTATGGCAGCGGTGGATAACTTGCTCAGCCATGGCCACACAATCTAGAATATTTCTGCCCTTAATGAAGCCCGATTGAGATTTGTTGATTAGGCTGTCCATAATACTCCCCAGGAGAATGGCTAAGACTTTTGTAATAATCTTAGCCGAACAATTTATGACGCTAATCGGCCTAAAATTGCCCACTCTCGTTGACTCCTCCCATTTGGGTATCAGGACGACTTCCGTAAAATTAAACATGCCCAATCTGAGATTGTTGTTAAAAAATTCTTCTAGCAGCGCCATATAGTCCCCTTTAATTTCTTCCTAGAATATTTGGAAGAACATCATTGGGAAGCCGTCTGGCCCTAGCGACATGTCAGCTCCCATGTGACTGATGGCTTTTTTTACTTCCTCCTCCGAGAAAGGAGCTTCCAGGGTGGATAAAGATGGCGATGACTCGATCTGGTATGTCTGCCAAAAATCATTCCAAAGTGGGACCCTGAAGTCATTCTTCTTCCCCAAGAGATCCTCGTAGTATCTTTGAAAAGTTGTGGAGATCACTTGTTCGTCTTGCACTGTCCCCGAGTTTGTCTCTAAGGATAGAATAAGGTTGGATCTGCGTCTTGCGCTTGCTACTCGGTGGAAGTAAGCCGTGTTCGCGTCTTCCTCTTTGAGCCACGAAATCCTTGACCTTTGTTGCCATTTAATTTCTTTCAGCTTATAGAGATTGGCGATATTCTCTCGGAGCTCGAGAAGTCTGTTTCTTTCCTCCTATGACAGGACTCTCGTTTCTTCTACTCTTTCTGGTTCATCAATTCCTTCCAAAAAGGAATCTTTTGCGCGCCAGATGGTCAAGAACCTTAATCGATTCCATTTATGCAATCGCTTTCTTAATCTGCGTATTTTTTCACACCATCGCCCTGCAGCATCTGTGCCAGTCACTTGGAGCGCCCAGTTTTCCATCAACATGTGGTGAAACCCTTGAATCTCTAGCCAGGCCTTCTCAAATATGAATTTTCTATGCCTTTGGGCTCCTTGTATCCCAGTGTCAAGTAGGATTGGAGTATGATCTGATGTAGGTCTAGGGATCGATCTAGCGGTTGCTAGAGGGAACTTAGCCTCCCAATCCATCGATACTAATATCCTTTCCAGTTTTTCCATTATCGGAGCAGACTGCATGTTAGACCACGTAAGTCTATCATTAATAGGGATATCTATCAGGTCTAGGTCCGTGATCACCCTATTGAACTCTGCTCTGTGCCTGTCGCTGGAACCTCTTCCCTTGTGCTCGAAAGCAAATCGGGTAATATTGAAGTCCCCCCGACTATCCAGGACACCGGCCAACGGAGTCGAATATTGACCAGCTCTTACCAAAAGGCATCACGCTCTATAGCCACGTTCGGCCCATAAACAACAGTGATAGTCTGCATATACTTATTAGATCGTCGTTCCAGCCGTGTAGTCAAGGAGAATGTACCCCTGTAAACCTCGGAACAAGTGAGCAGGTCTGGGTTGAAGTCAATGGCAATTCCCCCTGAAGCTCCCGCGGATGGGTGCAATACCCATTCCTTGATTCTGTTCCCCTCTATTCTCTTGAGTTTGGCCCCATGCATAAGTTTGGTCTCCTGTAGCCCAACCACTTCTGCCTTGGACTTAGTAATAACGTCCCTCACCATATCTTTTTTACCTTTATCCCCCAGCCCTCGGACATTCCAGAATAGTGTATTCATTGGGGAACTATGTCCGAGATGACCGTGTGTGAGGGAGTCGGGCAGGTTTCGCCCTCAGAGACCTCTATCCCCCTAGAGTTGGTTCCTAGTTCCTTATGAACACTAGATTAACCCTCTCAGTTTCCCAACCCCTAATTTTATTGAGAAGTAAAGCGTTGCGTTCTTTATCACAAACTTCCAAACCACAGGTTTTGGCTAAAAGAAAAACATCAGAGTCTGAAATGAAATTTAAAATATTAGCTAAAAAAAAATTTTGTACCTCCATCGCCATGTTTAGCCGCTTTGGCAGCCGCTGCTATCTCCAAAAAGTCATCCAAGGACTCCGCATGAGCCCTCTTAGGCGATCGCTGCACCCTGAATCCAACTGTCCTGTGAGACGATCCAGTACTGTATCCTGGAGCCGACTCTGGCAATGTGGACAGTACCATCTCTGGCGAAAGCTCCCTTTATGTATCAGCAATAAATTCTAAATCCTCTTATTCCTCGTTTGTAAATGAGAAGTCAACGTCCAGGTTCAGGTGCCCTTCTAGGTCCTCATCACTATCTGCATGCTGATTTTGTAATTGTAGAGTGGACTTTCTCATTGTGGACTCCTCATTGAGGCCACAAAATGCCGAAGGCACTTCAAGAGTAGCGGTGCTTCCTTCGGTGGACCCCTCCATGGGCCCACACTCCGTTTGCTTGGTCAAGACAATAGAGCCACTTGTTGTAGGAGCGACAAGAAGCGTGTTGGGCCCCTCTATAGGCCCATAAACTCCTATGGGGTTCACACCTACCCCACCCGCATAGGATAAAAAACCTTCATTACTAACTAATCCTCCGCGGTGCACCACACCGCTCGACTCTACTAAATCGCGGTGCAGCACACCGCTCGTCCCGATCTTCAAAGCGTCAACCCCACTGTCGCAGGCAGTAAGCTCACCCCCCTCCCACGTGGCGAGTGCGGAGTGGGAGAAACAGCGGCAGCTGCAGACTTCGCCTTTGTCGAAGATAAAGGCGTTAATGTCGAAACTTTGAGCACCAAAACCCTGTCATTTTTCTCCTTAAGGCTCACAACGAGCTGGGTTTCCTCTTCTTCGTTGGCTTCTTTCCCATTTTTGGGCTTTCTCAGATCTCGAGCGCCAGACACCCCTCTCTTCTCACTTTCTTCTGAGCACTCATCTCTGTGAGCGAGCAGCACTCCGCTCGTCTCTTTCCCCAAATTGGCCTCTGAGATTGACTCCCTGGTTCCAAAGAAGCCACTTTTTGCCCCTTTGGTGCTTTCCACACCTTTACTACCCACTCTCTGGTAGATTGAGCTTTATCTTTTCGATTTTTCTCGAAGTTGTGCTTGTCCCTCACCAGCTCTTGTCCCGAAACATGCTTGTTGCAGTGGGGTTGGTGACTGCCATTTTGGGGGTGTGCAAGCCCTGTCTCCCTTCCCAGCTCCACAGCCTGTCCCTCTTCAGACGCCTGCAGAGTTTGACCACTTTGCAGCGCTCGCTTGTCGAATTGGGTAATCTGTTCCTTGCCCTTTTTCTAAGAAGCCCTTGATGCCGAGATGTTTATTAGATCTGGTCTTAGGGCAACTTGGCCGTTGGATCCCTTGGTCTGATCCTGCAGTCGACCACCGGTGTCCCGCCCTGCCCCAAATCTCCCTGATCCCTCTACTGTGGCCTCTTGGCGTGCTTCCATCTCTCTCGCTGCCTTGATCACCTCTCTATGGGCCCTCTACACCTCGTGGGACCCATCTATGGTGAGCTCCCATGTTGGCGAGGTCACTTGCTTGTTGCTTTTACCGTCTCTGAGAGAGGCAAGAGGCGCTGGGGAAGTGATGGAAGTGTGGTCTGCCTCCTCGCCTGCGCGTTTGTCGAGGACAAAGCGTATGAGATAAGAGTCCTCGTATGAGTATACTTTTGCAAATCTCGGCATTAGAGTGATGTCCCTGCTTCTAATCCGTATCCTTGACATACTATTTCCGATCGACAAACCGTCTTCTCGTCGATTTCTTCCACGGTGCCGAAGTCGGAGACCATCTCTTGCAAGGCCTCATTTTTCCAAAAATGTAGCGGTACGTTGTGAATCCATACCCAGTAGCTATCCCCCTGCGGTCTTTCAGCACCGAAGCTCGGCGACCATGCTTTTAAATTCAGTTTAAAATGCCCAAAGTCCACTGTAGCTACTCCGGTGATCTCTATCATCTTTCGAGGTGATGGGAAGGAGACCAGAAACTGGAGGGGACCCATTCTCTTGACAACCCAATCCCGATCCGCATTCAGTGGCCACCTCGAGTTCAAAGCTTGGAGAATGTGTGCCTCCGAAGGTCTGCCTGCAGTAACTCGTGCCACTGCGCACCACTGTCTCAGCCATACTTCCTCGACTTTATAGTAGCAAGGTTGTTGGCGAGCTTGATGGTCACTGGGTTGTCAGGAGATCGCCCCCGGTATACACGCCTCTATTCGTCATTGTTTGAAGCGATGACGTTTGTGCAATTGTAAGACAAATGACCCCACATCATACACCATAGACAGTGCACTTCTTTGGTGCACTCCGTCCGGTAGTGTCCCAACTCACCGTAGTTGAAGCACGACACCGGTTTGCGCTTTCCCTTTCTCTGTTGCTTTTTGAGTTCCTTTGTTGCGTGCGGTGGGGATTTTGATTTTCTTTTTCTTTTGTGAATTACTTCTTGCCAACTTTCTGCCTCTACCCCAATCGGAGGTAGACTCTCAGCCTCTACAGCTCCACCGTTTGGACCCCTTCTTTGGGCCCATAAATGGTGGACCTTGGATGGTCGGGGGTCGGCTTCGTTGGCAGTAGCTGGTAGGGGGAACGGGGGGTGAAGCAGGCTGTTGGGGTTGGAGATGTTTGTTGGGTTCCAAATAGGGAATGTTAGCTTTTGAAGGTAGGTGTTGTGGCCCTGGCATAGCTGGTTTTGGTGGGGAGATTGAGCGAACTTGCTCACTGAGGATGTGTGGATGTTGGTAAGGGTCATTGTGACATTTTCTTGGATCTCTATGATGAAGGGAGTTGTGGGTTGTATCTTGATAGCCTCTGTATCTTTGGGTTTTCCTTGCATACTTGACCCTGTAATTGTCCCTGTGAAGCACTTTGGTGTTGTAGTGTCGATGATGAGCATGACGCCGGCCCAACGGGAGGGTTCTTTTACGCCGTAACTGGCCTGTAGGAGGACCATCTCTTTGGGCCCGTCCTCTCGACTGCAACTCATCCAATGGGCGATGATGAATTGAGCCTCCCCCCTCAAGCCGAGGCTGTGCATTTCGATGTGCCCGCTTAGGGGAGATGGCATCTCTGAGCCCCGAGGGTTCGCCCTCGACGCGATGAGGCTGTAGGGTCGCATTTGGAATTGGGTTTGGGACCAATGTTGTAATAGAAGCTGTTGTAGGGTCACGTCTGTGAGGTTGAGGCTTATGGGTATCGGCTGTTGGTTGAGGGTGTGTTGGGGCGGCTGTGGTGTGGTGGACCCTCTCGTTGGGTCCGCACCCACTGAGTTCCAATTCCGATAACATACTGTGATGAAGTTAGAAGGTCCGAAGTAAGAAACAAGCTAAGCGGCCTAGCCGTAGCAAGGCCAGCGAGCACAAACAAGAGGAGGGAAAAAAGTTAAGAGGAGGAAGGTGAGGATCAAGAGTAGAGTAGAGGTGCAAGAGAGGATGGGGAGTTAGAGAGGAGAAGGAGGGAGGCCGGGAAGGAGGTCGGAGAAGGTGGCTAGTAGTGGTGAGGAGGGGGAGAGGGTGGGAGTAGGTAGGAGCACTTTCATGTTAGATGCCTTAACAGTCATTCGTTCACTACTGCACTCTTTCAATTCCGTTGTTGACTATTACTATGCATCTAAATCTATGTTGACATCACATGCATGACATATGCATACAGAGAGATTACAAAAACATAATACCTTAGAATGAAACTACATGAAGAGTTAGCCTCAAATTGCATTTTGCAATTTCGGAAGCGTAACCTACAATCTCTTTTGATAACCAGAAGAACGTCAACGAACTACTCATGCATTCTGTGACAATGAGGACACACCATAAGTTCCATTTGTTCCCAAGGCGGAGGGAAGGAAAGTATGGCAGAGATCAACGAGAGAGAACTCCTTTTTCATCATAGGGATCTTGAGAAATTGATATGGGGATACAATCTATGTCATATGTTGTGTGTAGCATCTTGTATATTCTCAACCCTATATCTCACCCCTCTATTATATATAAATATGTTCTTGTGAGGCAACATATTACAAATATGTTCTTTCATGTACTCATTTATCTCTTGCATGCTAGAAAAGTATCTCTCCAAGGACATGAAGAAGATAATCTTTTCTTAGGGTTTAAACTATCCTCCTAGGATGGGTTGCCAAGCATGGGCTTGACTCATGGGCTCAGGCCATAAGCCCAACCGACTAATGTCTCCCACCCACACTCTTTAGGCTAAGACGTGCCACATATTTGCTCATGATCTTCACATACATGTGAAGTCCACTCTGCCCCATGCTGAGTACGCGGCGTGCGAACGAGTGAAAACTTGCATGATGCACTCACATACGATAAACGTTTTGTAACACGAGCAAAAAGCTACACCACCAAGTAGGTAAGTTATTCGGGTCATCAATCCAGAAGCTTCCGTGTTCACATTGAGTCGAGCATCCATCTTATACCCTGAGTATGAGCCCAGCTCACGGGCGGTGCCTTAGAAACCCTCTACAATGTTCGCCATATTTTTCGCGGGATGCAGCAAAAAAACGTAATATGGTGATGTGATGAGAGAATCCTACCCTCGAGCAAGAACAGTTGATTTCTTCGTCTCGCTGCTTTCCTAACTGGCTCATATGGTCTGCTCTTATATGTAGGCAACCTTTGGAGATCCAATATAAGTAGCAAGCACATTATTAAGAACCTAACCAACTTCTCCAAAAGGATGCAGACAGGTCATCAGTCCTAAAAGACTGGCATGTAGAGCTCATCTTTGTTCAAAGCCCTGTCATTTTCAAGTTAGATCAATATGCTTGGTTAACTGGCACACACTTGCATGAGAAAATGTGTCATGGAGAAGAATACTCAACCTTCTAGAGGAGGATACATGTTGGTTACCACTTCCACATGAAGATCATCAGCTAACCCCTAGTTTGCTATCATGTTCATCCACAACTACGTCGCTACAAAGCCCCCTACTAGTTTGGAATGCACGTTCAGATCTTAATAGTTCAAGTCAGTATGTCATGGATCGGGTTTGGATTTCACCCGAACGCGATCGCATAATGAGAGCTTCTTCTTGGCCCTACTAATGTAACTCTCTTAGTCTCACCGAGTCAATCCCAGATTTCCTCGTGAAATCAGAGTGTCCATTTCACCAATGATAGAATTAGTCTCAATTTGCTCTCTTCTCCTAGAGAGTGCCAAGGAGAAGTGTTCAAGAATAAACCACACTATTTACTTGTGACAAGATTTATGTGTACAGTTCACTAGTTCAAAAATTCACATATATTTTCAAAACTCTGGGAAGAAAAATAAAACTAGAAAATATGTTTGCGAAAAACCAAAGATATATCCAAACTCCAATTCTATGTCTAATGGATCAATATATCAAATACATGCACTAATCCAATAGTCACGGTAAGCTAAGTCATGATTGCAACCCATGGAGGCCCATTGCCACATGGTGCTCGAATGCGATTCGATCTAATAGATTTGTGAGCTAATGTGCATCCATCTTCTTAGTCGAGAAGTAACCGGGTCTACCTTGTTATTTTCATGGAGTGTTTCATAAGCGATGTCTCAACTAGCTTTGATTTACCTTGATTCCTAGAGTACTGGAGCCCCATACTGTCGAACCTTTAAAAAGAAAATGGTTATGACAGGGTCCTTCCCAAGGATCTCAACAGAACCTTTCTAACCAAATGGTTCACAAGTCTTAGCTGCACGAGCTATGCATTTTGCCTTCAAGGAAATTGTGTGACATAGGACTGTGATTTGCTATTCCAAAATATGACGCATTCAGCAAGGACGGGCACATATTGTAACCCCTGTTTTCACAAATATGTATTTTCTGTGTGTTTTTCTGTATTTAAAATTTGTTGTAAATTATTTTTTTTTCATTTTCAAATTTATTGTTAAAAGGTATTATTGATCTGTTATTAAGATCTATTTTAATTAATAATTTTATTTATGAGTAGTTCCCAATGATTCTTTTTATAATACAAATTATTATTATTATTATTATCATTATTGTTATTATCAGTATTATTTTAGTCAGTGTTATTATTTGCATTATTATTTTTTTATTGTTAATATTATCAAACTCTAATTTAACTGATATTGTTATGATTATTTTCTTATTGGATTTTAAAACAAAATATATTTTAATACCCATACCCATTTATACACAACCCAAACTCTCCTATCCTAATAACCCTACCCTGTTCATGCACCCCAAAACCCATTGGATATTACCTCAACCCGTTAGCAAGCCCAAACCCGTCTATCCCCAAAACCGTAGCCCATATTTACTCTAACCCTAATCTCTTTTACCCATATGTATACACCTACTGTATATATATACCCCAGTCGTCGATTCATCTCCCCTACCTCCTATAGCCGCCTTGCTCTCTCTCTATCCCACTGCTACTTTCCCTCTCCGGCATGCCCCTCAATCACGCCAGCCCCCTTCCCTCGCGACTGCGCTGCCCTTGTCGACACCCTCTCTCTCGACCCCATCTCTCTCGACCCTGTGCTTCCCCGCCCGTTTGCCGTGACACCAGACAGCATCGACTTCAGCCTCGTGCCCTCTCCTCGACAGTAGCAGCATCGCACCGTACTCTCGTCCTGTAGCCAGCCTGTCTCCTTGCCCCCTCTTCCAACATGGCGACTGCACAGAGCCAGCCAGCGCGCCGCAGTCCGTCGTCGTCTGCGTGTTGTTCCTCTGGAAGCAGTGCCATCTTCGGCAGCCTCCCTGCCTCCTCTTCGCCCTCCTGTGTGCACAGCCAGACGACAGCGCTGCAGCCAGCCGCCCTCGCTTGCACTGCCCTGTACACCGCTTGCCTGCCGTGCCGTCGCCGGCCATCGTCTCGCCATCCAGTGGCCTTGGTTGTTTGATGTTTGTTGGGTTTGATCATGATGGATGTGAGTCATCCGTTCATCGCGATCATGATCATCTTGATTGATTAATTCCTAGCCGTTCGTTGATTTGATCTTGATCATCACCATCAGGGGTGAGCTTGGCCGTCCGTTGGATCTTGATCGTCATGCTTGATTGGATGTGGTCCGTCGATCTCCTCTTGATTATCCGATTAGATCCTAACCGTCCGATCTCTTCTTGATCATAACGATCATAATGATCATCAATGTCCTTTGATCGTAGCCGTTCGATGTAATCCTTGTTTTCACAAATATATATTTTCTGTGTGTTTTTCTGTATTTAAAAGTTGTAATTTTTTTTTTTCGTTTTCAAATTTATTGTTAAAAGGTATTATTGATCTTTTGTTAAAATCTATTTTTAATTAATAATTTTATTTATAACTAGTTCCTAATGATTCTTTTTATAATACAAATTATTATTATTATTATTATTATTATTATCATTATTGTTATTATCAGTATTATTTTAGTCAGTGTTATTATTTGCATTATTATTTTTTTATTGTTAATATTATCAAACTCTAATTTAACTGATATTGTTATGGTTATTTTCTTATTGGATTTTAAAACCCAACATATTTTAATACCCATACCGATTTATACACTACCCAAACTCTCATATCCTAATAACCCTACCTTGTTTATTCACCCCAAAACCCATTGGATATTACCTCAACCCGTTAGCAAGCCCAAACCCGTCTATCCCCAAACCTGTAGACCATATTTACTCTAACCCTAATCTCTCTTACCCATATGTTTACACCTAATGTATATATATACCCCAGTCGTCGTTTCATCTCCCCTACCTCCTACAGCCGCCTTGCTCTCTCTCCCTCCCGTTGCTTCTTTCCCTCTCCGGCGTGCCCCTCGGTCACGCCAGCCCCCTTCCCTCGCTACTGCACCGCTCTCATCGACACCCCCTCTCTCCCCATCTCTCCCGACCCTGTGCTTCCCCGCTCGTTCGCCACGATACCAGACAGGGTCGACTTCAGCCCCGTGCCCTCTCCTCGACAATAGCAGCATCGCACCGCACTCTCATCCTGCAGCTAGCCCTGTCTCTTTGCCCCCTCTTCCGACACGGCGACTGCACAGTGCCAGCTAGCGCGCTGCAGTCTGTCGTCGTCTGCATGCTGTTCCTCCCGAAGCAGTGCCATCTTCGGCAGCCTCCCTACCTCCTCTTTGCCCTCCGGTGTGCACAGCTAGATGACAGCGCTGCAGCCAGCTGCCCTCACCGGTGCTGCCCTGTACACTGCCTACTCGTCATGCCGTCACCGGCCATCGTCTCGCCATCCAGTGGCCTGGGTTGTTTGATGTTTGTTGGGTTTTATCATGATGGATGTGAGTCGTCTGTTCATCGCGATCATGATCATCTTGATTGATTAATTCCTAGCTGTTCGTTGATTTGATATGGATCATCACCAACGGGGTGAGCTTGGCCGTCTGTTGGATTTTGATCATCATGCTTTTTTGGATGTGGGCCGTCGATCTCCTTTTGATCATCCAATTAGATCTTAACCGTCCGATCACTTCTTGATCATAACGATCATGATGATCATCAATGTCCTTTGATCGTAGCCGTTCGATCGATCGATCATGATCTTCATCATTATCTTCATCATCAAGAGATCTGATCCGATCATCTTGATCTTGATCTTCGATCTCAGCCATCCGATTATGTTCGTGATCTCGATCATCTTCATCTTGTTCGTGATCGTGTGTTCGTGATTGGTTCGTGATCTATTCGTTGTGATCGTGCCCAGAAATCCGTTTCCATTATTCTTGTTCTTGCTTCGTTTTCGTCGTCGTCTCTCAGGCAAGTAACTTGTACTCAAATTCCTTTGTATGATACAAGTCATAAATACCGCTTGTAGCGTAGTTGGGTTCTAGAGACAACTCGTGTGTGTGATGTATGTTTGATGAGTATTGTCTCTATAGTTTTTGACCATATTTGCCTCATGACACAAAATTTGACATGAAACAACTTAGATTTTTGCCCATTTGTGATTTGATCATATATGTGGGATCTTTGTGAGAATCTGGGTATTTGTTGAGATCCATGTGATATACTTGCCTTGGATATGTTAATTACCCTATTTCATGATGTTTGGACACTTGGTGGACTTGAATTCATGTTTGGTTGTGTTTAGATCAAGTTTCGTTGAATCTATGTTGATTTTGGTTTTGAGGAAATTCTGTGTTTTGCCGATATTCTGTCTTGATCAGTAATTTAGACAATATTAAGGTCAGTAACTTAATTTCAGTATATAACATGAGTTTTTAGAGGAATTCGTTTTCTTTCCAACCCCTCTGACCTTGCTCGATTTCGTTTTCATATGTGTGAGATATGACTGTTTTACTATAGAGGTGTAGATCTTTTCCAGATTTCGTTTCTTGACAATTTTGATGATTAAATTATTTTGATACTTGCGCTACACATATTATTTTGATCTAGAACTTTGTTCAGTTTTTTTATACTTATTGAGGGATTACCCAGAATTTTGGCGGATTTTATTGATGAGTTTATATGCCGTTTCATGCTTATTTATAAAAACTATACTTGCTGTATTTTGCTCGCTGTTTCGTAAAGAATCGTATTTTCACCCTGATTCCTTTGACTGTATGAAAAATGTTTTTGAAATATGAAAGTTAGCATATTTTGTCTAGTTTCATTTCCCTTTGGCAGATTCGGATTTCGTTTCGCGGTTTGCGAGATATTACAGTTTTCGTACAGCTATGTTGGTAATTCTAGATTTGCCAAACTATCGTTTCTTGATGTTTTCTAATTTTTGATGACTGACTTAATTTCACTGGAAAATTATGAAACTTTATATTTTGATACTAGACAAATAGGAGGATATGCCAGATTTTTTGTAGATTTATTTATTGAGCTTTGATGCTGTTTTCCTTACTGAGAATTTGATTTACTGATTTCTGGCTGAACCTAATTTCTGAATTCAAATTTGTTTTGAGTTATGGTTTTGTGAAATAATATATAACTTATTTATACTCTATGGATTCGGTTGGGAGTCTATTTTCTATACGTTTCGACAGATTCAGATTTGCATATTTATAACACTGGGAATCTCAGTTTTGCTACAGTATGGTCTTGCTGTCCTGAACTTGAGATTTGGTTATTTCATTCTTTCGTGTGTTACATATTACCCATACATGTTTATCTTGCAACTGGAACTTGTCACATGATCATGCCATGTTATACTTGATATGTTTTGTACACATACATGCTAGTTTGACATTAATAATAAATAATCAAGCTAGGGTTGAAGGGAAAGATCGAATAGTGGATAATTCAGAAACGTATACTCAGAAGGGGGCCCGTGTTTTCCATTACTTGTTGCCATGTTTCATGATTACATAATTCATGCTTGATATTACTTGTTGCCATGTTTCATGATTACACGATTCATGCTTGTTACTACTTGTTGTCATGTCTCATGATTACATGATTCATGCTTGATATTACTTGTTGCCATGTTTCATGACTACATGATTCATGCTTGATATTACTTGTTGCCACGTATTTATGATTACGTGACTCGTGTTTGATATTAATTGTTGCCACGTGTTCACGATTACGTGACTCGTGCTTGATACTACTTGCTGCCACGTGTTCACGATTACGTGACTTATGCTTGATACTTGTTACTTGACTTGTCCCTGAGTACACTGCCCTCTATGGTCCACTATGAAATCTAAAGCGATACTATTTTTTGTAGCAACCATGTGTTATAATGTGGCGCATGAAGTGCTACCTAGATAGTACTCACTACAATACTTGACACATGATCCTTGAACATGATACATGCTTGCTTGATCCTTGAACTTGATACATGAGACTTGATATTTGACACTTGGTTACTTGATACTTGATCCTTGTTGCTTGTTTACATGATCCTTGATTACTTGACACTTGATTCATGCCATTTACACTTGATCACCTTGCCATGCTAGTTGTTTATTTCGATATCATGCTTATTCCATGTTATTAGTTAGTTTTCCCATTTACTTGTATCCTGCATTACAAGCGACCCGTAACTTGCAATTGATGGGTACTTGTTTTCTCTTTTCCTATTCCCTGCAATTGTTGAATTGCAGATTTTGGAGAATAGGTTCCAGACAGTATTGGTGACATGAAGTACTAGTGATGGATTTTATTATTATTATTTCTTGTTTTCTTCCTTGAACAATATCGTGTTCTTGTACTTGGATTTATTCTTGTATTTGGGCAATGTGACCCAGGATATTTGTGTTATTCAGATCATGACTATTTGAGATTAATGTATTTGGTTTCAAGTATTCTTGTTGGTATTTTGGTTCATATGTGCATGTTGGTTGATTCTTTTGCTCCCGACTCTGATTATTCTTGTGAAATGTTGTAAAGATTCTTGAACATCTTATGGATGATGAAAATCATTCACTGGGTTTTTGTCGCGTATCTGTATTCCGTATTTTTTTGGGAAGCGGGGCGTGACACATATCACAAAGTGGACCTGTGTCATCTAAGTTAGTGTACATTTAACATCTCCATATCCTCATCAGGCGTAGTTCCCCCTCTTGGGGAACACAAGCGGTAATGCACTGTCACTCACAAATACCACTTGTAACCCCCGTTTCTGCATATATATATATATTCTGTGTATTTTCTGTGTTTCGATTCTTTATAATAATAATGATAATAAATTGTTTTCTTAAATTCGTTTTTGTTTTAAATTTATTTTTGGATCTTCTATTAAATTCCTTTCTAATCATCAATTATATTTTATAATTATTTTCAAATGACTATATATTTTAGTACAAATCTTATTCCATTCTATAAGTTCATTTATTTTCTTATTTGAATGATTATATATTTAACCCAAACTCCTTATCCATTCTATATTTCTATAACTTCATTATTATTGTTATTTTTTTTTATTTTTGTAAATCCCATAGATTAAAATCCAAACCCAAAGTTAAATTTTAACCCATCTTCCATATGTTATTGGATTAATTACTTCTTAAAAACTCAAGCCTGTACTAAGCCCAATCTCAAGCCTGTGCTGCCTAACTTAATCCTCTGTATAATCCCCTTCATTAAACCCCTTTTAATTAAAACCGTAATCTAATCCCTTCAGCGGCAACCCTTCTCTTCTCCATCTTCTTCCTCCACCCTGCCTCGAAACCCATTCTCATTCTCCCTCCAATCTTCGCCAACCATCACCGTTATCACCTCCATTGTCTCACCATCTTGTTGCTCCTCTCACCGCCCACTTTGCTGCCTTCAACCATCAGCCGACGCTCCTCTCTCTCGCTGCTCTCCACCGTAGCACCATCCTGCAGCTCCTCCAAAACCTCGAAGCCACTGCCACTGCCACCACACACACCATCTCCAAACTTCTTCTCCTTCCACCGACCATCATCCCCTCCTTCACCACCCCAACCCAGCTCTCCGACTGCCTACATCCCCAATCCTGACCACCTTTTCGTAGCCAGACAACACTCTCGCAGCCACCGGCGAATGCCACAGCCCTCGCCACCTCCTCAACGCTACCCCGTAGCACCGCAAAGCAACTCCTCCACCTCCTCACTGAGCGCCACCAAGCACCCTTGTCTCCACCACCGATCGAACCCCACACCCCGAAGCTCCAATGCCAGCCCCTTTGCACCTTCGGCCACCACTGCAACACCTCCATCATCGAAGCACTCGTCGCCATTGCTTCCCTACTGCTCAACCACCCGCCAGCTCCTCCATCACAGCACCAAACAACATGCAACCTCATCACTGAATCCCGATGCTCTGACAACAACCCGATCACCTTGCTGCTCTCCCTAACCCACAACCACCATCTCTCTCTTCATCTTCTCCACCCGACTGCCTCCTTCAAAACCCGTAAAAACCACTCCTGCAGACTCCACCATCCTAACTGCCTCACTCAGAAGCATCCCTGACCTCCTCCATTGCCACTGCCTTCCGTCATTGCTATCTCACCAGAGTGCCACCATCATGACGCTTGCACCTCCGCCGATCATCATCAGACTACAGTCCTCACTGCACCTCACCGCCAACAGCCACATCGCTGCCTTGCCTCATCATTCTCGACCTCCTCGTCAACACCACTGCACCACTTACCTCCGAAAACAACTCGGATGCCGTAGTCACCCCGAACAGCCCCTTGCTGCCCTTGATGCCATATTCACTACCATTCACCAGTTTTGCTGTTGTTCTTACATTTTTTGCTGTCGCTACTCATTGTTGCTACCGTCCCACTTGTCGTTGTTGCTTCCCTGCTAGCATCACCCACGTTCACTATCGTTGCATGTTGTCGTAGTGCTCCTACATACACTGTATATAGGCAAGTGTCTCTTGAACTCAATTTTTTGTTACGGTTTAAGAAAACATTTATTGAAATATGGCAAGTAGTTATTGAATTGAATATCATATCTAATTGAATTTCATTATTGATTCATTGTTTTCCTTATCTCCTTATCGTACCATGTTATTGATTCGAGTCTTGACCGTTACTTCATCATGTTATCAAATACTTGAATGTTCTACCCTGTCATTTTCCTGAACTTGTACTGAGGTTTCGACCCAGTTCTCGACACTGAAATTTAAAACTTTGTACATAGAAATTATAGTACACTGAGTCTAGAATCCGGAACATCTTATGGATTCTCAATCCGATTTATATACTGTATGTTATTGACATTTTAGTACTGTTATTTTGTAATTCGAGAACAGAAATTGTACACAAAACCAGTAAAGAATGAATTTATATGCATAGCTACTGTAACTATAATGTATCGTGTGAATATGTTTCGGAACCGGAAGGAAGTCTAGTTTCTATAACCCCTGACGAAACCAGATGTGCATTCCCATAGGAGCAGAAAGGTGAATTTGAGTACCAATAGGTGTTGCTGTCCAGAACTTGCATTGTTACATTTTTTTCATATAAATCTGTTATTTTCCATATTTAATGAATTGAACTATGTATATTTCATGTATTGCATAAACTTGATATCTTCTTAATATTGTATTAATACTACCGTTCTCATCGATTGTACCCATTGCTTGTTCATGAGTAATTACTATAAAATTATAACAAGCCGGGGTAATAAGGGTAAGACTTAGTAGTGGACAACATAGGAGACTGTACTCGGAAGAGGGGCCCGTGTTTACCTATATTGATTATTGTTATCGATTATTGTTTTATCGATTGATTGCGGATTACTGACTATAGTATCCCAATTTATTGTGTATTGTTTATTGATCATTGGTTATTGTTATTGCAAAACCCGAGTACATGACCCAGTAGAATCCACCACTAGAGTTTAAATGTTCACATGATTGTATATACCCGAACCTATGGTATGGGACACAGAATTGCGTGCATTAGATAGGTTAAGAAAATATTGATAGACTTAAAGATTGACACTAAACATCGACTATTGATTATTGTTATCGACTATCGACTATTGACCTCATTGACTATTGTTTATCGATGATTGTTTATCGATCATTGATTATTGACCAACTCATCATTGACTATCGAATATTGATCCTATTATAGACTATTGTTTATCGATTATTTTTTTTATTGATTATTGACTATTATTTATCGACCATTGTACAATTGATTATTGAATTTTGATCCTGTTATCTTCTATCATTTATTGACCTCTAATATATTCCAATTCATTGTTTATTGTCATATTGTCATTTATTGTTTCACTTCTTGCTACTACTTTTCACCCAAATCTTGCTCTAACGGGTACCCTCCCTCTTTCTTTTGAGTTAATGTTTATACAGGTACAGACGATGGGTTACTGAAGGATTTTGGCAAATTGTTTACTGCATTGTACATTCTCGAGCATTTTGTAAGTTCTTGTATCCCAGATATTAGTTATTGTATTCTATTCTTGTTCATGTGGTTATTATTGTATTTGAGCTTACTGGTATTGTACAGCTTATGGATGATATGAATTAGTATACGCTGGGTCTCAGTTGCATGCCCGTATTTTCATCTAACGGAAAGCGGGGAGTGACACCTCTGATTGTGTTTCACAGCTCCAGTGCCCTTAGCATCACTGCCAATTTGATATCCACCATAGCTTGCTCTGCTTCAAGCAAATATTCAATCAAGTGCAAGAACTAGACTTTCAATTTCTCTCTTAGCACATGGAAAATGACTATCTCCTCACCAAATCATTCCAAAATATCACAACTTAGTCTGACTCTTTTGGAAGGGGCATCCAATGACCTTACTTACTATATTGAAGACTTGCATTGCCACAGTCCTTCATCTCCAAGCCGAAAGACTACCACTATAAGTGCTGACAATCCTAATACCATTCCTAACTCAATTTGTCATACTCAAATATTGGGCACTCTCTTGTGCATGCAGTGGTTTTTCTTAGTCATTGCAAAGCCAACCCCAATGGAGGTGCAATGAAGGACACAAGTCAATCTCCGAGATGGTGCATTTTATAGTCACAAAGCCAATTCCAAATCGATGCAAAAATAGATACCACTACCTAGACAGTTGTCTGAGCCTCTGAGGTCATATATATTCATTGTTTAAGCTAGCACACTTTGCGCTCAAGCTTATCTCGCTTAAAGACTATGGATGACCCATAAGTAGGAATGCTCTCGGATAAGGATATATCTGATTCGATTTGCATCCAAATCCATTTTTTTGAGGATACAAATATGAAAAATCTGTATCCGGGGGGATACAGATAGGGATTCAGATATCAAATCAAAAAAAAATTCAAATACGGATACAGATACAGATATCCCTAAAAAAAGCAAATTCAGATACGGATATTGGCTTAATTTAATAAATATATATAGTTATATACTGAAAAATATCTCCATTCCCCAACCTAATCTTATAACTTTTAAGTTCTAAATTCCTAAACAGCAAGTCAGCAAACCCAACCGGTCAACCCCCTTCCCTCGATTCTCCGAAGCCCTTCATCGTTGATCACCTCGCCGTCGATTACTTCGGCCAAGCTCGAGATATCTGACCATCCTCCTCTCTAAACCTTCTCCTCCACCCATCCCCAAATCTCAAAATCCTTTTGGCTACCCTAAATCCTAATTCTGAAACCCTATTTTCCAAATCGAAATAAACCCATACTCAGTTATTGTTTCTCCGTCTCAAACGTCCTTGCCATCGAGACCTCTGACCAACCTTCTCCTTCACCCATCCCAATCGACTTGCGGGTTGCGGTTGCCCTAAATCCCAAATCAAAAACCACATGTATGGAATTGATTCAATATAGAATCATGAATAGTCATTGGATCAATGGTATATAATACTTTATGTATCTTAATAGATAATGGATAGATAAATAGTTATCCGGAGAAGGCTTAGAAAGGATTTAAGTTATTTTATTCGATATTCTACCATATGACATATGGGAGAATGATATAATGAAACAAATTTTGAAAAAAACAAAAAAACAAAAACAAACCATATTTTCTAAATCGAAAAAAATCCCAAATCAGAAACCCTATATTCCTCTCTAACCTTCTCCTCTACCCATCCCCATCGTCTACATCGACTTTCGGTAGTTCATTGGTTGTTGTTTGCTATCTTTGCTGCCGGCAAAAGCCAAAGAGTTCACGAGACGGTATAAATCTCTCTCAATCTTTGAATATATTATTCATCGTATTTTGGTAGTTGTAAGTTGGCTGCATCTTCACAAGTGCAAAGTGATTAATTATATGTTACATGTTATATTTTTTTAACATAAAAATAGTGTTCATCATGTCTTCTCCTAATGAACAATCTGTCACTCAACCCATTAATACTGAATCATCAAGTAATTCAAATACTCAAGTAGGAAAACCACCGAGAAATAGATCGGAAGTGTGGAAAGACTTTGTAAAATATGATGAGGATGTAAAAGAAATGGTGGATGGGAAAGAGGTAGAAGTAAACGCAAAAAGGTCGAGTGCATACATTGTCATTTCAAAACTAGTGTGGCAAGTAGACTTGGAACTACACACCTAAAGAACTATATAACAACATGTTCAAACAAAACCGAGAGCCGATAAACACCAAATATTGATACGAGCATCCTCCAAGAAAGTTGATGAAACTTGTAGCCTAGAAAATTTTCAATTTGATAATGAGATGTTTTTGCTGTCCCGGTTTCCACAGTAGCTTCTAAATACACCTTTAGCACTAGTGGTCGTGTGATCCATTATCATAGAAGCCTAATGAAAAAACAATTGAAGCCTTGATATTAACTCAAGATTGGCTAAGAGCAGAGGATGGAGGTATTTGCAATACTCTTAATTCAATGTATTTTTGCATGCATGTATGAATCATTATCTAATTATATCTATTGTGGGTTAATTTTGTAGCATCCAAAGTAGAATTATTTTCCATTGATTTGGTCAATGAAGATGCGATGACGAATGATGAATATATGACTCTTATACCAACAACCCTAGGTATGATGAGATTCAAATAATGTTACACACCTACACCACTTGAAAGAATTTTTAGTTATTTGCATAAATATAATTTAATTTAATTTTTGTTATTAAGGTGACGATGAGGTGGTTGAATATGTCTTGGAATAATTGGATGATGGTTATTGATCATTTCTAACTATCGGTATAAGTTATTTTTTTTTCTTTCTTCCCTTAATCTTACTTTCTATGCAAATTAATTTAATTTGTTCTTTGAAGGAGGGATCTTTGCATTCTAAGTTGATGTGAGTGCTCCGAAAGTTAATGGAAGCCCACTTTCTTTTGAGACTTGGTTCATCATCACATGTTTTTAGTTATTCTATTTTGTTGTTTTGGTTGTTCTAGCATTAGTTAGTCTATTTAGTGTCATCACTTGTTTGTGCTATGTTGAAGGCTGCTTGTGTTGTAACGAGTTTGACAGCTGATTGTGCTTGCTATCTAGCTGACAACAGTTTCTCTGGTTATGTTATGCTTTAAAGGATTAGGATAACTGTGCTTGCTATCTAACTGTGCTTGTTTTGTTTCGTTCACCTTTCTTGATAGGAGAGTATGAGTCTACTCATCAACATAAGTGGCAAATTACTGGCAATTATGTATTATTGAAACATGTGGTTGTTGTCTTTAATTTTTATTAAGTAGCTTTAGGTTCATTAGCCCGATTTGGATATTTGTTGAATGTTAAGGTCAGTAAGGTTTGTAGGTCTTTCTATGGGTAGATTTTGCAGCTAGATTGTCATGTCTACAGTTAATTATAACAATAGAATGGGGGAGTGTGAATTTATATGTGAAGATTACAATTTGAGAAATATCTATTGGTTTTTTGCAAAATTTCGAGAATTATGAAGGGATAATTCTATGCTACTGGTCTTTTTGGTTCTTTTTTATTATTATGACAAGCATTCATAAAATATTTTCGTGTATAACGTGGTTAATTTTCAGCTAGGAAGGTCTTACCAAATCAAGGGTCAAATTTTTTTATTGTCCATATCTATATCTATGCTACATTTTGTAATGTGCAATTTATATAAATTTTAACTTTGTTTCCATAGGAAGCTATAGAGATAATGGTTGCTTGCTCTGCAATGGTTGCAGCAAAAGAGCAAGTGCAGTTAACTCTGTACCTAGAACTTTATCTGAGTTCAACTCTATGTCTCATAAACATTGATTTATCAATTTTATTTTACCGTTGTACTGTTAATTAACTATGTATTACTTCATAAAAAATTGTATGTAGTTAATACATTCAATTGCTTACAATGAAAGACAACAGGTAAGTCAGCCGTTACCCGATGAAAACCAAATGTTAAAATATATGCCTATGTTTGATGGTCTCAACGTTTAGGCTGAAAATTCTCATTATTTCATATTTTTCTCTTTTCAATTGATGTAGATTTAAAATTATATATAGAAAACGGAGGTGTCGTCTTCTGTTAGTTTTATTTAACCCATGTCTAATTTAATACAAGACTTGCTGATAAAGATTGCTGTCTTGGCTAGCAAGGTTATGTGTTTGTCATTAACCTATTGTTTATTTTTACAATAACTGATTTTCTTACTCTTTAATATAGCTGCGGGAGATGGGCTTTCTGGAACGAAAATGGCTAGAAGAATGGGTAAATGTGAATTTATATGTGAAGGTAATAATTTGAGAAATATATATTGGTTTTTTGCAAGATTTCAAGAATTATGAAGGGATAATTCTATGCTGATTGGTCTTTTTTGCAGGAATTGACTCTGTTGGAAGGTGAAACAATTGCTCTTTTGATCCTGAAGCAAGTGTTTGCCAAATGGTACGTAGTTTGGCCTTTAAATTCATTAAAAGATATCATTGATTATTTTTGCATTACTGCTTCAAGGTGTTGCATGAACAATGATAAGAAAAGGGAACTCAAATCGCGAACTGAAGCACTCAAAATTCTAGGGAAAGTTTTCCAGGTTCAGTTGATTTTCATATGACTTTTCATTTATGATATGCAGTTTTCTGATCAATCTTAGTAATGTATTGTATTGGAAAAAGCATGCATCTCAAGCAGAAACATCAGAAAGTAACAACGATGATTGAAGAATCAGGTTAAGAACATGAATTCTCACCTTATAAATAACTCAACCTTGTTTAGTTGCTATTTGTTATACATCAGGTTCAATTGTTGTTGCACCAAAACTGCTTATTGATTGTATACAAGACAAAATTGTATTTTAGCTATACATTTTGCTGTCTGACTTTTTTCCGTGTTATTGATCATTTAGGGGGTCGCTAACCGTGTTTTCCTAGGTCTCATGCCATCAAGTGAGGGTAGCAGGGCTACTGCTGTGAGAGCTTTAAGGTAATATAGCAAAAACAATTGAACCTATATATTGATAAGAATGCTTTCTATATGATATCATGTTCTTAATTTTAGTAATTGTGCTTGTGGAAATGTAATTAGTTTATGCTTTTCTTATGCGGTAAGAATGCACAGTCTGCCTCACATAAATCAATTGATTCACCACTACTAGGAGAGACCAGTGTGTAGTCCAAATACAAGGCAGACCCTGCATGGTAAAAGTAAAATCATAAAAATGAGAAAAAGTAAAATGGTAAAACAAAAAATCTTATATCATTTACAAATTTAAGTACTAGTTAAGGAAAACAAATATAGAAAAAAAGAATATGTTTGATATCCGAATTCGTATTCGTTATCCGGGATACCGTATCCAAAATTTATGGATATGGATAAGATTTTTTTTTCCCGAGTCATATCCGTATATGAATCCATCTTGGGAATGGGGATACTAATTGTAATACCCCAGATCAGTCGACTGGTACTGCCAGCAGTCGACTGGTACTGCCAGCAGTCGACTGGTCTGTGAGATTTGTGAGTAGATTTGAGTAATTTAGTCCCATATCGGGAATTTGCGAAGATAAATTGAGTATAAATACTATAGCCGAGGATCAAGAGTCACCAATTCGGTTAACCACCTTTTGAGAGGCAGCCTGTGGTGGGCAGTGGAACTACATAGTATTTATAATTTGTCTGAGCATTGGGACGGGACGTTACACTAATATTGGTATAGGCAATATTCGATCCGTATCCGATCCGAAAGCATCCCTACCTGTATGGATCAATTTATTTAGTTCTTTATTGCGAAATGTAACTTCAATTTTAGTAAGTTACTACAAAAGTTCTCCCAGAGCAGCTTACTCATATTGTGTCTCTATAGAAGTGCTCCCACTATTTGGAGCATATAATTGAGTTTCAAATTGAGTTTCAAATCGAGTTATGCAACAAAATGTAGGATTGGGTAATTGATGCAATTCTCATCGCTTAGGAGAACATGCTATCATGGTTCACAACCTCTCAGAGTGTGAACTCTTTTTGCCATGAGTCAAACCACAATATTGAATATCCGTTATGTGCATCATCATGAGAATCTTGTTCCCACTGATCTTGTTGCTAGCAGGAGAATCAATCAACTTGTAGTGTGATTATTTGCCATAGAAACAATATGTTCTTTCATAGAATTTTTCCATTGTTCTCAGTAGTTTAAGCGAGAGCATCCGGCTCCCCGTAATCTATAGGAGAACACTTAAAAGTCTTCTCCTGAATCGCCCAGCATTTTTGTGGTGTAGCCTTTCGTTGGCTTATTCAAAGTGAAGGAATGATTATAGTAGAGGTTAATGCCTTAGGAGACTTGTGTTTCCTTTATGGCTGTAACACCCCGCAAAATAGTATATAGCTATTTTGTATTGTAATCCGTGCATAATTGGGAATTATATGAGATTCTATATTTTGCCATGATAATTAATTTTAATTGAGAGATTTTTAGATATATTATATATTCTGATTCCGATAAGATAGATTCAGTAGATCTTCCCAATTAAATTGCATATTTTATCCCAATTTTTTTAACGAGACAATCTTTGGAAAAATAATATTTTTGTGCAATATATTCTTATATTTTACAAATAAATATTTTATTTGTAATGAGTATATATATATATATATATATATATATATATATATATATATATATGAATGTAAGTATATTTTGATTGGATTATATATGATACATACATATGCATGACTACTTGTATGTAAATGTAATCGAATCAAAATACACATATAAAATACATACAAGTAGTCATGCATATGTATGTATCATATATAATCCAATCAAAATGTACTTACATTCATATATATATATATATATATATATATATATATATATATATATATATATATATATATATATATATATCTGTGTGTGTGTGTGTGTGTGTGTGGGTGTGACTTGTATTGAATTGGATTTTATACTTGAATACACCTATATGTTTGTGTATGTGTATAATGATGTGTCGAATTTATATACAAATATTTATACTCATTTACCTATTAAAATGACTTGTTTTCGCTGATATTGTCTATAATCCATCATATTTCTATAAGATTTCATTTAATTAATTATTTTTGAAGAAATAATATTTTTGATGCAAAAAGTAAAGATTTGTGGAAAAAATCAACAAACAAAGTAAAATAATGGATTTATAAATTTTTATTGTTTTGTTGACTTAAAATTGCGACAAATATTGTTTAAAAGGATTTTTATACGCTAATATGATTTATAGTTAGTTTAATTAATTTTAAACTAATTAATTTTATTTTATTTAAAAGTCCTAATTTCTGGTATTATTTTGTGTATGCAGAAGCACGTGGTGAGCAGAAAAGGCAGAAAAGAAGGAAAGAGAAACAAATAAAATTCTGCATTATGAAAGGAAGGAAATAAGGGAAGAGTGTGGACTTTTATGAAAAAATGCAAACCCTAAACTCCTCTTCCGTTCTCTATGAATACAAATCAAGGGAGAGAAAAGAGGCAAGAGGTGACGGCTGTACCAAATACAAAGGAAAAAGAGAGAGAGAAAGTGTGTACGAGTTCCAAGGAAACCAAGTACGTGCGGGCAGTAGGGCTGCCATCTGGCGCAGTATTCGAAGTGCACCCGGCTGAAGTGGTGACTTGGCGACTCGAAACCGAGATAAACAGCAGAGCGGCTCGGAACAACAAAGGGAGAAAGAGAGACACATTGCTGCGCTGGCGCTGGGTCCCACTGCAACCAGTACACCTAGCGACTTCTTCATCTCCCTTCTGGCGTGGACTCAGGAACCCAAGGCAACAGAGGGAGCACTTAATTCGATGTGACCTCTTCTTGAAGTGTGCAACGACAGCAACACGGGGGGCCCACGTGACAGGTGGGGAAGCGCCCTCTCTCCTGACGTGGCACGCACGCGTCGTCTTCCTCTTCGACGAGACGCGACAGGATCTGACGTGCTGACGTGGCGATCTGACTTCGACGCGTTTTCAAAGCTTCCTGGGTTCGGTATTTGTGAGAGGGTGCATACATAATTTTTTTTTATAATTTTTGTACTTCAACTTGTTTAAATATTTGTGGATGCAACCCTAACATTGTTATTAATTGCAATTTAAATATGAACTGAATTTAATTGTTCTAGAGGCAAAGGTGTAGCCGAGTTTTGAACACAAATTTTAATTCCTTCTTATTTCTCTATTTTTCCTGATTGTGTTTTAATTTTTATTATTTATGCGTACAACATGGTGAATAGACATTTGTATGATTTTTCAAATCATAAAGAGACCGAACAGGTTATTTGTGATTAATAAAAATTAAGACCGTATATTGGAGGACGTGATCGTTAAGAAATCCAATTTTTCAATTAATAATTTGGTGGATAGACAAATGATAAATTGAGAATAATTTTTAGACTACGTTGATAGAGTGGTTAATATCTTTAGGATTTTGGTCGACAATTGGGAAAGATAATATTTTTATTTATAAGGAATTATAATTTGTGTATGTGATAAACGAGGTGAACCAAGAGCCCTGGAACTAATTTTACAATTAAACAAAGTACAAGAGCTTCATAGTTTCACAGCCCTCTCCCTCTTCACCAATTTAGTTAGATTAAATTAGATTAGAGTAATTTAGTTGTTTTATTATTCATAAAATTTGATCTTCCAAATAGTGATTCATCTAGCGATATCGGTACTCAGTAAAATATCTAGTCCCTGTGGGTTCGACACTCTACTCATCTATCTATATTACTTGTGCGATTTTGTACACTTGCAAATATCAACATCAAGTTTTTGGCGCCGCTGCCGGGGAGTAGTTATTCTTTTATTGATATTGAAAATTGCTAGATTATTGCTAATTTGGATTTTTTGTAATTATTTTTATTTTATTATCATTTTACATCTTTATTTTCTTTTGACTAACTTTAACTTTTTTTATTTTTCTTATTTTAGTTTTGTTAGTTTTTCTATTTTTTTTTTCTTTCTTTTTCGATACGTATATTTCAGGACATACACGTACATTGCCATGGCAAACGATGAGAACAGGCCTTTGAGAGACTACGCTATGCCCTTAATTTATGAATCAAGCATAAAGAAGCCGGTTATTGAAGCTAATGATTTTGAAATTAAACCGGCGATGATTCTATTGATTCAACAGACTGTTCAATTTTGGGGACTACCACACGAAGATCCTTACGCTCACATTGCAGATTTTTTAGAAATTTGTGACACTTTCAAGCACAACGGTGTATCAGACGATGCAATTAGACTGAGACTATTTTCTTTTTCCTTACGAGATAAGGCGAAGGCTTGGCTACATTATCTACCACCAGGTAGTATTACTACTTGGGAGGGACTTGCACAAAAGTTTTTAGCCAAGTATTTTCCACCAGCAAAGACCGCAAGGCTAAGAAATGATATTTGCACATTTATGCAATTTGAGACTGAGTCTTTGTATGATGCATGGGAAAGGTTTAAAGAGTTATTGAGAAAGTGTCCTAATCATGAACTACCGAAATGGCTGCAAATGCAAACATTCTATAATGGTTTGGGAGTTACACATAGATCTATGGTTGACGCAGCAGCCGGTGGTGCACTCATGAGCAAAACTTACCAAGCAGCCTATAATCTTTTAGAGGAGATGGCATCAAATCATTACCAGTGGTCTTCAGAGAGAGCAATGCCAAGAAAAGTGGCTGGAGTTTTTGAACTTGATTCTTTTTCTACTTTGAATGCAAAAAATGATATTTTATCTAAACAAGTAGAAAATAGGAATTTTATTGCCATTCAATCTAATATGATTTGTGATCTTTGTGCAGGAAATCATTCAAGTTCAGATTGTCAAGTGGGGAACCCTTTTGCTCCATCAAATGCCGTAAATGAAAATTTTGTGTCAAACTTTCAAATGCAAAACAATCATTATGCAAACACATACAATTCAGGATGGAGAAACACCCCCAATTTTTCATGGAACAACAATCAAGAAGCAGTTACACACCCTCAAAATTTTTCACATGAAGAAAAGAAGCCGACACTTGAAGACATGTTTATGCACTACATGCAAAAGACAGATTTAGCAATCCAAAATGTTACAAATTCAACTTCGGCTTCCATTCACAATATTGAGGTACAAATTAGTCAATTTTTAAATATTATTAATGACAAAACTGCAGGAACATTATCATGCAACACACTTGTCAACCCCAAGGAAGATTTCAAGGCAATAACACTAAGCAGCGGGAGGACAATTGAACAACCACAAGAAGAAAATGAAGAACATTATGTGGTTGAAAAACAAAGTGAGATTGAACAAATTGTGGAGAAACAAATTCAGCATGAGGAAGTAACTTTTAATGTTTTTAATTCCATAAATTTTCCTTCTGAAGAACAGTCATCCATTCAAGTAAGTGAAACTGATTTAATTATGGGCGAGAAACATAAGGCTAAATTTGAAAAATCACCAATTGAAGTATGTCCAACAAGTTCAGAAATTCTTGAAACTCAAAAAGAAAATATTTTTGAACATGTCATGTATTTGGATGCTGAACCTTCAATTTATTCATTTTTGCAGCATAAATTCGAAGAGGTGGGGGAATCAAAGACATCATCATTTAGAAGGAAACGCCTCAAATTGGAACTTGAACCTGATCCACATCTGAAGAGGAAAATTAGAAAGGATGTGTTAATGTTGTTGGATCTTGGCGTTACATAACCATCTCACCCCCATGTCTGGCTGAAGACTTAAAACTTAGCGCTTCTTGGGAGGCAACCCCTGTTTTATTTTATTGCATTTAGTTTTGATTTATATTTTAGTTTATTTTATTTTAATTTTTGATTTTATCTTGTAGGATTGCACAAATTTTGAAAGTCGCCGGGCGGAGCTGTTTTGAACACCTGCATTGATGGTTGTTTTTGAGCAGCATGGAGTCAGAATCTGGAAAAGTTATTCAAAGGGAAGTTGTAGACAATTGTCTTAGATTTCCAGCAAAAAAAAATTCAGCCCATTTCGACATCTACAGCTCCAGATATCGCCAAAATACTGAACGCTGCGCGTGCAGAAATTTAAAGACGAATCAGGGGAGATATTCTAAACTTTTTGCATTCTTTTTGTTTTTCTTCTTCTTTCCCATTGAGGACAATGTGACATTTAAGTTTGGGGGGAAGGTTTACAAATTTATTTTTATTTTTATTATTTTAGAAAAGAAAAACAAAATTTTAAAAAGGATTTCAATTAGGCTCACCATTACACATTTTGAGTTCTTTATTGTGATAAGCATTGAAACAATTTTTTTTGGTATAAACAATTTTTTTTTATAAAGCAATATTAAGCATACTTATTTACTTTAGGATTGTGGAGTTTCAAAATTCCTTACAAAATTGTGTGGGTCATGCTATTATATATATAAAAAAAAAACAAATGTGATGCTTTTTCTTGTGATTATTCCCTTTAATCTAGTCCTAAACAGAGTTTAAGTAAATAGAGTAATAATGAAAAAAAAAAAAAAAAAAAAATTGAATAAAGTCAATCTACTCCAATGTTTTGAGTTGCTTAGTAACTAGGGGTATTCATCACAAATGTCTACACTTACGTAGAACAGCAACTTGAAATATGAGTATGCAAAGCACTTTAAGTTTGTGACTTGTTGAGTAACCGGGTGAATTCATCACAAATGTTTTGCATTCGCGTCAAAAGGCAAGTGACAACTTAAAGAAGAGACAAAAAAAAAACAAAAAAAAAAAAAAAAAAAAAACTCTAGTTTGCTACTCGGTTTGTAGTAGAGAGAAGGGATAATCACAGATTGAGTTGTTGCATACTATAATTACATTAATTGCATGACAAATGCGATTTTTTTCTTGGGAATTATGAATAAATAATTGCACTGGAGAAAGTGGGTATGCTTAGGTTGACTTTATTTGCAATTGTTTATATTTTTAATTGTAATTTTGATGCTTGCATGATAAGATCTTTTAGTGTGATGGGTTGAGTCTACTATTATTATTCCCTTGTTCATGATTCTACTTTTTGCTCGAGGACAAGCAAAATCTTAAGTTTGGGGGGTATTTGATGTGTCGAATTTATATACAAATATTTATACTCATTTACCTATTAAAATGACTTGTTTTCGCTGATATTGTCTATAATCCATCATATTTCTATAAGATTTCATTTAATTAATTATTTTTGAAGAAATAATATTTTTGATGCAAAAAGTAAAGATTTGTGGAAAAAATCAACAAACAAAGTAAAATAATGGATTTATAAATTTTTATTGTTTTGTTGACTTAAAATTGCGACAAATATTGTTTAAAAGGATTTTTATACGCTAATATGATTTATAGTTAGTTTAATTAATTTTAAACTAATTAATTTTATTTTATTTAAAAGTCCTAATTTCTGGTATTATTTTGTGTATGCAGAAGCACGTGGTGAGCAGAAAAGGCAGAAAAGAAGGAAAGAGAAACAAATAAAATTCTGCATTATGAAAGGAAGGAAATAAGGGAAGAGTGTGGACTTTTATGAAAAAATGCAAACCCTAAACTCCTCTTCCGTTCTCTATAAATACAAATCAAGGGAGAGAAAAGAGGCAAGAGGTGACGGCTGTACCAAATACAAAGGAAAAAGAGAGAGAGAAAGTGTGTACGAGTTCCAAGGAAACCAAGTACGTGCGGGCAGTAGGGCTGCCATCTGGCGCAGTATTCGAAGTGCACTCGGCTGAAGTGGTGACTTGGCGACTCGAAACCGAGATAAACAGCAGAGCAGCTCAGAACAACAAAGGGAGAAAGAGAGACACATTGCTGCGCTGGCGCTGGGTCCCACTGCAACCAGTACACCTAGCGACTTCTTCATCTCCCTTCTGGCGTGGACTCAGGAACCCAAGGCAACAGAGGGAGCACTTAATTCGATGTGACCTCTTCTTGAAGTGTGCAACGACAGCAGCACGGGGGGCCCACGTGACAGGTGGGGAAGCACCCTCTCTCCTGACGTGGCACGCACGCGTCGTCTTCCTCTTCGACGAGACGCGACAGGATCTGACGTGCTGACGTGGCAATCTGACTTCGACGCGTTTTCAAAGCTTCCTGGGTTCGGTATTTGTGAGAGGGTGCATACATAATTTTTTTTTTATAATTTTTGTACTTCAACTTGTTTAAATATTTGTGGATGCAACCCTAACATTGTTATTAATTGCAATTTAAATATGAACTGAATTTAATTGTTCTAGAGGCTAAGGTGTAGCCGAGTTTTGAACACAAATTTTAATTCCTTCTTATTTCTCTATTTTTCCTGATTGTGTTTTAATTTTTATTATTTATGCGTACAACATGGTGGATAGACATTTGTATGATTTTTCAAATCATAAAGAGACCGAACAGGTTATTTGTGATTAATAAAAATTAAGACCGTATATTGGAGGACGTGATCGTTAAGAAATCCAATTTTTCAATTAATAATTTGGTGGATAGACAAATTATTAATTGAGAATAATTTTTAGACTACGTTGATAGAGTGGTTAATATCTTTAGGATTTTGGTCGACAATTGGGAAAGATAATATTTTTATTTATAAGGAATTATAATTTGTGTGTGTGATAAACGAGGTGAACCAAGAGCCCTGGAACTAATTTTACAATTAAACAAAGTACAAGAGCTTCATAGTTTTATAGCCCTCTCCCTCTTCACCAATTTAGTTAGATTAAATTAGATTAGAGTAATTTAGTTGTTTTATTATTCATAAAATTTGATCTTCCAAATAGTGATTCATCTAGCGATATCGGTACTCAGTAAAATATCTAGTCCCTGTGGGTTCGACACTCTACTCATCTATCTATATTACTTGTGCGATTTTGTACACTTGCAAATATCAACATCAAGTTTTTGGCGCCGCTGCCGGGGACTAGTTATTCTTTTATTGATATTGAAAATTGCTAGATTATTGCTAATTTGGATTTTTTGTAATTATTTTTATTTTATTATCATTTTACATCTTTATTTTCTTTTGACTAACTTTAACTTTTTTTATTTTTCTTATTTTAGTTTTGTTAGTTTTTCTATTTTTTTTTTCTTTCTTTTTCGATACGTATATTTCAGGACATACACGTACATTGCCATGGCGAACGATGAGAACAGGCCTTTGAGAGACTACGCTATGCCCTTAATTTATGAATCAAGCATAAAGAAGCCGGTTATTGAAGCTAATGATTTTGAAATTAAACCGGCGATGATTCTATTGATTCAACAGACTGTTCAATTTTGGGGACTACCACACGAAGATCCTTACGCTCACATTGCAGATTTTTTAGAAATTTGTGACACTTTCAAGCACAACGGTGTATCAGACGATGCAATTAGACTGAGACTATTTTCTTTTTTCTTACGAGATAAGGCGAAGGCTTGGCTACATTATCTACCACCAGGTAGTATTACAACTTGGGAGAGACTTGCACAAAAGTTTTTAGCCAAGTATTTTCCACCAGCAAAGACCGCAAGGCTAAGAAATGATATTTGCACATTTATGCAATTTGAGACTGAGTCTTTGTATGATGCATGGGAAAGGTTTAAAGAGTTATTGAGAAAGTGTCCTAATCATGAACTACCGAAATGGCTGCAAATGCAAACATTCTATAATGGTTTGGGAGTTACACATAGATCTATGGTTGATGCAGCAGCCGGTGGTGCACTCATGAGCAAAACTTACCAAGCAGCCTATAATCTTTTAGAGGAGATGGCATCAAATCATTACCAATGGTCTTCAGAGAGAGCAATGCCAAGAAAAGTGGCTGGAGTTTTTGAACTTGATTCTTTTTCTACTTTGAATGCAAAAAATGATATTTTATCTAAACAAGTAGAAAATAGGAATTTTATTGCCATTCAATCTAATATGATTTGTGATCTTTGTGCAGGAAATCATTCAAGTTCAGATTGTCAAGTGGAGAACCCTTTTGCTCCATCAAATGCCGTAAATGAAAATTTTGTGTCAAACTTTCAAATGCAAAACAATCATTATGCAAACACATACAATTCAGGATGGAGAAACACCCCCAATTTTTCATGGAACAACAATCAAGAAGCAGTTACACACCCTCAAAATTTTTCACATGAAGAAAAGAAGCCGACACTTGAAGACATGTTTATGCACTACATGCAAAAGACAGATTTGGCAATCCAAAATGTTACAAATTCAACTTCGGCTTCCATTCACAATATTGAGGTACAAATTAGTCAATTTTTAAATATTATTAATGACAAAACTGCAGGAACATTATCATGCAACACACTTGTCAACCCCAAGGAAGATTTCAAGGCAATAACACTAAGCAGCGGGAGGACAATTGAACAACCACAAGAAGAAAATGAAGAACATTATGTGGTTGAAAAACAAAGTGAGATTGAACAAATTTTGGAGAAACAAATTCAGCATGAGGAAGTAACTTTTAATGTTTTTAATTCCATAAATTTTCCTTCTGAAGAACAGTCATCCATTCAAGTAAGTGAAACTGATTTAATTATGGGCGAGAAACATAAGGCTAAATTTGAAAAATCACCAATTGAAGTATGTCCAACAAGTTCAGAAATTCTTGAAACTCAAAAAGAAAATATTTTTGAACATGTCATGTATTTGGATGCTGAACCTTCAATTTATTCATTTTTGCAGCATAAATTCGAAGAGGTGGGGGAATCAAAGACATCATCATTTAGAAGGAAACGCCTCAAATTGGAACTTGAACCTGATCCACATCTGAAGAGGAAAATTAGAAAGGATGTGTTAATGTTGTTGGATCTTGGCGTTACATAACCATCTCACCCCCATGTCTGGCTGAAGACTTAAAACTTAGCGCTTCTTGGGAGGCAACCCATGTTTTATTTTATTGCATTTAGTTTTGATTTATATTTTAGTTTATTTTATTTTAATTTTTGATTTTATCTTGTAGGATTGCACAAATTTTGAAAGTCGCCGGGCGGAGCTGTTTTGAACACCTGCATTGATGGTTGTTTTTGAGCAGCATGGAGTCAGAATCTG
The DNA here is from genome assembly GCA_017893485.1 of Hemerocallis citrina. NCBI lineage: Eukaryota > Viridiplantae > Streptophyta > Magnoliopsida > Asparagales > Asphodelaceae > Hemerocallis > Hemerocallis citrina. Next base: position 104,997,086 of record CM030359.1, on the reverse strand, counting down.
GAAAAGTTATTCAAAGAGAAGTTGTAGACAATTGTCTTAGCTTTCCAGCAAAAAACAATTCAGCCCATTTCGACATCTACAGCTCCAGATATCGCCAAAATACTGAACGCTGCGCGTGCAGAAATTTAAAGACGTATCAGGGGAGATATTCTAAACTTTTTGCATTCTTTTTGTTTTTCTTCTTCTTTCCCATTGAGGAGAATGTGACATTTAAGTTTGGGGGGAAGGTTTACAAATTTATTTTTATTTTTATTATTTTAGAAAAGAAAAACAAAATTTTAAAAAGGATATCAATTAGGCTCACCATTACACATTTTGAGTTCTTTATTGTGATAAGCATTGAAACAATTTTTTTTGGTATAAACAATTTTTTTTTATAAAGCAATATTAAGCATACTTATTTACTTTAGGATTATGGAGTTTCAAAATTCCTTACAAAATTGTGTGGGTCATGCTATTATATATATAAAAAAAAAACAAATGTGATGCTTTTTCTTGTGATTATCCCCTTTAATCTAGTCCTAAACAGAGTTTAAGTAAATAGAGTAATAATGAAAAAAAAAAAAAAAAAAATTTGAATAAAGTCAATCTACTCCAATGTTTTGAGTTGCTTAGTAACTTGGGGTATTCATCACAAATGTCTACACTTACGTAGAACAGCAACTTGAAATATGAGTATGCAAAGCACTTTAAGTTTGTGACTTGTTGAGTAACCGGGTGAATTCATCACAAATGTTTTGCATTCGCGTCAAAAGGCAAGTGACAACTTAAAGAAGAGACAAAAAAAAAAAAAAAAAAAAAAAAAAAAAAAAAAAAAAAACTCTAGTTTGCTACTCGGTTTGTAGTAGAGAGAAGGGATAATCACAGATTGAGTTGTTGCATACTATAATTACATTAATTGCATGACAAATGCGATTTTTTTCTTGGGAATTATGAATAAATAATTGCACTGGAGAAAGTGGGTATGCTTAGGTTGACTTTATTTGCAATTGTTTATATTTTTAATTGTAATTTTGATGCTTGCATGATAAGATCTTTTAGTGTGATGGGTTGAGTCTACTATTATTATTCCCTTGTTCATGATTCTACTTTTTGCTCGAGGACAAGCAAAATCTTAAGTTTGGGGGGTATTTGATGTGTCGAATTTATATACAAATATTTATACTCATTTACCTATTAAAATGACTTGTTTTCGCTGATATTGTCTATAATCCATCATATTTCTATAAGATTTCATTTAATTAATTATTTTTGAAGAAATAATATTTTTGATGCAAAAAGTAAAGATTTGTGGAAAAAATCAACAAACAAAGTAAAATAATGGATTTATAAATTTTTATTGTTTTGTTGACTTAAAATTGCGACAAATATTGTTTAAAAGGATTTTTATACGCTAATATGATTTATAGTTAGTTTAATTAATTTTAAACTAATTAATTTTATTTTATTTAAAAGTCCTAATTTCTGGTATTATTTTGTGTATGCAGAAGCACGTGGTGAGCAGAAAAGGCAGAAAAGAAGGAAAGAGAAACAAATAAAATTCTGCATATGAAAGGAAGGAAATAAGGGAAGAGTGTGGACTTTTATGAAAAAATGCAAACCCTAAACTCCTCTTCCGTTCTCTATAAATACAAATCAAGGGAGAGAAAAGAGGCAAGAGGTGACGGCTGTACCAAATACAAAGGAAAAAGAGAGAGAGAAAGTGTGTACGAGTTCCAAGGAAACCAAGTACGTGCGGGCAGTAGGGCTGCCATCTGGCGCAGTATTCGAAGTGCACGCGGCTGAAGTGGTGACTTGGCGACTCGAAACCGAGATAAACAGCAGAGCAGCTCAGAACAACAAAGGGAGAAAGAGAGACACATTGCTGCGCTGGCGCTGGGTCCCACTGCAACCAGTACACCTAGCGACTTCTTCATCTCCCTTCTGGCGTGGACTCAGGAACCCAAGGCAACAGAGGGAGCACTTAATTCGATGTGACCTCTTCTTGTAGTGTGCAACGACAGCAGCACGGGGGGTCCACGTGACAGGTGGGGAAGCGCCCTCTCTCCTGACGTGGCACGCACGCGTCGTCTTCCTCTTCGACGAGACGCGACAGGATCTGACGCGCTGACGTGGCAATCTGACTTCGACGCGTTTTCAAAGCTTCCTGGGTTCGGTATTTGTGAGAGGGTGCATACATAATTTTTTTTTTATAATTTTTGTACTTCAACTTGTTTAAATATTTGTGGATGCAACCCTAACATTGTTATTAATTGCAATTTAAATATGAACTGAATTTAATTGTTCTAGAGGCTAAGGTGTAGCCGAGTTTTGAACACAAATTTTAATTCCTTCTTATTTCTCTATTTTTCCTGATTGTGTTTTAATTTTTATTATTTATGCGTACAACATGGTGGATAGACATTTGTATGATTTTTCAAATCATAAAGAGACCGAACAGGTTATTTGTGATTAATAAAAATTAAGACCGTATATTGGAGGACGTGATCGTTAAGAAATCCAATTTTTCAATTAATAATTTGGTGGATAGACAAATTATTAATTGAGAATAATTTTTAGACTACGTTGATAGAGTGGTTAATATCTTTAGGATTTTGGTCGACAATTGGGAAAGATAATATTTTTATTTATAAGGAATTATAATTTGTGTGTGTGATAAACGAGGTGAACCAAGAGCCCTGGAACTAATTTTACAATTAAACAAAGTACAAGAGCTTCATAGTTTCACAGCCCTCTCCCTCTTCACCAATTTAGTTAGATTAAATTAGATTAGAGTAATTTAGTTGTTTTATTATTCATAAAATTTGATCTTCCAAATAGTGATTCATCTAGCGATATCGGTACTCAGTAAAATATCTAGTCCCTGTGGGTTCGACACTCTACTCATCTATCTATATTACTTGTGCGATTTTGTACACTTGCAAATATCAACATCAAGTTTTTGGCGCCGCTGCCGGGGACTAGTTATTCTTTTATTGATATTGAAAATTGCTAGATTATTGCTAATTTGGATTTTTTGTAATTATTTTTATTTTATTATCATTTTACATCTTTATTTTCTTTTGACTAACTTTAACTTTTTTTACTTTTCTTATTTTAGTTTTGTTAGTTTTTCTATTTTTTTTTTTCTTTCTTTTTCGATATGTATATTTCAGGACATACACGTACATTGCCATGGCGAACGATGAGAACAGGCCTTTGAGAGACTACGCTATGCCCTTAATTTATGAATCAAGCATAAAGAAGCCGGTTATTGAAGCTAATGATTTTGAAATTAAACCGGCGATGATTCTATTGATTCAACAGACTGTTCAATTTTGGGGACTACCACACGAAGATCCTTACGCTCACATTGCAGATTTTTTAGAAATTTGTGACACTTTCAAACACAACGGTGTATCAGACGATGCAATTAGACTGAGACTATTTTCTTTTTCCTTACGAGATAAGGCGAAGGCTTGGCTACATTATCTACCACCAGGTAGTATTACTACTTGGGAGGGACTTGCACAAAAGTTTTTAGCCAAGTATTTTCCACCAGCAAAGACCGCAAGGCTAAGAAATGATATTTGCACATTTATGCAATTTGAGACTGAGTCTTTGTATGATGCATGGGAAAGGTTTAAAGAGTTATTGAGAAAGTGTCCTAATCATGAACTACCGAAATGGCTGCAAATGCAAACATTCTATAATGGTTTGGGAGTTACACATAGATCTATGGTTGATGCAGCAGCCGGTGGTGCACTCATGAGCAAAACTTACCAAGCAGCCTATAATCTTTTAGAGGAGATGGCATCAAATCATTACCAGTGGTCTTCAGAGAGAGCAATGCCAAGAAAAGTGGCTGGAGTTTTTGAACTTGATTCTTTTTCTACTTTGGATGCAAAAAATGATATTTTATCTAAACAAGTAGAAAATAGGAATTTTATTGCCATTCAATCTAATATGATTTGTGATCTTTGTGCAGGAAATCATTCAAGTTCAGATTGTCAAGTGGGGAACCCTTTTGCTCCATCAAATGTCGTAAATGAAAATTTTGTGTCAAACTTTCAAATGCAAAACAATCATTATGCAAACACATACAATTCAGGATGGAGAAACACCCCCAATTTTTCATGGAACAACAATCAAGAAGCAGTTACACACCCTCAAAATTTTTCACATGAAGAAAAGAAGCCGACACTTGAAGACATGTTTATGCACTACATGCAAAAGACAGATTTGGCAATCCAAAATGTTACAAATTCAACTTCGGCTTCCATTCACAATATTGAGGTACAAATTAGTCAATTTTTAAATATTATTAATGACAAAACTGCAGGAACATTATCATGCAACACACTTGTCAACCCCAAGGAAGATTTCAAGGCAATAACACTAAGCAGCGGGAGGAAAATTGAACAACCACAAGAAGAAAATGAAGAACATTATGTGGTTGAAAAACAAAGTGAGATTGAACAAATTGTGGAGAAACAAATTCAGCATGAGGAAGTAACTTTTAATGTTTTTAATTCCATAAATTTTCCTTCTGAAGAACAGTCATCCATTCAAGTAAGTGAAACTGATTTAATTATGGGCGAGAAACATAAGGCTAAATTTGAAAAATCACCAATTGAAGTATGTCCAACAAGTTCAGAAATTCTTGAAACTCAAAAAGAAAATATTTTTGAACATGTCATGTATTTGGATGCTGAACCTTCAATTTATTCATTTTTGCAGCATAAATTCGAAGAGGTGGGGGAATCAAAGACATCATCATTTAGAAGGAAACGCCTCAAATTGGAACTTGAACCTGATCCACATATGAAGAGGAAAATTAGAAAGGATGTGTTAATGTTGTTGGATCTTGGCGTTACATAACCATCTCACCCCCATGTCTGGCTGAAGACTTAAAACTTAGCGCTTCTTGGGAGGCAACCCATGTTTTATTTTATTGCATTTAGTTTTGATTTATATTTTAGTTTATTTTATTTTAATTTTTGATTTTATCTTGTAGGATTGCACAAATTTTGAAAGTCGCCGGGCGGAGCTGTTTTGAACACCTGCATTGATGGTTGTTTTTGAGCAGCATGGAGTCAGAATCTGGAAAAGTTATTCAAAGAGAAGTTGTAGACAATTGTCTTAGCTTTCCTGCAAAAAAACATTCAGCCCATTTCGACATCTACAGCTCCAGATATCGCCAAAATACTGAACGCTGCGCGTGCAGAAATTTAAAGACGAATCAGGGGAGATATTCTAAACTTTTTGCATTCTTTTTGTTTTTCTTCTTCTTTCCCATTGAGGGCAATGTGACATTTAAGTTTGGGGGGAAGGTTTACAAATTTATTTTTATTTTTATTATTTTAGAAGAGAAAAACAAAATTTTAAAAAGGATTTCAATTAGGCTCACCATTACACATTTTGAGTTCTTTATTGTGATAAGCATTGAAACAATTCTTTTTGGTATAAACAATTTTTTTTTATAAAGCAATATTAAGCATACTTATTTACTTTAGGATTATGGAGTTTCAAAATTCCTTACAAAATTGTGTGGGTCATGCTATTATATATAAAAAAAAAAACAAATGTGATGCTTTTTCTTGTGATTATCCCCTTTAATCTAGTCCTAAACAGAGTTTAAGTAAATAGAGTAATAATGAAAAAAAAAAAAAAATTGAATAAATTCAATCTACTCCAATGTTTTGAGTTGCTTAGTAACTAGGGGTATTCATCACAAATGTCTACACTTACGTAGAACAGCAACTTGAAATATGAGTATGCAAAGCACTTTAAGTTTGTGACTTGTTGAGTAACCGGGTGAATTCATCACAAATGTTTTGCATTCGCGTCAAAAGGCAAGTGACAACTTAAAGAAGAGACAAAAAAAAAAACAAAAAAACAAAAAAACAAAAACAAAAAAAAAAAAAAAACTCTAGTTTGCTACTCGGTTTGTAGTAGAGAGAAGGGATAATCACATATTGAGTTGTTGCATACTATAATTACATTAATTGCATGACAAATGCGATTTTTTTTTTGGGAATTATGAATAAATAATTGCACTGGAGAAAGTGGGTATGCTTAGGTTGACTTTATTTGCAATTGTTTATATTTTTAATTGTAATTTTGATGCTTGCATGATAAGATCTTTTAGTGTGATGGGTTGAGTCTACTATTATTATTCCCTTGTTCATGATTCTACTTTTTGCTCGAGGACAAGCAAAATCTTAAGTTTGGGGGTATTTGATGTGTCGAATTTATATACAAATATTTATACTCATTTACCTATTAAAATGACTTGTTTTCGCTGATATTGTCTATAATCCATCATATTTCTATAAGATTTCATTTAATTAATTATTTTTGAAGAAATAATATTTTTGATGCAAAAAGTAAAGATTTGTGGAAAAAATCAACAAACAAAGTAAAATAATGGATTTATAAATTTTTATTGTTTTGTTGACTTAAAATTGCGACAAATATTGTTTAAAAGGATTTTTATACGCTAATATGATTTATAGTTAGTTTAATTAATTTTAAACTAATTAATTTTATTTTATTTAAAAGTCCTAATTTCTGGTATTATTTTGTGTATGCAGAAGCACGTGGTGAGCAGAAAAGGCAGAAAAGAAGGAAAGAGAAACAAATAAAATTCTGCATTATGAAAGGAAGGAAATAAGGGAAGAGTGTGGACTTTTATGAAAAAATGCAAACCCTAAACTCCTCTTCCGTTCTCTATAAATACAAATCAAGGGAGAGAAAAGAGGCAAGAGGTGACGGCTGTACCAAATACAAAGGAAAAAGAGAGAGAGAAAGTGTGTACGAGTTCCAAGGAAACCAAGTACGTGCGGGCAGTAGGGCTGCCATCTGGCGCAGTATTCGAAGTGCACCCGGCTGAAGTGGTGACTTGGCGACTCGAAACCGAGATAAACAGCAGAGCGGCTCAGAACAACAAAGGGAGAAAGAGAGACACATTGCTGCGCTGGCGCTGGGTCCCACTGCAACCAGTACACCTAGCGACTTCTTCATCTCCCTTCTGGCGTGGACTCAGGAACCCAAGGCAACAGAGGGAGCACTTAATTCGATGTGACCTCTTCTTGAAGTGTGCAACGACAGCAGCACGGGGGGCCCACGTGACAGGTGGGGAAGCGCCCTCTCTCCTGACGTGGCACGCACGCGTCGTCTTCCTCTTCGACGAGACGCGACAGGATCTGACGCGCTGACGTGGCGATCTGACTTCGACGCGTTTTCAAAGCTTCCTAGGTTCGGTATTTGTGAGAGGGTGCATACATAATTTTTTTTTTATAATTTTTGTACTTCAACTTGTTTAAATATTTGTGGATGCAACCCTAACATTGTTATTAATTGCAATTTAAATATGAACTGAATTTAATTGTTCTAGAGGCTAAGGTGTAGCCGAGTTTTGAACACAAATTTTAATTCCTTCTTATTTCTCTATTTTTCCTGATTGTGTTTTAATTTTTATTATTTATGCGTACAACATGGTGGATAGACATTTGTATGATTTTTCAAATCATAAAGAGACCGAACAGGTTATTTGTGATTAATAAAAATTAAGACCGTATATTGGAGGACGTGATCGTTAAGAAATCCAATTTTTCAATTAATAATTTGGTGGATAGACAAATGATTAATTGAGAATAATTTTTAGACTACGTTGATAGAGTGGTTAATATCTTTAGGATTTTGGTCGACAATTGGGAAAGATATTATTTTTATTTATAAGGAATTATAATTTGTGTGTGTGATAAACGAGGTGAACCAAGAGCCCTAGAACTAATTTTACAATTAAACAAAGTACAAGAGCTTCATAGTTTCACAGCCCTCTCCCTCTTCACCAATTTAGTTAGATTAAATTAGATTAGAGTAATTTAGTTGTTTTATTATTCATAAAATTTGATCTTCCAAATAGTGATTCATCTAGCGATATCGGTACTCAGTAAAATATCTAGTCCCTGTGGGTTCGACACTCTACTCATCTATCTATATTACTTGTGCGATTTTGTTCACTTGCAAATATCAACATCATATAAGTATACATAAGTATGTATGTATATTTAATAAATGTGTATGTATATGTATATATATGCTATTGTAGGGGTGTGGAAGACTCACACCACATCAACTATCATGATATTGACGAGATCCGTTTTGATTTCATGAAAGAATGAGATATGAGATTAGACTTGAAGCTTCTAGCTTTTTGATGTGTTGACTTCATCTCCACCTTCCAAATCCAGTGAACCTCCCTACCCTTCATCTCCACCCTCCACCTCACCACCCACACCCCTACCATCCTCCATTTTCCGGAAATCAAACCCCCCCCCCAATCTCCTCATTTCCATTTTCTTCAACTTCTTCGTCTTTTCTTCATCCTTCTAGATTTTTCTTCAAGCTTCCAAAAAAATAAGAAAAAGAGAAAGAGAAGAGGAGAGTGTTTCCATTGTTTTGTAGGTCCATACTTTGGAGCACTTGGAGGAGAAGTGAAGGCAAGCTTGGAGAGGGAGAAGAAAATTTGAAGGCAAGGGCTTATTCTCAACTAAATTTGCTGGGTGTTCTCTAACTCTAAAATTAATATTCTTTTATGTGATTTAGTGTGTATGAAAAGATTATGAATACCATGCATGAGTGTTTGATAGGTTGTACAACTTGAGCTTGTAAGTTAGTGCAAATTTTATACCATGATTTTCATGACAGAACTCATATGTGTATTGTAGACTTAGAAATTTCTACTTAGCAATTGGTATAGAATATGGACAAAAAAATTTTGTGGCATGTTATAGGATGAGTTATCATCATCCTCAATTTTTGTTATATTTTTCTGCGTTCATTTAGTAGCCCAACAAAATGGTTCTTTTCGGAACAGAGAATAGTGCAAAAACTATGTTTTTCCTTGTTATAAAATGAAGTTTGAAAATTCATATTATGGAATTGCTAAAACGATATTGAGCTAAAATTTTTACTGGAGTTACTTGGATGTGTTATCAACAAGCGTTCCAAATTTCAGATTTTTCTGAATTTTTTTGCTATATGTAAAAATTAGGTTTTGTCAAACTGGTCCAGAGCCAAGAACTGCCTCTGTTCTGTATTAAAGATGAAGTTTAATTAATCATAACTAATTTATGGTATATAATCTTACAATGAAATTTTATTTTTAACATCTACTATGTGTCTAAATCATGTTTCAAAAATTTTAGAGTTTATGGACAACATTTGATGGGTGTAGTTTGTAAACAGAGGTTGGCACACTGCTTGAGAATAAAAGATGTTTTTCTACTAAATTTAAAAGGCTATAACTCTCTGCATATTTTGAATCATGAAATAATTTTTGGATATGATGAACTTGTATATGTCTAGCTTATGAATCCAAAATTTTATAAGTATTGGACTTATGGTTGAATTGATATTGAATTTTGAATAAACCATGATCAGTTTAAGCTCAGAGTTAGCTGGTTTGTGAATTTGTGATATTCTGGAACTGTGTGTTGAATCTAAAAGAATGATCAACTAGAGACTTGTAGTAGAGAGTCTTAGATTTCCAAAACATTTAGAATTATGCAATTCCAGCATGTATACCAAAATATATGATTTTTCTAAGTTTGTAGAGTAACTCATTTCCTGTGTACACCTAATGAGAAATAGGGGTTTTCCAGTGTTTTAATGGATGAATTTGAGTAAGTGGCCAACTGGGGAGTTGTAGCAGACAATCACACCCTTCTATATAACCCAAGATCACACGATTCTGGTAAGTGAGTGATAAGTTATGCCTGTTGCAAGTTGCATAACTTTATTGATACCATTCAAGTCTGCATGTTGAGATTGTGCACACCGGATGGAAATAAGGGTTTTATAGCATTCTAGTGACTGAAATTGAGGAAGCGACCAACTAGGGAGTTGTAGTGCACACTCATACCTTTCTATAAAGGCCAGGATATGTTGCTTTTTGGTTTTGATGACTACAACACAATGCAATGTTGTGCTATCACTTATATATTGCAGGGTGTATCAAGATCAATACCATGATGTAATACACAAAGGCAATGATGATTCAATGAAGCTTTCAAAGAGAATTGATCAAGCCACACAAAAACATAGTTCAAGCCATATTGATCAAGCAAGCTTCAAGATATAAAGACATTGGCTCAAGCTTTAGTCAAAGACTCAAGTTCAAGATAAGACTCAAGTGCTTCAAATGTATTGTATTAAGTGTCTTGTAACAAATTGTAATTTTTATTTCTTTGAGTCTTAGAATGCTATAATAGCCATGTCACACACACTCACACATATCTCTTAATAATTAAGTGTTTTACAAATTTAAAAAGATCGAAACAAGCTTGAATAAGTTCAGCTGTTAAGTACCAGTAGATCGCTATTTGGCACCAGTCGACTGTCCTAGTACGAAACTGTCTGAACTCATTCAAACTCTGGCCAGTCGACTCATTATGAAAACCAAGCGACTGTTCAAGCCGTTTCGATAGTTTCCTGTTTTTAAACTTGTTTTCAAAATCAAATCTTTTTACTGCCGTTGTATGGCAGTTGGGATTCAACCTTTCAACGTTCAAATGTCTCTAACTCTATAAAAAGAGTATAGAGATCATTCGGCAAGGGTTAACAACATTTCCAAGCATTTGTTTTTTAAGTATTCAAGCTTTTGGTTTTGAAAAGAACAAGCATTCTAAAAGCATTCATATTCTCTTTGTCTTGGTTCTCTGAAAATCTGTCTAGTATAACATTGAATTCGTTTTAGACTGATTTCAGAAGTTGATCTATTAGCCACCATACAAAAATCACAAATAAAAAACAAGGCTATAGGTTGTTGTAACTCTTTTGTTGTTGTTCTTCACTCTCGGGTTGTGAGAGTGGTCCTCTCGGTTAGAGAGTAGGGCTCTAGGTTGTAGAGTTGGGTTTTCACTCTAGGTTGTAGAGTGGGTGTGCTCTCTCTAGTGGTGAGAGAGGTCTACAGGCTTGGCAAGGTTGTTGTCAAACGCCTTATGGTATTCTTGTATTTGCTTCAAGAATCTATACTATTATTAAGCAAAGCCCCATTTTGGCGGCTTTTTACTATCATGCCCTCATATACATAAAAAGCTAAAAAAAGTATATAAGGTTAATTCTGTAATTTTCACTTCACATTTAAAGTCTCCATAAAATTCTGTTCCCTCAAAAATCGAAACCGTCTCTTCCTCTCCCTCCATCGAATCCGTGCATTGCACGTGCATATCCCCAGTGCAAATTGCACGTGCTAACCCATAAAACGTGCATTGCACGTGCGGATTACTAGTAGTGAAAAATCTCAAGTGGGTTGCTTAGGGACTGGATGTAGGTCGAGAGGACCGAACCAGGATACATCGTTGTGTACTCTATGTTTGACTCTCTCTGTGGTTGTATTTTCTTCACTTGCATTTCAACTTCTTTGTGTGTTATTCGAAAACTTGTTTAGCAAGTCGACTGAGTCTCCTCTATAAGTTGACTGATCAGACTTGTACAAAATACTCTTTGAACACTTGTCTGGTAAGTTGACTGAGTCTCCTCTACAAGTCGACTGATCAGACTTGTATAAAATACTCTTCGAACACTTGTTTGGTAAGTCGACTAAGTTTCCGCTATAAGTAGACTGATCAGACTTGTATGAAATACTCTTCTTATCTATCGCCCCATTTGACTGTATTCTCTTTTTAAGTCGATCCGACAGAACGAAAAGTTCAATTTCTTAATTATTTTTTATGCAACACTATTCACCCCCCTAGTGTTATTTGCCTTGCCTACAGGATCTAACACGGTATTAGAGCCTGGTTTAGTGCAATAACATCCACTTCAAATGCAAACCAATACCATTAAGGCCAATCCATACAAAGGCCACTACTATTTGATGTAACCAACTACAACTATTAGAAGTGTAAAATGAAGATCTACCTTCAGTCCATCAACTATGAGATATGGAACATGACGACGACCGAGTACACCGCTCCTACAATTCCTTATGCACAATGGCATGATGACATGAAGAGTGAACGCTCTATTTTGTGCTCTTACCAAGGAGGAGTTCAATCATGTTTCCCATGCAACAACGGCGTATTAAATTTGGCACACACTCGAGGTAAGTCATGAAGGTACTAATAAAGTAAAAGAATCTAAGATATCTGTTCTTATTCACAGGTTCGAGATGTCCGCATGAAGGAGAACGAGAATGTATCAGATATGATCACAAGGTTCACGGATATTACAAATTCTCTTGTGGCTCTTCGAAAGACGTACACTCAAGCCGAAATGGTGAGAAAAGTTCTTCGTGCCTTAACCCCCGAATGTGAGAAGAAGACCACCGCCATAGAAGAGGACAACGATTTAACACAACTTTCTCTTGAGAATCTTGTAGAAAATCTTGTAGCATATGAAGTACAACTTGAAGAACACAAGAGGACACTCGCTTTCAAGGCCATGTCGGACACCGAAGATGAAGAAGAAGATAAGGAAGAGATAGCCATGTTCACGAGAAAGTTCAAAAAAATTCTAAGGAAAGGTAAATTTACTTCCAAATTTAAAGATACTAATGAACTTCCCACTTGTTTCAAGTGCAACAAAACAGGTCATATGAAGAAGGATTGCCTACTAGAACAGGCAAAATCCAAAGAAAAGGCTTCCAACTTCAAGAAGAATAAGTACACAAAGAACAAGTACATGAAGAGCAAGAAGGTGTATCAAGCAACTTAGGACGATAGCGACTCTTCATCGGAAGAAGAAAATGAAGAGACAAACGAAGTTGCGAATGTATGCTTCATGGCTACACAAAACGAGGTAAGCGATAATTTTGATTCAAATGACTTATTAGATGCTTTTAATGAGATTTTTCAAGAACTTAAGAAGGAGAAAATTAGAGTAAAAAACTTAGAGAAAGTTAATCAAACACTTTCTCAAGAGAATCTTGACTTAGATAAAGAAGTCAAGTATTTAAATTCTCGATTTTCTAATTTGGATATAGATCTTGTATCTTTTAAGAAAAATTATAAAGAGATATCCAAGAATGTATCTAAATTTAACAAAGGAAAGGAGAATTTAAATGAAGTTCTCCAAAATCAAGTTCAAACTAATAAGAGATTTGGACTTGGTTTTCAAAAGTCTCTTGAAAAACATCATGTTACTAAGAACACTAGTGGTAATAAGTCCGAATCTATTTCTAGTGTTAAGAATAAATTATATGAGTTTTTTGAATAACAAAAAACTGTTGTTTTCAATGAAAAGAGTAATTCTTTAGTTCAGACAAGTCGACTGAACCCCAATTTCAGTCGTCTGTCCAGAAGTTCAGAGTCTTATTCAAAGAGATGAAAACCTCAGATAAGTCAACCTACTACACCTCCCAGTCGACTGACTTCTCATAACAGTCGACAGAAAGATTCAATTAAGTCGACTGGACAGACTAAGAATATATGGGTTCCAGTCAACCTGAGTGAGAAAGATAAAATTACTTATATAAATACATATGTTCTTAATGTATGTAATTCAATAGATTATATTCCTGCTTTTGGTAGAAAATCAAACTCACTTTGGGTTTGGTTTCCCAAAAACTAATCCCTTTCGGACCCAATAAAAAGGGTATCATATTCACAATGATTATTTTATAGGTACCTAAAAGAGAACGGTGGATACTTGACAGCGGATGCTCCAAGCATATGACTGGTCATGCTAACCTCCAGTTTTCCATTTATGAGATTAATGGAGGAACAGTCACATTCAGTGACAACAACAAAGGAAAGGTTATTGGTAGAGGCATGGTCGGTAAGAACACTACTCTAATATAGAGGAAGTTTTTCTTGTTAGTGGTCTTAAGCATAATCTGTTAAGTATAAGCCAATTGTGTGATAAGGGATATAAAATTATTTTTGAAAAAAATGTGTGTTTAATATATGACTCTACCATGCAAAATGTAATTTTTCGAGATTTTAGGAAGAATAATATCTATGAGTTATGTTTAAAATCAAATGACTTTTCGAATGATTTTTGTTTAGTGGCTTCTAATAATGATTCTAGGCTTTGGCATAAGCGATTTGGTCATGTGAATATAAAAAATATTGCTAAATTGTCCAAGTACAACCTAGTTAAAGGGATGTCAAGACTATCCTATAAAAAGGATAAGTTATGTGATGCATGTCAACTAGGTAAACAAATAAAATCTACTATTAAAACAAAAGAAATGATTTCTACGAGTAGGCCTCTTGAATTAAACCACATGTATTTATTTGGCCCTACTAGAGTCGCTTCTTTAAATAGAAGTAGGTATGTATTTGTTTTAGTAGATGATTTTTCAAGGTTCACATGGGTTTTCTTTTTAAACATAAGAATGATGCTTTTGATAAATTTGCAAATTTTTGTAAACAGATTCAAAATCAAAAGTCTCTAACCATAATCACTATTAGAAGTGATCATGGTGGAGAATTTGATAATGAAACATTTTCAGAATATTGCAACAAGAATGGTATAACACATTCATTTGCATTTTCTAGAGTTTCACCACAAAATAGAGTGGTCAAAAGAAAGAATAGGACTTTACAAGAATGTGCACGTACCATGCTTGTTGAAAGCAATTTGCCAAAGTACTTCTGGGCTGAAGCTGTTGCTACAACATGTTATGTTTTAAATAGAATTTTGATTAGGCCTAAGCTTAAGAAGACTTGTAATGAACTATTTTTTGATAGAATTCCTAAAGTATCTTATTTAAAGTATTTGTATGCAAGTGTTTCAATTTAAACACTAAAGATAAATTAGATAAGTTTGATCCTAGATCTAAAGAAGGTATCTTCATTGGATACTCAAATAGGAGTAAGGCATACAGGATCTTCAATAAGTCAACTTTGACTATTGAAGAATCCATGCATGTTTTATTTGATGAATCTCTGACTTCATCTATTATTATTGAAGATGATGAAACTGATTCATCACCTTTAAATAACATAATTAAATCACTAGAGCAAACTACCCTAACGGATAATTCGACTGATAAGGAAATCAAGTCAACTGATGTGAATCAATCGGCTGATGGACTAGTCAAGTCGACTAATCCTGTTGTGATGACTCAAACTTTAGCAAAATATTTTGTTGAAGTTAAAGATCATCCTCATGACTTAATAATTGGTGACATCTCACATGGTATTCAAACAAGATCTCATGTTAACATGATTTCTCATATGGCTTTCTTGTCGGATTTTGAACAGAAGAATATACAAGAAGTTTGTGAGAATGAATTTCAGATGAATGCCATGCAAGATGAGTTAAACAAATTTATAAGAAATGATGTATGGGATTTAGTTCCACGATGACCATACTATAATTGGTACCAAATGGGTATTCAAAAACAAGTTACATGAATCAGGACAAGTCGTTAGGAACAATGCTAAATTAGTTGCTCAAGGATATAATCAAGAAGAAAGCATAGATTTCGATGAAACATATGCTCCTGTTACTAGACTAGAATCAATTAGGATCTTATTATCTTTTGCATGTTTTATGAATTTTACACTTTTTCAAATGGATGTTAAAAATGTTTTTCTTAATGGTTTTATTAAGGAAGATATTTATGTTAAGCAACCACCCGGTTTTGAACATGAACAATTCCTAAACCACATTTTTAAGTTGAAAAAGGCTTTATATGGTCTTAAACAAGCACCCCGTGCTTGGCATGATCGATTGATGACTTTTCTTTTAGAAACTAATTTTGAAATAGGTAAAGTAGATACTACCTTGTTTATTAGGAAAATAGAGACCGATATCCTAATAATACAAATATATGTAGATGACATAATTTTTTGCTCTACTAATAGTGATCTCTGTCAAGAGTTTGCTAATACCATGAAAAATGAGTTTGAGATGAGTCACATGGGTGAACTCAATTATTTCCTTGGACTTCAAATAAAGCAGGCACATAATGGCATATTTATTAATCAAGAAAAATATGCTAAGGAATTACTCAAACGATTTGGCATGGATAGCACTAGTAGTAAGACCACACATATGGCTACTACTACTACACTTGACAAAGACAAAGATAAATTAGGTAAGAGTGTCGATCAAAAACTCTATCGAGGGATGATTGACTCACTCTTATATATAACTGCTAGTAGACCAGACATTATGTTTAGTGTATGTTTGTATACTAGATATCAGTCAAGTCCTAAAGAGTCTCACTTAAAAGCTGTGAAACGTATTTTAAGATACAGTAAAGGCACATCTGAGTATGGTTTATTTTATCCACGCACTGATAATTTTCAACTTTTGTCGTATAGTGATGAGAATTTTGCTGGTAGTAAAATTAACCGTAAAAGTAATAGTGGTACTTGTCACTTTTTGGGACATTCACTAGTATTTTGGTGCAGTAAAAAGTAAAACTCAGTATCCCTATCTACTACAGAAGCTGAATATATTGCTGAAAGTTTGGCTTGTGCCCAAATTTTGTGGATGAAACAAACCCTATTAGATTATGGTATTTCATTTTCAAAACCTGCTATTATGTGTGATAATACCAGTGCCATTAATTTATCTAAAAAACTGATTCAACACTCACGTACGAAACACATTGATATTAGACATCATTTTTTACGTGATCAAGTTTTAAAGGGAGATATACCTTTAGACTTTATTTTTACTGATAAACAAGTAGCAGATATCTTTACTAAACCACTTAAGGAAGACACTTTTATCACCTTCAGAAGAGAACTAGGAATTTGCAGTTTTCATCATATTTCTTGAATTTTTATCTTGTATAAGTCGACTTAAACCTAGTTTTCTGTCGACTGACAAAGTACTTTTTGTAATCTATTTTTGACTAAATTTTTTGTTCTGGAAAGTCGACTGTGTGTTGTACTAAGTCGACTGACAGAAGTATTACTTGATGTTTTTTCTATTTGATGTATAAATTTGTTATGATTTTGAAATATGTTTGTTCTTTATTGTTTCTTTCCTTCTTCTATTTTTTGTTGATGACAAAGGGGGAGAAAAGGATGTTTTTGTTTTAAAAGGATGTGTATGTTTTGTGCATATTATGTTTTGTGCATATTTCTAACTTGTGCATATTGTACATTAGTTAAGGGGAGCATCTTTAATTACTATTACTATTGTAAGTTATTGTGTTGTCATCATCAAAAAAGGGGAGAATGTTGATTCTTGGTTTTAATGACTACAACAAAATGCAAAGTTGTGCTATCACTTACATATTGCAGGGTGTATCAAGATCAATACCATGATGTAATACACAAAGGCAATGATGATTCAATGAAGCTATCAAAGAGAATTGATCAAGCCACAAAAAACTCAGTTCAAGCCACATTAATCAAGCAAGCTTCAAGATATAAAGACATTGGCTCAAGCTGTAGTCAAAGACTCGAGTTCAAGACAAAACTCAAGTGCTTCAAATGTGTTGTATTAAGTGTCTTGAAACAAACTGTAATTTTTATTTCTTTGAGTCTTAGAATGCTGTAATAGCCTTGTCACACACACTCACTCATATCTTTTAATAATTGAGTGTTTTACAAACTTTATCGTAACAAGCTTGAATAAGTTCAGCTGTTAAGTACCGGTCGACCGCTATTTGGCACCAGTCGACTGTCCTAGTACGAAACGATCTGAACTCATTCAAACTATGGCCAGTCAACTCATTCTGGCAACCCAGTCGACTGTTCAAGCTGTTTCGACAGTTTTCTGTTTTTAAACTTGTTTTTCAAAATCAAACTTTTACTACTGTTGTATGGCAGTTGGGATTCAACCTTTTAACGTTCAAACGTCTCTAACTCTATAAAAAGTGTATAGAGGTCATTTGGCAAAGGTTAACAACATTTACAATAATTTGTTTCTTAAGTTTTCAAGCTTTTGGTTTTGAAAAGAACAAGCCTTCTAAAAGCATTCATATTCACTAAGTCTTGGTTCTCTGAAAATCAGTCTAGTATAATATTGAATTTGTTTTAGACTGATTTCAGAAGTTGACCTATTAGCCACCATACAAAAATCACAAATCACAAAAAGGCTATAGGTTGTTGTAACTCTTTTGTTGTTGTTCTTCACTCACGGGTTGTGAGAGTGGTCCTCTTTGTTGGAGAGTAGAGCTCTAGGTTGTAGAGTCGGATTTTCACTCTAGCTTGTAGATTGGGTGTGCTTTCTCTAGTGGTGAGTGAGGTCTACGGGATTGGCAAAGTTGTTGTCAAACGCCATAGGGTATTCTTGTATTTGTTTTAAGAATAGTGAAAAATCTCAATTAGATTGCTTGGGGACTGGATGTAGGTCGGGATGACCGAACCAGGATACATCGTTGTGTACTCTGTGTTTGACTCTCTCTGTGGTTGTATTCTCTTCACTTGCATTTCAATTTCTTTGTGTGTTATTCGAAAACTTGTTGGGCAAGTCGACTTAGTCTCCTCTATAAGTCGACTGATCAGACTTGTTTAAAATACTCTTCGAACACTTGTCTGGTAAGTCGACTGAGTTTTCGCTATAAGTCGACTGATCAGACTTGTATAAAATACTCTTCTTATCTGTCGCCCCAGTCGACTGTATTCTCTTTTTAAGTCGACTGGATAGAACGAAAAGTTCAATTTGTTAATTATTTTTTATACAACACTATTCACCCCTCCCCCCTCTAGTGTTATTTGCCTTGCCTACAGGATCCAACAGGATCTTGAGATTCCAATAATTGGGTCATGTGTTATGAATTTTTTTTGGTCCAACTACTATGCAATTGTTGAATACTCTAGCTAATTGGTAAGTGGTTTTCTAATCTTTATGGACTGGAATTGAGATAGTCATCAACTAGAGAAGTGGAGTAGAAGTTTATATCTTTCTGAGTGTTCTGAAATCGTTGGATTTGAGTTAGTAGATGATGTGATATGGAAACTTTTACATGCAGCAATAAGTATGATTGAAGTCTGAACTTGGTGAAATTAAGATGATTGAATATTCTTTTCTTTATAAGCACTTTCAATTGAATTTAGATGTGATTCTCTGTGCTTATAACTCATGATGGAGTCATGATTGACATAACTGAGTTGGGATATAGTTGTATGACTTGATTTTCGTATTTTCAGCTTTTTAGCTCGTCTAGAACGTGTTTATGTCATAGGTTTGTCAATGACTAAATATTAGTAATTGTGTTTGTTTCACCTTATTTGCCGGGTATAAGGCACTCCCTTGGGCACCATTGTACTTCTCGCTGAGAGTCGCGGGCCGGGGACATTACTCGAAGATTGAAAGAGGTGTTGGCAATCGAAGAATATCGATTCGCCGTATTGGTTTTTAGTTGACAGACTCATTTGGGCTCAATCGATTAGACATTGAACGAGATTGGGATGAATAGCAAACTTTGGTAACTGGATTGTTCTTCTTAATTTCTGCTTGAGGACTGAGTTGGTGTTAGGGGTGATGCTCTATAATCCAATTTGATCTAAAGGCCAGCACTAGGTGGTGATAACCATAGTTGTCTCTTCCTGTCGTAAGGATACGGGCTGTGTCTTCTTACTAGCTCAGAACACGGGAGCCGTATCTCACTCTGTTAATTCCCGAGGTACCTTGATAAGAACGGGATGCTCCCTTGTTCAAAGTTGGTGGACATGAACGGACCATTGTGGATCTTCGGTGCCATGGGTATGCTGCAGTGTATCTGTAAGTTCGTCACGTCTGGTGCACCGGTTATTAGTGACAAACAGGAATACCCCGAAATTTTATAACTTCCTCAATCATGTGTACATATGGGGAACAGGAAGTGTACAATAGTAGAAAGTAATGCATATCAAGGGTTTGAAACCCTGAACTGGAGATGACGGCTTAATTTGGAGCGTATGTACTATGGGATGCATGCATGTCCAGAGTCTTGCTGACATTAGACTAAGTGCATCTGTTTTCTGTTCATTGTGTACCGTGCATTAGACTTCAGGTCATTGGCATACACTAACACTAGGAAATTAGGATGCACGTTTCTGTTTTCATTCAAAGACTGATTGTGATTGCTAGTTGGAGATCGCTATATCCTTATCAGCATTGCATCAGTATATGTACTGACGTGCTTACTTAATCAGGTGCTAGATACCGGGTCGCGAGTACGGATGACTCATGACAAGCAGGGCATCCAAGTGGAGTAGCAGTGTACATGCCTACCATTCGAGCATTAGACTTCAGGTCATTGGCATACACTGACACTAGAAAATTAGGATGCATGTTTCTGTTTTCATTCAAAGACTGATTGTGATTGCTAGTTGGAGATCTCTATATCCTTATCAGCATTGTGTCAGTATATGTACTGACGTGCCCACTCAATCAGGTACTAGATACCGGGTCGCGAGTACAGAGGACTCAAGACAAGCAGGGCATCCAAGTGGAGTAGCAATGTACATGCCTACCATTCGAGTGGGTACAGAAATATCAGAGTAGTGCAGCGGAAGATTCGAGCTACAGAGTGCATCTCAGGGAAGCAGCATGACCACTCGGTGAAGTTTTCAGTAGAGAGCAGTTGACTACCATTCTGGGTGGCAGACGGTAGCTGTTACAATGTAGTATCTGTAATAAGATTGATGTAATTTGTATTCCTTGTTTTAAATACAAGATGTAATTTTATAATGTAATGACTTGATGGTAATAAAAGTTTTTAATTTCCGTGTTTTCAATTGGATTTCTGGTAACGGGGATCCGAGGCTTTACAATGGCTATTTTCATCCACTTGAATATTGCTCCCACAGATTGATGCATCATCCATAGGGTCACTTCCTATAAAGTGAGTGCTCCTTGAGCAACTTACTCATCCTCAGTCTCTATAGGACTGACTACTCCTACTGTTGAGAGAAACTTCCCTAATTCTTCAAAGTGGAGAATTGCTTCAGTGCGATAAAGTGCATGGCTGTTGATGATTAACGGAGACATGCCCCCCTTCGTCGAGTGTGTTCGTACTTTCCTCTTCTCGATCGAACTCTCAGAGTTTGTAATCTTTCCTCATTTGTTTCATGCTGGGAAATTCATCCTCGATGAACATTACATTCCATGACTCTATCTTTATTAGTCTACAGTATAGTTTTTCGCATCTTAGAGAGTTCAGGATAAGAATACCATTACTTCAACAACCCCATTACAAGACCAAGTCCCCATTGCCCTGGCAAACGCCACTGGGTGCTCTAATCTGGATCGCAAGGTAGCTTTATTCTCTTTGGGCTCGACTTCCACACTTGAAGAGCTGTAATGTGCACAAAATTGGTAGCCCTCCTAAAGGCGCAAATGGCGTAAGCTAAGTTTTTGCTCAGCCCATAAATCATCACGTGTTAAGGATGCAGCCGTCAATAATGCATCTCCGAGGTGGCAACTTGGCACAAGCGATTCCAAGTTACCGTGTCTTCAAGACAAGTTCACATGCAACTAGTACAACTTTAATGAGTTCACCTAATAGTTCGTCTCCAATTAGCCAGGCCTACCTAGCACCAATTTGATCAAGTCTTAGGTGCCAAACCTTACAGTTTGCACCTCACTTGCAATATATAAAAATGAAATCATTCTCATAAAAATATTGGAACCAAAAAGGTGACCAATGCCAAAAGGAGTTTTTGAATTTATCATAGTAGAGAGAATCATAGAGAGCCTCATGTTAAGAACTAAATGTGAGTCTTCAATATGTAGGTCCACACGATATATCATGTAGGAATAGACTGGGTAAAACTGCAATTCTAGTTGGCAAGAGTATGGAACATGTCCTACATGAAAAATTGTGTAGCATCCTAGTACATGCTAGTAACTCACTAACTCGTTAGGAGGAAAGATGTAGCCCATTTGCCTGATTCCAATTACGAGCAAAGTGTCATAATCTTTCTTTAGTTCAAATTGCACAACCTTAAATTTATCTATATTCTTGCGTATGGGTGCCTTTACATTTCTTTGCTTTACCCAAGGTGCAATGTTCAAACTGTTGAGTTGGAAGCATTCCCGGGTGCTCTCTTACTATGGTGCCTACTTTCCCTAAGCTTCATCATTTGAGATGTAGCAGCCCTAGCAAATCTAAGGTGCTTAATCTCTAAAATACTTCCAATAGGGTAACAACCATGATGAACAGGTTGCTCACAAAATAGGCTATGGCCCACAACGATTAGTTCTAAAATCTAATGATGAGAACCATTAGCGGGTAGCGATGGTCGGCGGTGACCCCTTTCTCCAGAGATTCTTTCTCTCTATCTACGACCTTCTTCGACTATCTTATTCTAATACAAAAACTGTAATATCCCAGTCGGATATTATAATTGTATTATGATTATTTTTAAAATTAAAATACTTTTATGGAAATTATCTAGTTTTATTAATAAAAACTTATCTACATATATATACAAGTACTATATATGTATTGTATCGGTTTTGTGCACTTGTGTAAAATCCTGTAAAATGCATTTTTGAGAAAATATCTGTAAAATCCCGGGCTAATATAATAAAAATTATTACTTTATTATTATTTTATTTTAATTTTTCAGAATTGAAATTTTTTTGGTGAATATTACCCGGTTTAGTTAATAAACATTATCTATATATATATGAGTCTATATACATCTGTATTATATCAAATTGGTACTGAAATCTTTCGAGCTGGTAATAAAATTATTTTTATTATTATTTCTGAATTAAAATATATTTGGTAGAGATTATTCGTTTTAACTAATAAAATTTATCAGTATAGACAGATATATGTACGTATATGTACAGTATCGATTTTGTACGTTTGTACGAAATCATGTAGTATGTGATTTTAGAAAAATACCTCTTATTTTGATCAATCATGATCAAAATGAAGGGTTAGGATTGGATTAGGGTTTGATTGCAATTTAAATTTACAAATTGAACATCAAATGTTTTGAGCCACAAATGAGAAGACACAAGTGGCTTCTTCTCATCCCACAAGCCCATCTCCTTTTCTCTTATAAAACCCCCCCCTTCTCCATTGGCCGGCCACACATTTCCAAGGGCAAAAACCCTATTTCATTTTGTGTTTTCTCCTTCTCATCTCATTCTCTTTACTTCTTTTACTTGTTTTTAATTTTAGAAAGAAAAAAAATTGAAAAGAAAAGAAAAGAAAGAGAGATCAAAATCAAAGAAAAAGAGTGGGTTCTCTTTTCATTAGGAGCAAGAACAAGGAGCAAGAACAAGGAGAATGAAGAGCTAGCTAGTTCATCCTACAACCGATTTGGGTGGGGGTTTCTCATCTTTGTCTTGTTGTTCCTGTTTATTATTTTTTTATGTTAATAGATTATAGATTTTGGACAAATTTCATTTTCTTATGATAAGGGTGGACTAGAATAAAGATTCATATAAAGATTGAAGTAGTAGTACACAAAATAAACCCTAAAGATTCAATCTTGTAGTTTAGACGGTTAGAATTAATTACCTATGCTAAAGGTAGAATCTTGAGCCCAAATTAATTAGAGAGGTTCTTATATATGTTATTATCATGCTCTCATTATTATAGAATTTTCTGGGTTAATTTGATGGGTTAAACACATCATTTCCCCAAAACAGCAAGTTTTGCAACAAAACTGTTGTTTTGATTGATTCGACTTGCGTTTAAAGGACTGGATTTTGAGTTCCATGAGGAATCTGAAAAAGTGTTTAACTAGAGAGTTGTAGTAGATGTTCTCCCCTTTCTAAAATTTCCTATTTGGTTAGATTCCGATAAGTATTGCAAAAGTTATGAGCTTTACAAATCTCAGCAGCCAGTTTTTTGGCTAAAACTTGCTATCTGGATGGTTTGAAGTTTTTGCACCTCTTATTGATTGAATCTAAAAATGTGTTCAACTAGAGAGCTGTAGTAGTCTCTTAACTTTCCAAAATTTTCTATTTAGTTAGATTCCGATAAGTATTACAAAAGTTATGAGCTTTACAAATCTCAGTAGCCAGCTTTTTTGGCTAAAGCTCGCTGTCTGGATGGTTCGAAGTTTTTGCACCTCTTAATGATTGAATCTGAAAATGTGTTCAACAAGAGAATTGTTGTAGAGTCTCTCACCTTTCCAAAATTTCCTATTTGGTTAGATTCCGATAAGTATTGCAAAAGTTATGAGCTTTACAAATCTCAGCAGCAAGCTTTTTGGCTAAAGCTCGCTGTCTGGATGGTTCGAAGTTTTTGCACCTATTACTGATTGAATATGAAAAAGTGTTCAACTAGAGAGTTGTAGTAGATTCCCTCACCTTTAAAAAATATCCTATTTGGTTTGATTCTGATAAGCGGAGCAAGAGTTATGACCCTTACAAAATTACAGCAGCTGGCCTTTTGGCTGAAAGCTCGCTGTTTGGATTAATTGAAGTTTTTATACCTTTTAATGACTGAATCTGAGAACATCAACTAGAGAGTTGTAGTAGAGCTTCTCACCTTTCCAAAATGTCCTATTTGGTCAGATTCCGATAAGCAGAGTAGGAGTTATGGCTTTTACAAATCACAGCAGCCAGCTTTTGGCTAGAAGCTCGCTATTTAGATTGCTTGATATTTTTGTACCTCTTACTTACTAAATTTGGAAAACTGATCAACTAGAGAGTTGTAGTAGAAGTTCTCCCCTTTCCAAAATGGCCGATTGTGTTAGATTCCGATAAGTATAGCAAAAATTGTGAGCTTTACAACTTTCAGCTGTGAGCTGTCTTTTGTTGTTCTTGAATTGTGTTCAAAGACCGGGAAATTGAATTTCATAACGAATCTGAAAAAATAATCAACCAGAGAGTTGTAGTATATGTTCCCACCTTTTCAGAAAGTATAATTTTGTTAAATTCCGACAAGTAGAGCAAAAGTTACAGGCTTTCGAAGTTTCAGCTTTTCGGTTAAGAAATCTGTTATTGGTTAACTTTTGCGTGTGTTCAAGTTACCGGATTTTGAGATCCTTACGGAATCTGAGAAAGTGGTAAACTAGGAAGTTGTAGTAGAAGTTCTCCCCTTATCAAAATATCTATTTTTGTTAGATTCCGATAAATAGAGCAAAAGTTACAAGCTTAAGAAGTTTCAGCTTTGCTGTAACTTTGAGCTGTCTTCTATTGTTTTGTATTGTGTTCAAAGGACCAAATTTTGAGTTCCTTACGAAATTCAAAAAAGTGATCAAGTAGGAAGTTGTAGTAGATGTTCTCACCTTTTCAAAATGTCTTATTTCGTTAAATTCCGACAAGTATAGCAAAAGTTATGAGCTTGGAAAGTTTCAGCTTTTGGCTGTACTGTTATTATTTGAAGTGGTGTTTAACGGACCGGATTTTGAGTTCCTTACAGAATCTGAAAATATTTTTAACTAGAGAGTTTTAGTATATGCTCTCACCTTTCTAAAAAGTCTAATTTCGTTGAATTCTGATAGGAGTAGCATGTTTAATTGCTTCTAGGTTTTTAGAAGGCTTTTTATGTTACTTTTGTGTATAAAAGATCAAGTTTTTGTTAGTAAACTTATACACGAAATTCTAGTTCCTGTAAACTAGAGTTGTCGTGAATTGTTAGTAGTTTGAATCATGCACTTGATTATGAGTAATAAGTATTCCTTGTGCTAATAAGTTATGTAATAAGTATTGGTCCATCTCATACATAGCTCACCTGGCTCGTATGTAGTTGTTTATTCATGCGTAGCTCATTGGGCTCGTATGTAGTAATTGTCTTGAATAGATAGGCGATGAGTGGATCCGAGGAGATCTTAAGAAGTCTAGATTGAGTCTTGGTAGATTGTGTCAACAATTATTACACTCTCTTGAAGAGGGACACGTGTGGTACTTTTCATGATAAGTTTGAAGCACAGTAACATGTCTCGCTTGTTTGAATCTTTTGGTGCTGTCTCATGGCAAGTTGAGAATACGACTCTAGGTAGAAAGTACCTTGTAGCTCGTACGGCCCCATTTGGTTGGTTAGGGTTAGTGACATCGTTAGGGTAGTAACTGTTACTTAACCATTTTTATATATGAATTGCCGAAGGGTGAGAGTTGGTGTTATGGGTGATACCTTATAATTTGATTTCTCCTATAGGACGACACTAGGTGGTGTTGGGCTTTTTCATGATTAGTTGGGAGTACGGGATCCGTATCGCGGCTTTTAATTCCTGAACTGCCATGATAAGAATCGGAGGTTTTCCTAGGGAAGTAGACCCTACGATTCAGTTACGTTCTATGCCTTCTCTTGTGAGTTGAGGGCACGGCTCAAGGTTGTCTAGTATCTTGGGGTTTGTGTTGGGTTTTGAGTGAGGTCCGGTTCGTCGAGTAGATAGTGGTAAAAATAGACACCACTATTGTACTGTAGCAGCAGAACTAGACCGTATCTGCAACCTCACCAGTCACGTTGTATCTGTCAAGAACAGGAAGGGTACAAGAGTAGAATTCATGGCGTGGGTTCAAATTCCTATATATGAAGAAACGGATTGATATGGGGCATATGTAGTGTGGGCTGCATACTGTTTCAGAGTCGCGCTTGCATTAGAATAAGAGCATCCTTACATTAGTTAAACTTGCATTAGAGTCTAAGTCATAGCATACACCGACACATCAATTATATATATACATGTTTATCTTTTCATCAATCTATTTGTTTAAAAGTTGAGAATCGCTGTTAGTCATCGGCCTTAAAGCGTCAGTATATATACTGACGTTCTCACTTCAATAGGTACTGGAATACAAAATTACAGGTACTGGATCGCAGAGCTACAGTTACAGGATTCAGAATGACTCAAGGCAAGAGAAGCAAAGTGTTGACTTTATTTCAATTGTAACATCTATTATAAATTTATTTATGTTGAGAAGCATCCAAGTGAAAGTACCAAGTGTTATATATTATTCATTGTACTCTGATGTAACTTTTATTGAAAGTTTGTAAGACTTGGGCTTATATGGCATTATTGTAACACTGATGTAATGTATTACATTTCTATAACATTCGGACTTGTAATACATTAGTGTTGAATAAAAAGTTTTAAATTTTCATATTTTTCTATGTATTGTGGCTAATTGAAGGAAAAGATTTTGGCTTATGTCACGGTTTCCTTGTATATGAAAATCGGGGCGTTACAAAAACGGACAAACTCATTGAGAACATCAGTGGGATTTTTAATTTGAGATAGCCCCCAACATTCAGACACAATGTTAAAGGTCGGTTTCAACAATCAGCTCCACTCCCTGAGGGGTAAAGAAATCGTATTCAATGGTCAGCAGGGAGAACCAAAAAAGATAATAGCAAGAGAAGGTTTTCAAAGCTCTCTTTGGCAATGGGAAATTCCAAGAATTTCCGAGGAGATTGACTATGCGCAAATGCTTATCAACATGCAATACCACTGCTTTCACACAATTTATATCAATTTATGTAAAGATACGAATCAATATCACCATTAGGAGTATTAGGTGTAGTGGTAGTGATGTAGTGGTAGTGATGTTAAAAACCGTTCTCAATTATAAGAGAAAATTGGACATGATGTAAAAGTTGTAATCCTCGCTTCCAACTTCCTCTCTAGACGAGATCAGAAAACATGACATCTCTAATGCTACGACATTTTTTTAAAACAAAAAATTCAACACAGAGTGATATATCAGAAAACCATGTACAGAACGACGAAACAACCAAAAACATCATGATCAATACTCCCCCCTCCCCTTCAGGTGGCATGGTCTACAGTAAGCTCACTGACATAGATCAATTTAGCCCCATAAAAAACAGTTGTAAGAGAACAATATTACCATAAATTTCTACGTTGTTCCTCTCAAATCCAATTATTCTTTGAAAAACTCAAAATCATCGATTACAAGAAAATTAATAAAAATGTCAATAAAGATAAATTATTATATTCAACAAATGTAATTCACTTGCTTTGCATGTGGGGGATTGTGGTAAACACACTCTCTCACAAAATTTTCAGGAGCAAAAAATTAATTCACAAACTGAAAATTACAATATAGCTCTTGTACTTCCACCAGTAAATTTGGCCTCTATCAAGTTCCAAAGATATTATTACATTCATCAAATAAAAAAGACCTTAAAGAGTGCCCACATTGCCACACATGCAACCAACAAACTGTAGTTCATATGTAAGGGAAATCTCATCTCCTCAAAACCCAATATACAGTTTATCATAAAATAACAAACACAAGTTATTTTCTAGAGTACGACCCTTTCATCGACATAAAGTAAACACATCACAAACAAAGATTTTTGGAACATTTTATTTTTACTTACGGCGCTGTCAACTTGCACAAAACAATGTTATAACAGTAAAACACAATTTTACTTTTGCAAGCTCTTGGCAACGAACCCAACTTTGTACCTGAACAAGGTTTCACGTACAGCGCATCGATAAACAATCTCTTTACTTGACCCGCCAAAATTGGCTCATTAACCTCTAATGAAAGTGAAAAAAATTATTTTTAATTAATGCAGGTATATTATGAATTATTTTGGTTGCTACCAAGTTTTGGTCAAATTAAAATAATTTTAAGCAAGCCCAAAAAATATCTCTTCTAATAAAATATTCGTACTTGCCACTAAAACAAGTAATTTACAATTTTATTTGAATCCTTGTGAAAATGGACCCGACAAAAAAAATTTGTAGACCAAGAATCACTCAAAACTGACTTATTTAACCCATAATCGGTTTCGGTCAAACCTGGTCCAGTTCTGTGTTGGGTTGGGCTTTCCCTAAAAAAATCCACACATTTTACCCAAGTCATTTGGGTTGGATGTTGGGCCAACTAGTTGATTCAATATTGAATTGGCCCTGACCAAGCCCAAAAACCAAGTCAGATTCAATTCAACTCATTGCTAGTTAATTTTAACCAATTGGGTTTGGTTTGGATCTCCCAGAAATCCAGAACACATCAATCCAAACCCATACCAGCCATTCCATCCACGTGCGCAGCACGGGTCGGGTGGGATTGTTGGATCCCATATCCAATCTCGACCCAACCCACAAACCTCTATCCTCCTTTCTCATCTGTCCCGACTGAAACCCACTGGAAGCTCCAGCCTGGTGGGGATTAATCCCGGCCAGTTGGGCGGTGGTATTGGCGGAGTCCGGTGTAGGTGGCGGTGGGGTCACCTGAGGTGAATGGAAGCGACGAGGATCGACGAAGGCAACCCAAAATCAAGCCATCTCCGTCCTATTTCACCAAAAATTAACAAAAATATATGGGTTTCATCTCTATTCCTAGAATTTAGTGATAACAACAATGGTGACAGTGGTGATGGTCGTTGATTGGCCTCTTCTTTTTCTGCGACCACATTCTTCTCTTTTACCACCAACCTTCGCCGATAAACGATTTGCTCAGGTGGGGAAAACTCCTACTAAAGCAAAAACATAGTACAACGAGATGAAAAAGAAAATAGCAACAACGGTAGGATTTTCTCTACTTCCTATCATCTTCCTTCTTCTCTTTCCTTCATCAAGCACCCATCACCAAAATTAGAACCTCATAGCCCCATTGAACAATGTCAAGTGTTCTGAATAAAGACCGCAAGGTAACCCTCGCTACTCGAACATAGCGGTGGGGCCCAGTACAGGACGGCCTGCAGCACACCTTCAGGGTGGCAACGACGGTAGCAAACGGCGGACAACAAAAAGAATAGAATGAGAATCTTTTGAAAAGTAGAGGTTTTAAATAAATAAAAATATATAATTTCAAAAATTCAAAGGCAAAGTTGATAATTTAACGACATAACTTATCCCACGTTAATTCTTAATAATTAATCTACCAACTAAAAAAAATAAAGTCAAAGATTTTATTCATTAAAAAACCTGACAATAAATTTTCATAGAGATCACAAAATTATTTAATAAAAATTTGACCTTTCACTAAACGGTTTTTCGGGATTTAACACAAATACAAAACCACAGATCTAAACATTTAAGCTTTGATACCAATGTTGACTATCACTGTCAATCTACTGCAATTTATATTAACATCACAGGTATGACATATAGAGAGATCATAGAAACATAAAACCCTAGAATGATACTACAAGAAGTGTTAGTCTTACATTGGATTTTGCTGTTGCGGAAGCGGAAATGACAATCTTCTTGATAGCCTGAACAACGTCAACGAACAACTTAAACGGTCAGTGACGAGTCCTACTGACGAGGACACGACTTTAAATTCCACAACTTCGTTACAAAGGTGAAGGGAAGACAAGTATGGAGGAGAGCAACGAGAGAGAACTCCATTATCTTTGTATGGATCTTAATGGATTGATATGCTGATATAATCTACGTCATATATTGTGTCTAGGATCTTGTGTATTCTCAACCCTAGATCCCACCCTTCTATTTATAGGGGGGGGTACAAGAGTAGTATTTGTGAGGCAGGAATATATTCCAAATATATTCTTTCATCTACTCATTTATCTATTGCCAGAAGAGGGTGTATGATATGTGTAAAATCAGAGTTGTACAATCTCAATGCTTATCTCAAAGCTTCTTAGGGCCAATATCGTAATTTTTCGAGCAACTGCAGGTCCACTAGAAAAAAAATGGATCGTCTTCACGCCCATCAGCTCAACCAGAACCACAATTAGGGCCTACTTACAACCTAAGAAAGAGGGATCTCTAGCTAATTACAATTGTCTGTCAAATCCCATCAAATCAGGGATTAAATATTAACTATATATCTTCAGTGTGAGAATCTCCAACAAAATCTCATAAGATACCTTTTAAAGTATATCTTCTATAACTGATTCATAGCCTATGGATACCCTCTCCTCTCAGTCAAAGGTAATCAATAATTTTCCACCAAAAACTCTAATCTTCTTTCTGAATTACTTACATGAGCATCATATGGTCTTTCACCGGAGCTACCTCCGTGTTAAGACTGAGTAGGTTCGCTGGACGTTTCTTAGCCTTCTAAATCCCGATTCTGACGTCCTCAGCCATTTAGATTTAGATCTTGATCGACGATCCAGAACATAGCTTTCCTCCTAAAAAACTAATTATTTTTTTACTCCCACACCAGAAAAAAAGTAGCAAGAGATTTTCGTCATCAGCTGGAAAGCACATATCTGCCTCTCCAATCAAATCTAACCACCGGTAACCACTCCCAACCATGGTCCCCAAAAAGACGAAGGCGACTGTCATCAGCCACCCAGCCGATCCTCTTCCACTTCCTCTTCTATTGCCACCACCTCGCCCGTCACTATAGCCTCCTCCCGGCGGGGCTACATCAGCAGGCTACCATCTCAACCGTCCCAGCCCCCATCCAATCATAAACCGGGGGTCAGTCTGAATGGCCACTAGGTCCACAATGACCCTAAAACAGCCATACCTCTGGGACATCATCAACTCCTGACAGCAGGGGACAGACCTTCGCCGTCATCTAGATGAGAGGCTCTTCGGAGGGGATGATCCTAACTCAGAGCAACCCAAAAGTCAAAGGAGTCCTTCACCTCAACGGCGAAGGTCCCGTCGAATGTCCTCACCACGAGGATGCAGATGTGAGTGGAGACCAACTCCTGTTAGTCAGTGAGCTCCCAGTATCAGCAAAGATGCGGAGGCACCCATTACTCGAGTAGAGTTTCATTACTTCAAAGACCAAGTGCTCGTAGCCCTCTAGTTGCCCCGAACAGGGATTGTCAAACAAGGGATCATCACCCTAGAACCGTTCATCAAGGAGTGTCCTACTGGTCAACTCGATCCGAGGGACGAGGAGATGTAGTCCCATGTCACCTTAAAGTGAAGGAGGACTACCTCGCTCGGATCGGCCAAAAGGAAGAATGCCTAGGTAGGGGATACTGCACCATTCAATCTCCCGTAGCTTTATCTATTCTTGATAATAACAGGAAGTTCGTGATCGAGGATGGTACCCCCGAATTATTAGTGGACGTGGGTTATTCCCCAAATTTTTTTTGGAGATGAGTTATAATCACAGCACCTGGAGATGGAATATACTCACAGAATGTAGCCTGGTGCGCGGTACCCTCAGAATGATACATAGATGTAGTGAGTGACCTCGGATGCCTATGTCTTAAATACTTCTTCACCGGGATTGGTTTGCATAGCGAAAGATTAAAGCTTATAATGAAGAGAATTGTTAGTGGCTTGCATTCAGAACCTTTGTTGTATAGGCTTCATATAATTCCAAACAAGTGTGCATTAAAAAAGAGCATTGTGTGCATTTCTGTGCATTATATTTCTAACATCATGGCATACACCAACATACATAAAATATTTACTTTAGATATTCACATTATTTGGCATTTAATATTCGAGTTGGTGAGAAAGTTAGAGACCGTTGTTATTATCAGTTTTACATTAGTTGCAGCAACTAACGTGCCCATAGTTGGCAGTTTTGCAGGATCGTTTGTTCGATGGATGACATGGAGTAGAGTTTTTCCGTGTGGTCTAGTAGAAGTTTGAAGTTTGAATGTTGTGAACAAATTGTCATTTCAAGTGAAGCCATAATTGGTTATTGTATTAAGTGGTACTGATGTAATTAAAGTTTATTTCCCACGTGTATTGTACTGTGTTTGTACTCAGTTTGAAGTAAATGATTCTGGATGTCTCACGGATTCCCAATGTATTGAATTTAGGGCGTTACAACCTGGATTGAGGCCATGGACTGACTTCATGGTCGTCAATGTGAAGCCAACCTACAATTCCATCTTTTTTCGACCTAGCCTAGCAGCTCTTCACGCGGTAGATTCAGCTTTCTGCATGAAGATGAAGTCCCCCACATCAGCATGGTAGGAGAAGTTAAGGGTAGCTTGGAAGCGGCTCGGGCATGCTATACAACTGCACTGGGGGGCTCAGTCCTCCTCCTTG
Organism: Hemerocallis citrina; assembly: GCA_017893485.1. NCBI lineage: Eukaryota > Viridiplantae > Streptophyta > Magnoliopsida > Asparagales > Asphodelaceae > Hemerocallis > Hemerocallis citrina. The sequence continues at coordinate 104,964,366 of CM030359.1, read as the reverse complement.
ATGCCATAGAACTCCCTCAAGAAAGGAGTCAAGTTAACTCCAAGCCGTTGGATAACCTAGAGGAGATTCCCTTCTCAAAGGATGATCAGACTAAGTGCTTTCAGTTAAGCGAAGCTCTTCCCCACCGAGTCAAAAAACAACTTGTTAGTTGCAATTGGGAAAACTGGGACTTGTTCATCTGGATTGCTACTGACATGCCTAGCATCTTCGAGGACTTGATTATGCACCGCCTAAGTGTGAATCCGAAGTCATACCAGTCCAGAAAAAGTGCCACAAGTTTGCCCCCGACAAGCAATATGCGTTCAAGGAAGAGGTCGATAAACTTTTGGCTGCACGCTTCATTCAAGAAGTTACCTACCCCAAGTGGCCAGCCAACACAGTCATGGTAAAGAAGGTAAAAGGCAAGTGGAGGGTCTGCATAGACTTTACCGACCTGAACAAAGTATGTCCAAAGGACTCCTTTCCTCTCCCAGCATCAATGCCATATCCGGACACGAGCTCCTTAGCTTCGTGGATGCATTCTCGAGATACAATCAAAACCAAATGTTTCCTTCCAGCATTCGGAAGAAGACATCCTTCAACACCGACCAAGGCCTTTACTGCTATCGGGTCATGCCCTTCGGACAAATGAATGCTGGAGTCACTTACTAATGCCTACCGAACAAAGTCTTCAAGAAATAGATCGAACAAAAGATGGAAGTATGTGTAGACGATGTGCTTTTAAAGAACCTTAAGAAAGAACACCATATCAATGACCTACAAGAAGCTTTCGATGTCCTACGAAAGCATAAAATGAGGCTGAACCACTCGAAGTGCGCCTTCGGGGGTCTCCTCAGAGATGTTCTTGGGATTCATGGTCAGTTAGAGAGGGATTGCAGCCAACCCTCAAAAAGATCTTAGCCATTCTCGACATATCTCCCTCGTCGAATATTAAAGAAGTCTAGAACTCACAGGGTGTCTCACCGTCATTCGTCTATTCCTCTTTAAATATGGGGAGAAGTGCGTCTAAAGCTCTCCGTGGATCAAAAGTCTTTTGTGGGGGCAAGCCCAGAAGAAGCTTTTGAATAGCTCAAGGAATATCTAACTAATCCTCCACTCCTAAGCAACCTTGAGTTGGGAGAGGTGTTTCTACCTCATATGGAAACTTCATATCAGACCCTTAGTGGCATCTTAATGAAGGAAAAAGATAGGGTCCAGATCTACTATGTGAGCAAAGTACTTGACAGCGCTGAGCTTCTGTACTATAAAATGGAGAAATAGGCATACGCCCTGATCACAGCCCCCCGAAAGTTGTGCCCTTACTTCCAAGCGCATTCCATCTCAGTTTTATCGACCAATCACCCAAGAAAGTGCTTCACTAGCTAGAGAAATTAGGGCGACTTATAAAGTGGTCGAGTTGAGCCAGCCCCACATCAGCTACCACCCGAGGGCGACTATCAAGGCCCAAGCCTTACCCAAGTTCATCGTCAAAAGCACTATCCCCAATCCCCGATCCCCTAAAGGAATGTGTAGACCTTCCAGTCTGAAGCATCTACGTCGATGAGTACTCTTGCACCAAAGGAAGTGGGGCCGGTGTCATTCTACTCTGCCCTGATGAGTTCATCCTGTCATACTCACCCTGCCTCAATTTTTGAGCCTCTTCCTGGCAAGTTACGACTCCCAATTTGTGGTAAGCCAAATCCTAGGAAACTATGAAGCCAGAGACGACCACATGATTAGGTAATTAGCCCTTGTTAAGAACCTCACATCTGCATTTCGAGGGGCTGAAGTCACCTGCATCCCCTATGAGGAGAATTGGCAAGCAGACGCCCTCTATAGGTTAGCTTCCTCTTCCTTCGAAGGACTAGATCACACAGTTCTCATTAAGGTCTTGCTCAAGCCAAGCATCGAGGAAGAAGCCTTAGAGCATTTGTAGTGTTTTGCCATTTACCCAAATTTTTCAAAAAAAAAGAAAAAAAAAGAGCGTTGTAGGCGTTGGCCATTCATCCAAAAATTGGGTTTCGCCGCTACAGTAGTCAGCTATATCTGGCAAACGAAATGGCAATTGCCAAACTATAGCAAATGAAAGATAATTTTTTGTCCGTTCGATCGGACGAAAGATTATTTTTCGTTCGAGAGATTTTTTTTTCACGCATACTCATCGGATGAGGATTTATTCCCCGTCCCTTTATTTATTTATTTATTTTATTTAACAAAAACATCTCTAACGAAACTTAATCTCCTGTCCTAGGATCCAGGTAAGCTTTGTGATTTTTTCTTTTTGGCTTGAAATGTCACTATCAGAGGATTTAAACAATTTTTTAAGGTTTTCTTTTAGGTTTTTTGTTTTTAACGTCGGACGGAAAATAATTTACCATTCGTCCTATTTGGAATTCAAAAAAGTCAAATTTTGGCTAACAACGACTATAGACCAAAGCTATTTTTGCTATTTGCTATTTGCCAAATACCCAAAATTTGCCTGTAACGACTACAGATGCTCTTAGAACTCATAAGCATCTTCCCTCAAATGCCCGAACATAATTTGATGAAACCTATGGTCGACTTCCTCGGCAAAGGGATCATCTCGATAGATCCTAAAGAAGCTAGAAAGACATGGGTAAGAGCAGAAAGGTTCACACTCGTTGAGGGGGTCCTGTACAAGTGCTCCTACACTCTGATAGATGATAGACCTTACTTACGATGCCTCTCCCCAAAGGACGCTAGGTATGAACTTAGGGAACATGAAGGAGCTGGTGGGGGCCACATGAGCGTGTGGTCCCTTGATCAGAAGATTCTCAACCATGGGTAGTATTGGCCCTCGCACCTCGACGGTGCGCAAGAATATGTTTGCTGCTACATCCCTTACCAGAAGTTCTCCTTGATCAAGCGGGTCCCCCAAGCTGACCTAAGTTCCATGTCGAGCCTGATCCCCTTCACCATGTCATGAATGGATCTACTCGGGCCATTTCCCCTACAACCGGACAAAGGAACTTCTTGGTCGTAGCCATCGACTACTTCACTAAGTGGATCGAAGCAGAACCGCTGACCACTATCACTGAACATAAGATTCGGCAATTCTTTTGGAAGAACATCGTCTGCAGATATAGGACTCCTCGGATTCTTGTCACCGACAAATGGAATCCAGTTCACCGCCAAAAGATTCTGCACCTTCTGCTCTGATCTTAGGATCGAACAACGTTTCTCTTCCATCTTGCATTACAAGACCAACAACGAGGCCGAGATTGCCAACAGACAGATCCTGAATGTCTCAATAAGTGGCTCATGAAGCTGCAAACAGGTTAAGGGTTGAAGAGCACTCGAGTGTACTCTGGTCCTACAGGACAATAAAAGGACCTCGACTGGAGAGTCTCCCTTCAATCTCACATTCAGAACCAAAGCTCTAATCCTCTAGAAGTTGGGTTGCCTTCTCCTCCCTCCTCTTTTTTGATGAAGAATAGAACTCGAATTATCTCTAGGAAAACCTTGACCTTGTGGAAGAAGTTAGCGAGAAATCTGCCCTACAAAGACAAGAAGGTTCGACCTACGAACTCGAAAGAAAGGGAACTTGTCTTAAGAAAGCTCGAGATCTCCTAGCCATGTAAGAAGGGAAAGCTCCCTCCCAACTAGGAAGGGTTATATAAGGACTCAAAAGTTGTCTGCCCAGGAGCTTACTGACTTGAAGACCTGGGGGCAAGGAGATATCAAGGACTTTGAACGCCGAACATCTGATCAAATTCAACAATGGTGCTTAGGGTGCTTTGCATGTTTGTACATATCCTTTGGTAATATCATCTCATTTGCTAGCAGTTCTTGGATCATTCTACTGCTTAAGTGGTCATACAAGTGGGTCTTGTGATATGTAAATATTGTGAACGAGTAATTTCCTAGTACCACTAATTGAGCAAATGAATGGGTAATATAACTCTGACTTAAAAGGTGTGGTTGAGATTAGATCAATTAAGTTGGTCTATCTACAAATTGCACAACCCCAACTTTTCCATTATAGTTTTAGAGATGATTATAGCATAAACCCCAAAATAAGCAAGATTACGGAAAGAGAGAATAAAAACGAATACCAAGAGCAGACTAGGAAGTAAATTTACACCTAGGGATGGTTCTTAACTAGCCAAGACTGATCATGATCGATAGCCCTCTTACAGGAAGTTTCCTGAAAACATATTTGATCATTAATAAAACCAAATCACTGATGAAGAAAGTAGACGATAGAGAAGGTTATGATTAAGTCACTACAAAAAAGAAGTCAAACCCCGGCGTTTGTTTTGCCCATTCCCGACGTTTATAAACGCCGGGTTGGGCCCCCCGGCACTTTCAAAAGTACCGCCGCAAGCACCGTGCTTTCCCCTGTCGGAGTTGCAGAACACTTTCCCCGGCGTTTGTATATACCGGCATTTCCAAAACGCCGGGGTATGTTGGTTTTATTTTTTAATTTTTTTTCCTTTAGAAGACTTTTCCCAGCGTTTTAAAATGCCGGGGTAGGGTTTTTTTTTTTTTTTTTAATGTCATTATATAATCCTGTTCTTCCAACAAACACAAGTTTTTGCTTCCACAACCTTCTAAAAGGTGAAGGAAATGACACGACTGTTGGCCATCCAACTTACTGTGGATCGGATGGGCTTCCAACAATGACAATCTGAATAAAAATTTTAAATGAAGGATTTCAAAATCAAAATGCACCATTCAAGACATCATCCAAACACAAAGATATTGCTTCCAAAACAATGTCACGTAGCTATTCACGAAACATCATCCAAATCAGCTAAGGTTCTACATGTCACACAAATCGAAGTCACATAGCTATTCAAAACATTCATCCAAACAACAAATGTTTCAAGTTAACTAAGCTGGTGGAACCGAAAATGAAAAACTAATTCATGTTTGGGCTGTAGTTAGCTACAATAGAAAATAGCTGCTGTTTAATCTCTCCATCTATGACCACAACTCGAGTTACAGCAGACAAAGAACAGTGTCATTCCTTCTTTCCCTTTGCAGTTTCCTGCAAACAAAATATCGACAATAATTATTTCACTTAACTATTTGGAAAGTTTTGAATAACTTATAAAATGTACTCAATTTGTTGAAGAAAACTGTAGTATTCATGACACCTCAGAAATGTACTTAATTTATATAATTTGAAATTTGTATCCAATTACATAAATTATGACACTTGTAGGCATGTTTCAGGTTTTTTCCAAAGTCTTTTGTTGGTATTAAAATATCTATTAACCATTTGCAATCTGCATTGGCCTTTCGGGTTATTTCAACCAATATTCTTACATTGCATTAAATTTGATCCTATCCCACTAATGAACCCAAGCATTTCCCAGTATTCAGTGCTAGAGTAAGCTGCAGGACGCACCAATCCCATATGAGACTAAAGGGCCCCCCCTCTGGTAGTAGAAAATGCATATTGGTACTGTCTCCTTTTTTTTCAAACGAATGTTAATAGTCATGGTTTTTTAAATTTTTGATAGAGTTGCAACTGGAAATGGACAATCAACATTATCCAATTATGAATTAATGCACAGTGCATGGAGGTATTTGCAACCAGGTAAAATCAAGGATTAAAAATATTAAATCAATTAAACTAAACTAACCTGGAAAAATACAGCTTTCGCGTAACTACACACAGCACAACGTACTGTCTTTGTACGAGGTAGTGTCGGATCTGCTGCAAAATCTTGCAGAACTTGAGTTCGCTCACCGACATCATGAGTTATCTCATTTCTATACACACAGTTGTTATCAACAATCTCCTGTGGAAGAAATGATGAGTGTCAAACAAAATTATTCAATAGTAAGTAACAAGTAACCAAAGATAGAATGCATTTGGTCACTATAGTCGGATAGAACTATCTTTGATATCATAACTAGTTAGTTGGGATGCGGCTCTGATGACATAGGGATGAATAGCCCCTCGTGTATTGCAAATTCGTTTACTGTCTCAATGAAAATGTTATTTATATATTGAATTTGGGGGGACAAATGAGCTTTTAACAGATAGTATTATAATTGCAACAAATAAAAAATGATGATAATTATTATGCATTTAAGAAATTAGACATACGAGATTTTTATCAGCTAGCATTATAAAAATATGTATTGCATGTGAATAGAAAGAATAAATAAGCATATATGTGTTATTGGAAGAAATGAGAAAAGCATTACCCTTAATATACAATTTGAATGAACAAATTTATTGTTTGGAACTGTCTACAAGGTCAATCCCTAATGTCAAGATTTGCAAAGCTCCCCCCCCCCCCCCCCCCCCCCCCCCCCCCCCCCCCCCCGCGCGCAAAGTTTCAAAGAAAAGAAAATATTCACCCTAATTTTATTGCGGACGGTAGAAACTCGATGTCATGTTTGATTCAATGAGCAAATTCATTATCAATCTTTGAAAGCATAAAATACGATTCCTTCAACTAAACCCTCATAATAACCTTTAAGCTTTGGTAGTTGATGGGGATATTACATGATCATAGAGCCACCCATGATCAAAATCCATTCTGACACAAACTAAAAGCAAAATAAAAGAAAGTAGCTGTTTCCCACAAACCATGTTTTGATGGTGAAGCAACAATGGGAGAGAAGAGAAGAAGATGATAAAACTCAGAAGAAACAGTAATGATATGATAAGCTTCTCATGGTGGATTTCAGAGCTGGTGGGTTGAACTCAAGTGCTTCAGATTCAGCTATCTATCTAGCTAGCATCATCCAGCTATTACCAGAATCAGCAATTGGACTAAAGAACTAATTACCACTATGCAACTTACTTTGCATGTCGGATGTAAGCTACTTTAAATTTGTTTCTCATTTTCTGTGTATGAGTGAGTTACCGATAGAAAATTATAAAAGACAGATATAATCAAAAGAGCAACAAGAATGAACTATCAATCTAAAAAAATTGGTCTAAGAGCTCATCTGGAAAGAACTGTGAATCATTGCTTGACATCAAGAAATGACAAAGAAAATAGGAAGTGTGGACAAACTAAAAGAAGTGAGGTATGGAGATTACTGTGAAACTCTGCGTTTGGTTTGTTGTTTTGAAAACAGTTTTCTAAAAATGTTTTGTGAAAACTGTTTTGTGAAAACCGTTTTCTGAAAATGAGTGTAAAAGCTGTCTGGAATAGTTTTCTGAAAACTGTTTTCTGAAAATGAGATTGTAAAACCTGTTTGGTTAAAAAAAAATCTGGATGCTGTTTTCTTAAAACTAGACTGTAAAATGCTGTTTGGTAATAAAAATTTTTTTACCCTAAACACACTTAACCTTAATTACTCCAACCATAATCACACTTAACCTTAATTACTCTAAACACAGCCGCCTAATACCCATCCTTCTTTTCTTTCTCCCGCTCTCCTCTGGCTTTTTTCTTCTTTTCTTTCTTTCTCCCGCTCTCCTCTGTCTTCTTTCTTTCCTTCTATTCCGCTGCTCTTTTTCTTCGGCGTCACCTCAACGAGGAGCGAAGCTCGAGGGAGCTCAGCGAAGAGGAGTGGGGCTCTGGCTCGGCATGTGGAGCTCGGCAGCGAGGCGTAGCGGCGAGCAGCTCGACGAGGACGAAGCTCGGTGCCACGAATGCACCATGGCGGAGCTTCAGATTATCACATCATACGAGGACGAAGATCAACTGTATTCGGTGCCACGAGCTCGACGATGCAGAATCCGTTAGTGGGCGACGACACGGTGGTGTCGAGTTCGGGGGCTCGACGAAGGAGGAGGGAGCTCGACTCTGCAGTGGGGGAGTACGGTAGTGAGGCGAGCTTGGTGAAGATGATGAAGAGCTCGGTGAACGATCGAGCTCAACGTCGTTGGAGCTCGACATAGTGGAGGGGAGATTTTCTCTCGTTTGAGCTCCGGTGCCACAAACGCTCGGATTTTTACGGCGAGCTTCGCGACTCCGGCAACAGAGGACCTCGATTGCGGTGGCGAAGAGCTCGTCGACGCTCGGAGGTGACGGTGTGGAGCTCGAAGATGGATATCGTTATTGGTCAATTATGGCGAAGAGGAGAGCTTGGCACCGCGGAGTTCGACGACGAGTTCTCATGAAGAAGATAGTCGACGAGGAGCTCAATGGGTCGACAGTTGAAGAGAGAGGTAGGAGGAGCTCAATGGAGCTTTGGGTTGTTTTCTGAAGAGAGAGGAAGAGGAAAAGGCCAAAAGGGGAAAACAACCTTTGGTTGTTTTCTGAAAAGATGCCCCAACAGAAAATGTAACCAAACGCATTTTTACAAAAAAATTTCCTGAAAACAGGCTCACAAAATGTATCCAAACGGGCCAATACTTACATAAGCACACACCATTCTACAGCCCTATGGACTAAATTGCACACTCATTAGCAATATTACCATATTTTATGTGCCTGAACTATATCTAATGAAAAATTTTGAACCATAAAAAATATTAAAGCGCTAGGAATACCTTGGATTACTAGTCAATGTTTAACTTGTTAAGCCAATTCCATGTTGTACCTGATAAGGTTACATTTTACCATAACGAACAATCGAAAGAGGAAATCAAGAGAGGCACTTAAAGTTACTCAGAAGCCTAGAAACCATTTGATCTCTGAGGAAAAATATCATTCTTTGCCAGATTTGTTCAAACTAAATTTTACTATAAATTAAAGACATTCGTAAGAAAGAATGATATGGGTTATATGAAAGAACCAGACTCTCCTTTCTTGAGTAGATCGATGAAATTACCCAGTAGCCACAAATGCGTATAATGACATAAAAATTAAGTATATGATATATTGTTGTATTACCACAATGCTCATATAATTGATAGCATCACGTTATTTGTTTGTTTATGAAAATATGTTTTCATCAAAGTTAAAACTCTTCAAATCTAAATCACCAATGAAATAACTCTGAAGATAAAACTAGTAGAGTAGAATTCCTCTGCCGATGAACTAAAATTGATGAATCATCCTCATCGATAACATTGAAAATAAAATTGCTAAAACATCTGAAAATGTTAATAAACACACATCCTTATCAGATGAAAAATAAAAATATAAATAGAGTTCCAACAATCTAAATATAAAAACCTTTGGGTCATTCAGCAAGAATACTCTCTTTGAGAGTGGCAACACTGGTGGCAGCCGGATACGTTTTCCGGCCAATCTTGATCTCAAGCTGCTCTTGTACTCCTACCATCTCCAAATAACTCCACAACCTTCACTGTGTAATTTAAACAACACATATAACAACTAAAACTAGATGCAGAATAAAAATAAATGCAGACTAATCAAAGAATATATTGCAAAATATATGAGCAAACACCGAATCTAACTAAACATAGCATTTATGAGAAATAAAACACCAAATCAGCCACCATACAAACAATAGAGAGACAGCAACCCCCGTTAGAGTAATATTCATGTGAAATTAACAAAAAATTAAACATGAAATTCATAAGGTTTTAGAACAAAAAATTAAACATGGAATTCTTAGGGTTTCAGAACAATAAACCGAAAGCTAAGCTCATTCCCTAATTTAAAACCTATGATGATTGACTTTCCTCTAAATTAAACAGGAAATTCTTAGGGTTTCAGAACAAAAAAATCAATCCAAAATATTTAAAAAAAAGAGATTTTATTTTGTGAACATGGGTTTTCAATCGTCACCTAGGGTTTCGGAGAGATATGGCAAAGGCGGCGCCGATGAGAGCGAACAATGGCGGGGGGTGGGCGGCGAGCGGCGAGCGGCGGCGGCGGCAGCGATGAGAGATAACAGCGGCGGGCGGAGGCGGTGAGAGCGAATGGCGATCCGTCTGTGTGAAATCGAAAAAAGAGAAATAGCTAGGGTTTCGGAGCGCGCGAATACGGAAATAGAGAGAGTGAAGTGGGGAGCGTGGGGTTTTAGAAAGAAACAAACCCCGGCGTTTTTGTATAAAACACCGGGGAATATTTGGACCCCGAAGGCATTTTTTTTACGAAGCACCAGGGAATGCCCCGGCAAAACACCCAAACGCTGGGGTAGTATCACCGGGTATTCCTACATATTTTGTAGTGAGTGTTTGTGCTCGTAATTGTCTGTCTTAACACAAATATTTGTCAGTTCCTGAATTTCCAAAATTCCCAATAGAAATATGTAGATGTGCTGTCCCAATGATTATATCAAGATGTTTTAGGCTTGAGAGGTAAAGAATTCATCCAACAACTGAACTCTACTATAGACCTGCAGGTGATATTTATCCCAAGGAGTCAAAGCATTTCGAACTCTAGTATAGACCTGCAGGTGATAAATTTATCCCAAGGAGTCAAAGGTGATATTTATCCCAAGCAGTCAAAGCATTTCAAATTCACTAGGGGTAAGTTGCTTTGTGCGCCTTATAAAAAAGAAACACTTCGCACAGTGAAATTTTATCTATAAACTTAGTTCTAACCACTAACTGGTGCAAACAATGATTTAAAAAAAACACAAAAAACAATAAAATAAAAAAAATAAAATAAAATAAAAACACTTGTGCAAACTGTTCATGTGTTCATGTGATATTCTGGCGGTGTTGCTCGATATTGTATCGCTCATATATATGTTCTCTGCAACCTCACACCCACTCAGGCTCGCTCCTCCATGGACAGGTGTGAAACACATGTATTATTGTCAAAGAATAAATCTGAAAGAGTACTCACAGAGAGCCTGCTTTGAAATCTGCCCAATGTGGTTTCTTGAGATAACCGTCTTCAAACTAACGCGAGCAAACAAGCATTACACTCCAGCTTCCATAGCCAGTATTCTCACACAATTTTTGCACTTCAAAAACAACTAAATTTCATCCAAATCAGGTATTTCTAGCATTGGTATCAGGTTGGGTCGGGTTCTACACTACCCGAACCCGGACCCGGACCCGTGTGCACCTAGTCGAGTTCTGGGTCTGGGTCGTATTAAAATATTCCTACCCGTTCGGATAGGAGCGGGAGTGTGAGCAACGAACGGAGGCGGCGAGTGGAGGATTTAGAATAGAGGAGAAAAGAAAAATGCATGAGTTTTGAGTTTGGAAGAGGAAAATTTAGAACTGAGGAGGAAAGAGGGAAGGGATGAGGAATGAATATTTATTTTTATATTGATCTTTTGAATTTTTTTTACGGGTCCGGGTTCAAGTCCGGGTTGGGTCTCTTTTGAGCAGACCCGGACCCGGATCTAAAAGTACAACAGATCCCATTTTAGGACCCGGACCCGGATAGGCCGGGTCGGTTCCGGTTCAATGCCGGATCCGGGTCGGATCCAGATTTTGGGTATTTATACCAATGCTAGGTATTTCTTCTTTCATAACAAGCTACTATATGTTGACACGCCACTACCCCTGGAAAACTCGGAGCCTGGCCTTTTTTTTATTGATTTATATCAAGACATCAACCATTACATACTAATCAAACATGCAATGAACATGACCGCGAACGCACATATAATAGGCATACCTCTGGTATTGTGTCTAATACATTACACATCGAATCAAAAGCAACTGGAACATTTTCAATACACTAGCAAAACACATTTTCAAATAAGTAATTTATCAACTCGTAATTGATCAACTCTGAGAACTCTCCCTCTGTCCCTCTCCCTCCCACCAGACCCCCCTCCGCTTCACCAGAGCATATGCTCCCCTCCCCTAGCTGTTCTACCTTGTTACCATGTCTTCTTGCTTTCCTTCTTCTTTCTCCCAACAATATGAACCACCGACAAAACAAAAACACCCATCAGTAATTTCCAAAGAGAGAAAAAACGAAAACCCTTACCCCTACCACAAACTTCTTCACAGCCAATTTAGCTCCTCAGTTCTCCACCGGCCTCTCTTCCCCTTACACTCTTACCCACCATGCTATCCGAACTAGAATTGAGTGGGTGCGAGCCCAATGAGAGGGCCCACCACCCCGTCAACCTTCCGATGACAGAATCACTAATGCCTGCTGTCCCTCCACCCCCTCTTCAGGAGCCTCCTCAGCCTATCGCGACTTCTGCTCCCATCAACTCTCCCCTCCCAACAGCCCCCCCCCCCCCAGAGAGGGAAGCCCACAGGCTCAGACAAGCGCACTCCCCGGCGCGTGCGCATCAACGACTAGAAGGGAGTGGCCATATTCATCATCGCCATGAAGTGAGACTGTATAGGGGACGGGCCCATAGAGAAGGTCCTCCTACTGGCCACCACAGGCGTAACCCCCCCCCCCCAATAGTCCACCATTACCCACAGAGAGAGGGGCTCAACCGCAGGGGTCACCCCCATAGAGAGGGAAGCTACCACAGGGATTACAACTACAGCCATCGCCGCCAATACCAACCACAAAGCCAATACAACTCTCACTACCAGCAAAAGAGATCAGAACCTTACAACAATGTTTCAGCTTCTACCCACCACCACAAATATCAGAAACACAACAAAAACCTCTACAAATCCGTTCAAGTACTGAACATCACCCCAACCATCACCACTCCAGTCCACCACCACAGAGGGACCCCAACCTTGCTTCTATATCCGGTGTCGAGCGGGCCCACGATGGGGAGCCGCAAGACGGGATTACAGAGGAGGTTGACTCTCTCGAAGGTGGGGAACAATGGGTTCTAGTTACCAAAAATAACAACAAGAGAAAGAGTAATTCCCCCCCCCCCCCCCAAATTCGAACACAAAAAGAAACAAAGGAAAGGGAAGAGGAAACATGTACCATGCTTGAATTGTGGCGATTTGGGCCATTACAGAAAGGATTGCATAAAAGAAGTAAGATGTCTCAAGTGTATGAAATGGAGTCACCTCTCGTATGTGTGCACTAATGTGGTAGAAACGATTGTTGATGACAAGCGCCCGATGAGCAGAGGAAGGTCTCCCGATAACCCAACCTTATTCGGTTAGCCAACAGCCTGGATACAATCAAGAACGAAGAGAATTGGCTCTGGCATTGGTGTGCAATTGCCAGAGTAAAGTCAGGGAAGCCATCGGAGACACTCCTCCTCCAAGCTCTTAACTAAAGGTGGCCAACGAGGGCCCACAGAGACTGGGTAGTAAAGAAAATGTGTCACTTACAATTCCTCGTGTTCTTTCCGTCGCCGGAGAAGGTGGTCGAAGTCACTGGCATGGGAGCAGTGGACTTCGGCCATTTCAGTTTGGATTTTTTTGCTTGGACACCCAGTTTTGGAGCGGAGCTACCACAAGGAGACAAGTATTGGATTTGGATACACAATGTGCCACTACACTTTTGGAAGAGGGAGGCCTTTCAAGAGATCGTTGCCGACTTCGGCTCCATCGAAGAGATCGACGAGAAGACAGTTCGCCGCTCGAAGATTGTGTCGGCGAGGATACTCATAAGGAGTGCCGACATCGCCCTGATGCCCCGGTTTGCTAAGTTATTCTCCTTCAAGGAGTCGTACCTGATCCGGTTTGTGCTCGACAAGCGAGCAGAGTCAAAGACAGATCATTCGGCCATCACTTCCCCCTCTCCTTCTGTAACGCCCCAATTTTTTTTTTTGTCTCCAAACTCAAATCTTACGATTTCTATATCACTTTAATCATAAACTAAGAAAGTTAATTTTCAGGAAAAATTTAGACAGAGTCTCCCCTGTAAATTTCGCCCCGAAACGCAAAAAGCTTACGGAATTCTGCTCAAAATTCCGTAGCTCACAATCCACATAATATTTTCATGGGCTCCCCAGGCCAAAATGAGCAGATACATACAGGCAATATAAAATAATGCTCTGGGGGCCAAACTCATAACGAATTATCAAATATCAAATAAAAACCATAAATTTCTTTGAAAACGAAGTAAAACTTTTAGAAAAACCTTTGTAAAACCTACCACAAAGCCCAGTACTCCACAACGAGGTGGGTACGGGTCACAAACATACCACGTCACCCCGCACTATACTCATCGTCATCTTTTACCTGCTTATATATCAAAAATACAATTTAAACCACAAATTTTACTATTCCCTCACTAGTTTATACAAAAATTTTAGAATAAAACTCCACCTTACACAACTATGCCTCACCTCTGCACTGCGGAGGACCTGAAAACAGTAGGGGATCTAGGGCAGTCTAGGGACTCCCTAACCCCCCAAATAATAAGGGGTTAGCCATTTCTGGGGTGAGTATAATTTAAAAATCTAACAAATAAATTAAATTGTATAACGAAAATAATTTAAACTTACAAACATCGAGTAAGAAGATACATCTTGAACCTCTGAACTTAAAAACATCATCAATACGGCTTTATATTCAATTACTCTTCAAATCTGTATCAAATTATAAAATTATCCATACTCACACATTCCACTATATATTTCACATCAACCTCATATCTATCCTTACTTTATATTCGCACAATACGAATTTTCCATTTAATCCATTCCTTTTCAATTTGAATCCCCTACACAAATACTTATCACTTCATAATTCATACCACCTCATTGTTTCTTTATTTCCATACATACTCACATAATGTCCCTAACTCTTTTCTTCATACTTTTATAACTACGCACTTCATTTTCCATTCATTTACATCTACGAACTCATAACTCATATTCTCAAATTCTCATTTTCATTCATAAACCCCTTTCTTTCTCAATTTCATATTTTATAACACTGCGTTCATTTATTCCTTATAACCCACATCATCACGTAAGCATATATCCACATAATACCACATTAATTCCTTTTTTTTTATGACAAAATATAACACTTAATTACCTATTGCAATTCACTCACATTTCATCACATCATGCACATAACACTTATTAAGTACTCATTCTTATCACATCGAAAATATGTTTTATAACTCATTCTCATCCCGTTATATCATTTAGCTATTTTTCAAGCTAATTAATGACCAACTTACTTTCATCTTCACTATAACTCAAGTTATCACTGATTTCACTTTCATTCACATCAATTTATATTCCATGCCCCAAACATAGTTTAGGGCAATAATATCACACCCCAAAGCCGATAGCTTGGGTAATAATCACCACACCCCAAACGCATAGTCTGGGTAATATCACATCACATCTCAAGAGTTATTAATTCACTTCAGTCATTATTCATCTTCACTTATTCAATTCTTCATTTCCATTAATCATAGCCCTATCATGCCCACTCACCCTGCGAATTATGCCAAGGCAGGTAGTTCCCACCATTTCCACAGAAACAGCGGGCAGGTAGTTCCTTGACACAATCCCAAGGTGGAACCATTCATATCATACTGTATTTTACTTTAATGATCACATACATAATATAATTACTTCGTACTATTCATAAGAACACATGCCTCTTTTATTATTCCATTTTAAATTAACCACGTACTGCATTTATCACTTCTTTTCATCCACTAACTCATACCTCATTTTCTTTCACATTTACTTCATTCACATCTGTTTTCTTTCTCATCCACAATTTACATTTCACTAACCACTTTCTTTACTACCCCATTTATTATTAACACTTATTTATTCTTTATTCACCACTCATAATACACTTACTTCATTATTTCATTTCAGCTTATACCAACCACTTCTCTTTCTCATTCACATTTCATATCATATTTATTTTACCCTAGGTCTATTCTAGAGTATCAATTCTCTCTCAGGTCTACCCTGAGGTATCATATCTCTCTCTGGTCCCACCGGAGGTATCTACTCTCCCAGGTCTACCCTGGGGTATCATATCTCTCTCAGGTCTACCCTGAGGTATCATATCTCTCTCCGGTCCCACCGGAGGTATCTACTCTCCCAGGTCTACCTTGGGGTATCATATCTCTCTCAGGTCTACCCTGAGGTATCATATCTCTCTTCGGTCCCACCGGATGTATCTACTCTCCCAGGTCTACCCTGGGGTATCATATCTCTCTCAGGTCTACCCTGAGGTATCATATCTCTTTCCGGTCCCACCGGAGGTATCTACTCACCCAGGTCTACCCTGGGGTATCATATCTCTATCAGGTCTACCCTGAGGTATCATATCTCTCTCCGGTCCCACCGGAGGTATCTACTCTCCCAGGTCTACCCTGGGGTATCATATCTCTCTCAGGTCTACCCTGAGGTATCATATCTCTCTCAAGTCTACCCTGAGGTATCATATCTCTCTCCGGTCCCACCGGAGGTATCTATTAAAGTCAACCGAAATTATTGTTATTAACATTTACTTTTCATATTAACATCACCCTTTATCATCATAACATCTCATCTTTTATTTACTTATTCGCATAAACAATGATCACGAATTCACTTACCCCTTTCAATGCATCACACAAAAGAAATATCACCATAATTAACATAAAAATCATCACATCATAATATTACACATCACAACTGTACTATATTATTTATTTTATCATTACCCCACACACCATGAGTATACCATACTATTTATTATCTCAATATTACATGATTGCATACGCCCAATAGATCAACACATCACAATATCATATATATATAAATACACCCATTACTTTACCATCACACTGGATATTCAAAATCACAACACACCGACATCTTATATAAATATAACTCATCCCCGTATATATATATATATATATATATATATATATATATATATATATATAACTAATTCATCATCTATAATTTATATCAATACCCAAGACGAGTATTTAATCGTTATATCGCATACCAACACCAAACACTAACTTCCCCTTACACCTACACCCTATTTTGGGATTCATATCCATCATTCAAATTATACTAAATTTTTTCTCAAAATAACAAGTACATAACTACATTCACTCACCTAGCAGCCCGTGAAGACCCGATGCGCCAGCACGCCGTTCCACATCCAAATTTACTAATATATCCTATTATCAGATTTCAACACAATTAAAGCTCAAATCATTCAAATCAATCACAGAAAATAATAACACTATTTCTAATATCACTCAGGCATTTTATCGAACGTCTGGAATGCACACGTGCATCGCACATAATATTTAAGTTCCTACGGGATGTTTATCCCCAAACAATTTCTAGAATCACCCCCAACTTATTATAATAGTTCTACTAAAATTCTACTGCTATAAAGGAAATAATTTATATATATAAAATGCTCATTTCCAAACCCAAAACCCTACTTTATTAACAACTTAAAATCTCTCTAATAATCCGCTAATTCCTCACATCTACCATTCCCAGAATCTCTAAATCTTCCTTCCCTAATAATCCTACTCAATAGAAATGAACCCAACCTAATTTTACACAATAAAATAAAAAGGGATATACCTTTCCAAAGTCCTCTCCGAAAATCGATGCCACCACGAGCTAGAGCACCCTCCAATTAGCCATCCCTCCAATTTAATTTGAAAATCATGGAGAGATGGAGCGGATTTGGGAGGAGAGAGGGAGGACCGACGATGGGTTCGTTCGGTCGGGATTGAAACCAGGAAGGGGAAGAAGGAAGAGGGAAACGGGGTTGGGTTTCTTCCGGCTGAGGTGAACGGAGAAGAAGGACGGAGGGAGGAGGTCGGGATGGTTCGCTGGCCTTCGCTTGCGTTCGGGAAAAAAAAAAGAAAGAAAGAACGGGAGGAGGATGAGGGAAAAGAGGGAGAGGGGGTAGTAATAATAATAGTATGGTATAATTACATATAGGCCCTCCAAATGCAAAATATTATAAATAAACCCCAACTCTTGCACTTTAAAAATAATGCTAATACAAATTACATAAAATTATCTCATAATAATCCTCCAAAAGTATAAAATAAAGTAAACAATGTTTCTTCACAAAAACTCAACTCAAACTCCAATATATCATTTGCATCAATACGACATAAATATTCATACCAATATCAATATTTAAAAATAAAATATAATAGGATATAACTTAAAAATAATCCTCACCACCATAAGAATATAAAAACGAATATTCTCGGTATTTTGAAATTCGAGGTGTTACACCTTCATCTGTGCTCAGAGACAACCGTTCATACAAACAGGTGGTCTCACCTCAGTGGGATCTGACCATTGATGGGGCTCACGAAGTGGAACGGGTGCATAGGGAGCTCATCATAGCGACGAGAGGGAAGGAGCACAGACATGAACACACGTTAGAGGGATCAGAACCAGGGGCGTGTTTCTTCGATCAATGATGGTCGAGAACGAGGCTTGACCATTAGATCCAACGGCCCAGATGGAAGGGAAACGGTGGATCTACTCTCACGATCTGATTTGGGAAGTCTCTACGCTCGAGGAGAGCCCCTTCGAAAGGAGGAGCAAAAGAAAGCCCAAAATGGTAGTCAACACCTCGAAGTTGGTGGGTGGAAGCGGCAAGGGAAGCAGAGGGTTGAAGCAGACTGTACAAGGGCAACACATGGCAAAAGCACCTTGGAAAATGGCATGCAAACTGACTTGGAAAGTCGTACTCCAAAGGGGCAACAGTTGGTAGCTTTAGGTCCAGGGTCAAGAGGGGAGACTTCCTCTTTAGGGAAGACGACGACCAAAGGACGGAGCGCTGCCAGAGACTCCGTCCCAAATGAGAGAGGCACAAGGGTAGGGGTAGAGGCACAGGAAAAGGGGAATGCTCAAAGAGAAAATAAGCTGAAGGGGAAAAAGTTTGGGTAAAAGCAACGAAGAGAGTATCGAAGCACCAATGATCTCGGTTACAACACTTAACCCTTCGATCACAATGCCCCAAGCCTTGAGTGTGATGCCAGCCCTAGGGAAGTCGCCACGTGGAGCACCTTCTGACGAAAGGGTTAGATATGAGAATAAGGTGTGCCCCAGTAACAGGGTTACTTATCCTGTTCTCGACTCAGAGAGAAGGAATGAACACAATGGAGAAAAGTTTGGATCTAAAGGGGCTTTAAAATTTGATATTGGGCCTGGGCCTTTTTCTTCGAAGGTTATAGGGGAAGTTGTAAGTGGGGAGTTTTTAAATGGGCCCAATGAGGGGTCTAGTTTAAAATAAGGAGATCTACAACCCATAGAGGGGCCTGTACATTCAAGCCCAAATAAGATTATCCCCGTCTCACCTATTGATATAGACGAGGAAGATCGAGATAATAGACTAAATCTCGACGATGATTGTGATTATTCAGAAGGAGAGTCACTTGACTCTGAGGGACTGGCTGAAGACCTTGCAGGTATCTTACCAGAGTTTGTACCCTCTTCTTTCCCACACTCACAACCATCAGATGGCACAGGATTTAGGGATCAGCATGTCGCTAAGAGGGCTATTGAGGAGTCCCTATACGACTATTTAGAGATTGCTGCAGCTGCGAAGTCGGCTAAAACAAGCATCGGAGGTACAGGCTCTTTCCTAGCTTCTGTTTTTAATTTCATGACTGATAACGAGATTTTTTATCTAGCTGAAATCCGTGGTCTTGTAGTTACCGATATTGATAGGAACGCCCTCCTCCTTAATCAAATTAGAGAATGGGAGACCGATAGGATTATTCTTAATTTAAACTCGATGTCCAAAACGAGTCACGTTTCCTCCCCTAATCGTAGTTAATGGAGGCCCTATTCTGGAACGTTAGAGGCCTCGGTAGGCGGGGCAAGGAAAAAATAGTTAAGGAAGTCATAGCCAGGTCAAAGGCTAACATTGTGAGTCTCCAAGAGACCAAACTTGCATACATGTCTAGTCTTAGTACAGTAGGGGAAAATCGAGTCTCCGAATGGAGAATGTCCCCATCAATTGGGGCGTCTGGGGGCATCACCCTAGGGTTTAACCCCAACATCTTATGTTGTCTAGACGAGCTCCACTGGCAATTTTCTCTGTCGGTATTGCTACAGTGAAAATCAAACCGATGGACTTAATCGATTATGGTGGTCTATGGACCGCATACTTCAGCTTCTAGAATGGCCTTCTGGACGGAAGTAAGAGCGATCCAAGCACAATGGCCACACCTTTGGGTGGTGGGGCGTGATTTTAACATAACTAGATTCACCTCAGAACACAGACACAGAGGTTCTAGTGACCTAGACAGGGAAGCATTTAATGAGGTCATCACGAACCTAGAATTGGTTGACATCCGCATCTCGGATAGGCTTTTCACCTGGTCGAACATGCAAGCGGCGCCCATTCTAGCTAAGTTAGATAGGATCTTGGTCTCCATGGACTGGGAGACCAAATTTTCATTGTCATCTGCTAAATTAGTCCCGAAACCAACCTCAGATCACGTGCCTATCTTCTTATCTTCCGGAGAAGACCAACCCAGAAAATCGTCAAAGTTTCGGTTCGAGAAAGCATGGTTAGAAATCCAAGGCTTTCACCATATGGTCAACGAGAGTTGGTCGCGCCCGACCAAGGGTGGTGAGGCGTCTGCTATGTGGTGTGAAAAAATTAGCAGACTCAGGGGCAAGCTCAGGAAGTGGAACTGGACCAGATTTGCGCTGATTTGGAGAGCAAAGGAATCCCTTCTTGAAGGAATTAAGGAACTTGAGAAGACTGAAGAAACTAGGGATCTGCTACAGGAAGAGCAGAATCGACTGCTCCAATTCAAACAGGAAATTGACCAACTCTATAGTATTGAGGAAATCAAATGGCAACAACGATCCAGAATTTCGTAGCTCAAAGAGGGAGACGCGAACACAACATTCTTTCACCGAGTTGCCAGTGCCCGGCATAGATCTAACCTCATTCACTTGATCAACTCGAACTCCGGAATAGTACAAGGCGACGTTGCTATTAAGCTGGCTTTTCAGTCCCACTTCAAGCGTCTCTTTAGGCACAAAGCGGACTTGAGAGTCCCTCTCCAACACGATTTCTGGCAAGACCAAGCAGGCAATTCCGATCCTAGACTGCAATTCCATGAAGCATAACAACTTGGCAGGAAGTCCAACAACTTAGAAAAGATAAAGCTCTAGGTCTAGATGGTTTCCTGATACTATTCTATCAGATATTCTGGGAGAAAATCAAAGGTGACTTAATGAAGGTGTTCGCAGACTTCTACGAGCATAAACTCAAACTAGGGAGATTCAACTACGCAGAGGTTGTACTGATTCCTAAGAAGGAAAACACCCGACGAGTTGGAGACTTCTGCCCCATAAGTCTCCTTAACTGCTCTGTAAAGATCATTACCAAGACTCTCGCTAACAGACTGGGAAAGGTAATGGATGGCCTCATTAGTTAAGACCAGATGGGATTCATCAAAGGATGATGTATTTAGGACAGTATAGCAATGGCTGAAGAGACTATCCATTAATGCCACACTTCAAATTCTAAAAGCTAGCTCCTGAAGCTGGATTTCGAGAAAGCCTATGACTCTGTTGAATGGGACTGGCGCTTGCTGGAAGAGGTTTCGGGGATAGATGGATTAGATGGATCCACACTTGTCTTACCACCAGCAGAACGGCTATTTTGGTAAATGGAGTATCAGGCCACCCATTCTCCTGCAAACGGGAGCTCAGACAAGAAGATCCGCTCTCACCCCTTCTCTTTACCATTGTGGCATACGTTCTAAGATCCATGATGGCTAAGTGCAGTAGAGCAGGTTGGATCGTACTAGTGGCCAAGGGAGTCAATCGTCAAGGATGCTCTATACTCCATTATGTAGACGATACTCTTCTAATTGGTAATGGAAACCTAGGGGAAACTACCGTCTTCAAAGAAATTTTGTATTTTTTTGAAGCTTGGTCTGGCCTCAGGGTTAATTTCCACAAAAATGCTCTCATTCCCATTGCCATGACTCTAGAGGAGGCCCTTGAACATGCCACAATCCTCAAATGCTCCACCGAGAATTTCCCCATTCGGTACCTTGGATTGCCGCTAAGGTCCGGGAACTTAAAAAGGCGGATTGGCTACCCATTATTGACCGGATTAAGAAACGGCTAGCAAGATAAAAAGGCAAAGCCCTATCTTTGGGAGGGAGAATCACGCTTATTAATGTAGTCCTCTTAAACATTCCTATCTATTATCTCTCCTTCTTTGAAATATCGCGATGGGTAATCCAAAGAATTGACCAGACTCAGAAACGTTTCATATGAAAAGAGGCAAATCCGGACCGAGGAGGATATCACCTCATTAGATGGGAGAAGGCGTGCATGAAAAAAATTCATGGAGGCTTAGGTATAATTGATCATCGAGATATGAATCTGGTGCTACTGGGTAAATGGTGGTGGAAAGTGTTCCACCATAATGGAGAAGGGTGGCAACAATTTGTTCAGGGATATATGCATGTGAATGGGTCGAGAAATCTGGACTTCAGGATAGGCCATCGGGTTTTCTGGTTCTAGAAAGGCATCACTAAGGCATATGAACCTTTCAATAGTTGTGTGAAGTCAGCAATTGGTAACGGCAGATTCACCAGATTTTGGTGGGATAAGTGGTGAGACAATCACACACTCATATCCCTGTTTTCCGATTTATATGAGCAGGCAGCGCAACCACACTGCACGGTGGTCGCAGCCTGAAAAAGAGGCGTCTGGAAGCCATCTTTCAAACAAACGCTTGACCTAGGCTCTCAGCTTAGATTAACGGAACTTCAGGCTTACATCACCAATGCTGGAATTGGCTGCTCTCAGGGCCCCGATAAGAAAACCTGGAGATTGGAGAAGAATGGCAAGTTCCCGGTTCACTCCATGTACAATCGCATCCATTTTAGGGGTTGTATCCCAAAGTGGTCAGCCGTCATCTGGAGAATGAAAGCCCCATTAAAAATCAAAGCTTTCTTATGGTTGGTACTAAATGATGCTATCCTGACTAGAGAAAACTTCGCTAAGCGCCAACCGAGTGTGGACTCTCAATGCGGGTTCTGCCATGCTGTCCTGGAGACTAGAGACCATCTTTTTCTATAGTGTCCTAGGAGCAAAGCGGTACTCGTAGAGGTACTCAGCGCCCTAGGGACAACTCAATATCCGAGTACATACGAGGACCTGCGGGTAGGCCCAAAGTTCACGTCGGAGAGGGGTTCTATGAGAGAAGCGTGATATGTCGCTATCGCCGCAATGACCTGGATTCTATGGCTAGACAGAAATAATCTTTTTTTCGCAGAACTTGCAATAGTATTTCTGGTAATTTGACTCACATTATACATTTTATTTCATTTTGGGCTAATGTGGCAGCAGCAGGTCTCAGCGGAAGGATTGCGAGTGTACTCCAGTTAGAAGAGTTTGATGATGAGGAGATCGAGATTGGGCCGATGATCGATTGATAGCCGGCACGGTCTACTATGGTCATTGATACCCACCACTCCAGGGTTTGTTGGGGGGTATGATGTATTTCTTTCCGGCTACTCTATGTTTCTTTTGTCCCACCCACCATATTTGGGATGGAGTTTATGTACTTTTGTTTTGATTATAGGATTTTGTAGTAGGCTCAGTACTCTGAATTTGTTTTATTAATCACTTATTAATGAAACTGGGTGGCCAGACTCCACCTTTTCTTAAATAAAAAAAAAAAAAAAAAAAACATTTTCTTGTGTTAAACACTAAAGACGCCAGAAAAATGTAATTTAACCATTTATAAAGAATGAAATTTTCTGCGTTTCAGAAGGGCCTGTATAATAACTATAGATGGAAGCCAAAGATAACAGCTAAACATTAAATCAAATAAGAACTAGGTATTCAACAGAACGATTCTTAAGTTCACGAGGAACAGAACGGTGGTTAGTATAAAAGTTCAAACTTGACTCTTCATATCAGTATTTATGCATGTCAGCAGTTATGCATGAGCAGTCAACATATAAGCATATTTTTAAACCAGAAGGTTCGGACAAAAAACATTCAGATCTCTCAAGAACTAGGTTAGTAGCCGGGGGTTATGTCCGAATTTTTACTATAATTGTGCAATCTAAACAGAGTAGTTAATACGGGTAAAACTAGAACCAAAGCTCTCAGGGTAAAACGGTAAATTTCACTAAAACTGTGTCTATGAAGAAAAATTGGGCATCTTTCAAGCCCAATAGCCCAAAACAGGTTTGTCTTACTGGGTTGTCATAACAGCCCAATGCAAATGAGTACATAATTATTTAAATATGATTTAAACTCATAATTATCCATAAGAGACGGTTTAAAAATCATATCTCTTATTATGATAAGAGTTTTAACTCAATCCCTCCAACAACTCTTATCTCTTCATGAAAAAAGATAATAATCAATTCAATCCAAAAACATCGGAAAGTAGAGATAAATCATTCTCTTGAAACTGACCCTCAAAGTGACAATAAATATCCCCCTACCTCCGCCAAAAACAGGTAAGCAATATTTTACCAACAAAAACTCATATTATTCTTGAGTTCTGACTTGTGCGTCGGAAGATCTGTTGCCGGGGTCAACCCCCGTATTTCAGACTTTTGCAAGTTAACCGGAGCGATCATCACCATGAAGATCAGATACAACGGGGCAAACAAGTCAGATTCATCGGTCAACGTCAATTGGAAACAGTGAATTTCAGTGAAAGTCAAAAACGTCAATTTTTTTATTGTTTTTAAAAGAATTCACAACATCTGTTTGCTCCCATATACAAATTACCAGCAACGGATTGACGTTGTCTGTGGGAACAAAAAAAGTGACTTTCGACCAAACTTCGCCGGTAAAAAGAGTTTTCAGTGATGCATCCAAAGGGGAAGGGGAAGGCGGCGGCCTCAAGCAGACGAGCCAACCATCTTCCTCCACCTCCTCCTCATGAAGACGTCCCTCACATCCTTTAAGTGGATCAACCTCTTCATCCAGAACAGCCTACCCAGTCTTCCTCTAGAGAGGCCGCGGAAAAATTACAAAAAATATCGGTACCTAGCCATGCATCCATGCGAAAACCATAAATCATGTTTCAAAGTTATACCTTAAAAATGGACTTGCTGTCTCCACAGGTTGCCGATCACAGTACTAAAAAATATTGCGGTGCTTTACGGTATCCACACGAACGAATCAAATCAAGCTCTCCCTGATGCCGCGGTGCTAGCTACGGGAAGAGGATGTTCCTCACAATCTCTCTTTCATAATTTCTGTGATGGCTAGGGTTTTCTCAACTATTTCTTTTCCACAGATACATATCATATATATAGAGGCAGAAAATTAACCCTAAGAGAGTAATGAGGTTGTTGGGCTCACAATCTAAATGAGTCAGATTTGTGTGTGGGCCTTCGAACTTTAGTTGACCCATTTAATCTAATTAATTACCCAAGCATGTCAGAAGTCCAAGTCTTACTAGGATTCCCAATTAAATTCATCTCATGAATTCAAATACAATTTCGATCCATTCTAAGTGTGTGACCCTGTAGGATCCCATTACGGTGACAATAATACTAAAATCATATTCTAGTGTTACAAACACTGAACGGTATCTAGCAATACATCACTGCTACTCACGTAACGAGAATACTAGTGATTTGACATAACCTATCCGTGGCCAATGTTACCATGTAGTATAGTCCTTTTGTCCAGATATCTAATTGACCACAAGGTATAAAGCGCGTTACCCTTGTATAGTTCAAATCTTTGCTTTCTTGATGTCCGAGTAGAATTACTAAAACAAATGAGCTCAATGTCTCATATTGACTCATTTGAGCACGGTCATGCATTTTGCAGTTTCACTCAATCAAGGGACTCGTAGATATTGCTCCTGTTATGTAAGAGGAACAAATCCTATGTAACTCACTCACATCCCTCCGCTTGATTTGTAGTATATCCAATAGTCGACTTTATAATCACCTTATTACAGGAAACGTTTCACGATGTTAAAACATATAACTTCTTGTGTAGGGAACCATAGTAACTTCTTATCAAAGGACTACGTACACCATGGTCACTGTGAGAACCACTTATGACACTCACGTAACGATCCATACAGCGTTCTTATGGTGGGTCAGTCTAGTACATTAATATGTACCCATGTGAAGACTTGATATCTCATATCCATGACCCGTAAGATATGGTCATCAGTCTATGCACATTCTAGTCTCTATGTATTATTGTTGTCCTAATTCACAATAATACTTGACTCTGCACATTTAAGAATATTGTTCTGATTACAACAAATAGGATCTCACAATCATGTCATGTACTCAATATCCCATGGTAGTGAACCTACTATTCTAAGGAATTTATTATATTCATTTAATCACAATAAACAACACAATAAATTAAATGCCTCATATATGAAATAAATATCATGATACAATGTAAACTAGTAATGTCAATACACAACTGGCCTCTAGGGCATACACCAACATACCGTCCCCCCAGACCCCCTTCTCTATAAAAGTCATCGATGCTCCTGTTTCGGTCTCTATAAAAGTCGTCGATGCTCCTGTTTCGGTCAACGCTACAGGAATAAATATCATGATCCCAACCTTCGAGTCCTACAATGGGAAAACTGATCCGGTAGACCACATTGAGAGTTGTAAAACTCTCATGATGATCCACCAAGCATCTGACTCCCTCCTCTGCAAGACTTTCCCAGCAACCCTAAAGGGATCTGCATGGGAGTGGTTTTCTCATCTCTCTCTAGGGTCTATCTTCTCCTTTGACCAACTTGAGGAGCTCTTCCTCATGCACTTCATCACCAGCTGCAAGACAGAGAAGACAAGTGCCTCCCTACATGACTTGAAGCAAAGAGACCGGGAGTCCCTCAAGAGTTATACTCGGCGCTTCACAGCCGAATCCCAGATCATCCCCTCACTTAATTCAGTCATAGCCACAGCTGCCTTTAGACACAATATAAATCATGACTACCTCAAAACCTTTCTTGTCAAATGACCACCTCGGGACTTCTCCGACCTCCTTCAATGATTCGAGAGGTTCATCTGAGTGAACGATGTTATTCGATCTCAGGAACAGATGGTGATCTCGTTCGGGAACAAACGGAAGGGCACTAAGTCCTAGAAGGATACCACAGGCCAGCGCCATCCACTCCCAATGCCTCATTTTGAGAAGTACACCCCACTTAACGCCAACATCTCTACAATCCTCATGGAAGTTGACTAGGGGGGGGGACTCCTTCGACCTCCCCCCAAAATGAACACCCCAAGTGGAAGAAGGGATATGAACAAGTAGTGCGAGTTTCACAAAGATCACGGGCATCTCACTGATGACTGTCAAGCCCTCAAAGATAAGCTAGAAGCCCCCCTGCTTGATGGGGGTACCTTACCAAATTTGCCCAAAGGAACAATACCGAACCCCCTCCTCCAAGAGGAGCCAACAAGTCCCAAGGCTCGGGGCACATGGAGATATTCAACTCAATCCATGGAGGGCCTATGGGGAACCATCTAACTCTTCCAAGAAAGCGTTTCTCTGAGAAGTGAACTCGGTGCATAATATCCCCCATCCCAAGAACTGGGGGTCCCGATCATATTTTCAGACTAAAACCTTGAAGGTGTTCGAACACCACACTGTGACGGATTAGTAATCGGCATATGTATGGCCAATCACGAGGTGTGCTGCATCCTGCTAGATAACAGTAGCTCGGTAAACATCCTCTTCCTGAATTTATTCGAAGGCCTCAAGCTCAAGCGAGACTGCCTCAAACCAGTCGGGTACACTCTCCATGGATTCTCCATACCCCTGTTCCAATTGAAGGAATAGTTACCCTTGACGTAACTATTTGGAAAGATCCAACTACCCGCAAGGAAGCACTCGATTTCATGGTTGTCGACATGAAGTCCGCCTACAATACCATTTTTGGTCGCCCGGGGCTAGCAGCCCTTCACGCGGTTGCCTATTTGCCTAAGCCTACAACATTAAGATGAATTTCCTTATAGTAACAGGGGTAGGGGAAGCCAAAGAAATTAAAGAAGCTACTCGGATGTGTTACACCGCCACAATGGGGGGCTCGTCCTCCCCCTTAGATGCCATGGAACTCTCCCAAGAGAGGGGACAAGCCAGCTATAAACCCTTAGAAGAACTAGCAAAAATCTCCTTATCCCAAGAAGATAAAAAACTAAGTGTTTTCGGGAAAGCAATGCACTCCCCCATCATGTCAAGAACAAACTCATCACTCGCATTAGGGAGAACCGAGATCTCTTCATCCGAAATGCCAAGCACCTGATGATGTACAACGAGGGCGCTTAACGCCTTCCCCCAGTAGTTAAATTCAAACATGTAATAAAGGCCGGCAATAAAAACGTCCCAGCATGTAATAAAGGTTAGCATCAAAGCAGCCACTTAGCTTTATTCTTCAATAAATTTTCAGTTTTTTCCTTTGCAAAATTCTTGTACAAGTCCATCTAATGCAAACAGTGAGTTAGACACATGATTCACCCCTGAGAAACACCATCCACTCACGAAGCACCCCAGCGGATGAGTGCGGAGTCCACTCATGGTTCTTAGAGTTGCTCTAGCCACTTGCCCGCAAGCAAGTATGCAGGGTACAGCTCGCCATTCGAGTGCTCCCAAAACTCGTCGTGACCTTGTTCGGAGTCCATTCATGGTTCATAGAGTTGCTCTAGCCACTTGCATCTGAGCAAGTATGCAGGGCATGGCTCGCCATTCGAGTGCTCCCAAAATAACCTTGGACAAGTGTAGAGTCCATTCATGCTTCATAGGGTCGTCTTAGCCACTTGCCCCCGAGCAAGTATGTGGGGCATGACTCGTCATTCTAGTACTCCCAAATCTCATCATCCCCTTGTTCAGAGTCCATTCATAGTTTATAGAGCCGCTCTAGTCACTTGCACTTGAGTAAGCATGCAGGGCATGGCTCGCCATTCGAGTGCTCCCTAAATAACTCCGGACAAGTGCAGAGTTTATTCATGGTTCATTGGGTTGTTTTAGCCACTTTCCCCCGAGCACGTGTGCGGGGTAAGGCTCGCCATTCGAGTGCTCCCAAAACTCATCGTTACCTTATTCAGGTCCATTCAGGATTCATAGAGCCGCTCTAGCCACTTGCACCTGAGAAAGTATGCGGGGCACGGCTCGCCCTTCGAGTGCTCCCAAAACAACCATGGACAAGTGTGGAGTTGATTCATGGTTTATAGGGTCGCTTTATGCACTTGCCCTCGAGCAAGTGTGCGGGGTGCGGCTCACCATTCGAGTGCTCCTAAAACTCGTTGTCAACCTGTTCGGAATCCATACTTATGGTCCTTAGAGTCGCCTTATCAATTTACAGCCAAATAATTGTGCGAGGCTTGCCTCGCCATTCGATCATTCCCAGAAATGGTCACAACAAGAGTACAAGAGATACAATCCTCTACTAAACTCATCTCCCGAGCGACCCTCTTCTTTTACAGTGAGTTCGGAACTCAACCCATCCCTAGAGTTTCTCCTCAAACTCGCTTCCCGAACGGCTATCTCCTAGAACCGGGTGATGCTCTTCATCCCTCGTGCCTTACGAGCAGCCTTCCTCCACAACGGGTTCAGAGCTTAACTCTCTCCTAGATTTTCTCCTCAAACTTGCCTCCTGAATCGATCTTCCCTAGAGCTGGCGTCGCTGCTGACATTGCTGGCTGACAGTCGCAGCATTGGAAGGAGGGTGCAGGGTGAGTGCTGGGGTCGTCGCTGCTGTCGTGCGGCGCTCAGAAGGAGGGCAGCATAGCGGGGAGGAGGGGATGGTCGGCAGTCGGATAGGGGGGTGTAGACGGGATCAGAGAGAGAGTGAGAACGGGAGGTCGGGAGTTTGGGAGGTAGGGGATGATCGGGATGGCGGCTAGGGTTTTGAGATGGAATAGGGGAGATAACAAGGATATAATGCAGGGGTATATATATATGAGTAGTAGGATTAAGTGGAAACGTGTGTAGGGTGCTAACGGGTTAGTGGGTAGGGGTGCAAACAAGATCCAATAAGAATTTGGGTAGGGTTTTATTCAAAGAGATTTAATAGGGTTTTGAATAGGATTTGGGTTAAATGAAAGATCCAAAATAATCATATGCGAACAAAAAAAAAGAATATGAATTATAATGAGGATAAAAAATAACGGCTCAATCAAACAGAGATGAAATAATAGACTGACAATTGAATCAAGAAGATCAAATAAAAGACGACAAATCAAATAGATGAATATATTGAAGAAAAAGAGATTCAATACACGATTCAAAAGGAGATTCAAGATGAATAATACTCTGAAAGAAAAATACAGAAAATGGAAAACAGGGATTACAAATCCTACCCACCTAACAAGAAGAATTTCGTCCTCGAAATTCAAACAAGAGATACATAGGGTAACCCCAAAAAGAAAAGAAAGAACAAAACAAAAAGCCACTCAAACAGAGGAGGAAACTTCTGCTGAATCTCCTCCTCCAACTCCCAAGTCGACTCACCCGGCAAGTGAGGATTCTAAGAAATACGAACCAACTTGATGACCTTGTTCTTAAGCACTTTCTCCGACTGATCCAAAATAGCAACTGGCAGAATCTCACAAGTCAAATCTGGTTGAACGTTGAACTCAGAATAGTCGATCACATGTCCCTCATCGCGGATATATCTCATGAGTTGTGAGACATGGAAAACATCATGCAATCCTGATAAAGCTGACGGCAATGCAAGATGATAGGCCACCTTGCCTACTCGTTCCACGATATTGAACGGTCCAATGAACCACACCTCGCCAAGGCGATACCTTTAGGAAAACATGGTCACCAATCTCAAACTCCAAAACTCTCTGATGGATATCAGCCCATCGCCTCTGCCTATCCTGAGCTGCCTAAGGATGCTTCCTGATCTGAGTCACCGCATTAATTGTCCTGGTGATCAACTCCGGACCGAATAACTCCTCTCACCAATGTCATCCTAGTACACTGGTGATCTGTATTTTGGCCCATAAAGTGCCTCAAACGGTGCAGCTTTAAGACTGGCCTGAAAGTTGTTATTTTACGAGAACTCTACGAGATACAAATGGTCCTCCCATGATCCACCGAATTGTAAAATATCGGACCTCAACATGTCCTCAAGAGTCTGGATGGTCCTCTCTGACTGTCCATCAGTCTGGGGATGAAAAGCTATACTGTACTTCAATTTACTCCCCAAACAATAACTCCTCTCACCAATGTCATCCTAGCACACTGGTCATCTACATTTTTGCCCATAAAGTGCCTCAAACGGTGCAGCTTTAAGACTGGCCTAAAAGTTGTTATTTTACGAGAACTCTACGAGATACAAATGGTCCTCCCATGATCCACTGAATTGCAACATATAGGACCTCAACATGTCCTCAAGAGTCTACATGGTCCTCTCTAACTGTCCATCAGTCTGGGGATGAAAAGTTGTACTGTACTTCAATTTACTCCCCAAACTACTCTGAAGACTCTCCCAGAACTGAGATCTGAATCTCGTATCCCTGTCAGCTAGGCTCTCACTGGAATCCCATGAAGTATGATGATCTTTTGCATGTACTTCTCGGCTAGGCTCTTAGTAGACTATCCGACTCGGAAGGGAATGAAGTGAGCACTCTTCCTCAGTCGATCGACAATCACCCAAATAGCATTGTGACCCTTAGGACTCCTCGGCAAAGCGGTCATAAAATTCATAGTGATGTGTTCCCACTTCCACTCCGGAATGGGAAGTGGTTGAAGAAGTCCGGCGGTCCTCTGATGCTCTGCCTTGACCTGCTGGTAGATCAAACACTGAGACACAAACCGAGTCACTACCGTATTCATACCATGCCACCAGAAATGAAGCTTCAAGTCCCAATACATCTTAGTACCTCAGCGATGAATAGAATACGATGACTGGTGAGCTTCCTCAAGCAACCTCTGACGAACTTCACCCTTCGGGATACACAACTTAGACCCAAAACGAAGCGATCCATCAGCATGGATAACCATGTCTGTTCGGGAACCAGCCTCAACCTCTGCTCTAAAACCCTACAACTACTCATCACTAGCCTGAGCCTCTTTAATCTGCTCAACACGAGATGACTGAAGCTAAAGCACCAAACAACTCTGATCGGAACTCGGCAAAAATACATCCAACTCTAACCTCTGCATCTGCTCAATCAAATATTTCTGCTAGGTTAAGAACATAGCTGCTAGTCTCCTGCTCAAAACATCAGGCACCAAGTTCACTATACCAGGATGGTATTGCAAACTGATGTCGTAACCAGCCATAAGTTCCAACCAACACCTTTGCCTCATGTTCAACTCTTTCTGGGTAAATACATACTTGAGACTTTTTGTGGTCTGTAAAGATCTCCACTCGGCCCCAAGTAAATAATGTCTCCACAGCTTCAAAGCAAAGATCACTGCTGCTAACTACAAATCATGAGTCAGACAGTTCTTTTCATGTGGCCTCAGCTGCTTCGATGCATAAGCAACAACTCGGCCCTCCTGTATCAGAACTGCTCCAAGACCCTTGCCCGAAGCATCACAGTGAACTACAAATCTGCCTTAACCATCTGGAATAGTCAACACTAGCGCTGACGTCAACCTGCTCTTAACTCAGCAAAAGCCTCGCTACAAGCCTTAGACCAACAGAACTTCTGATCCTTCCCTATCAGCTTAGTCAACGGTCCGGCTATCTTGGAAAAATCTTGGATGAATTTTCGATACTAGCCAGCTAGACCAAGGAAACTCCTCACCTCTGAAACTGACTTGGGAACTGGCCAATCCTTCATAGCTTCAACCTTGGACGGATCCACTAAAATACCATCGCCGAGATAATGTGCCCCAAGAAGATAACTCTATCAAGCCAAAACTCACACTTGCTGAGTTTTCCATAGAGCTGATTCTTCCTCAAATTCTACAGAACCAACCTAAGATGCTCAGCATGATCCTCCCAGTTCCGAGAATACAACAGAAAGTCATCAATGAAGACCACCACAAATCTATCCAGGAACAGGAAAAAGACACTATTCTTCAGACTCATAAATATAGCTGGTGCATTCGTGACACCGAACGGCATCACAAGATATTCATAGTGCCCATATCTAGTCTTGAACTCAGTCTTCTGCACATCAATCGCCTTCACCTTGACCTGATGGTACCCTAAACGAAGATCCAACTTCGAGAAGATAGCTGCTCCACCCAACTGATCAAATAAGTCATCGATCCTAGGCAGCAGATACCGGTTCTTCACAGTAACACTGTTCAGTTCCAGATAATCGATGCACAGTCGACGACTGCTATCCTTCTTGTTGACAAAAAAAATTGGAGCACCCCACGACGAAACACTGGGTCTGATGTACCCCCAATCAAGCAACTCCTGAATCTGCACATTAAGCTCTGCTAACTCAACCAGTGCCATCCTATAGGGACTCTTCGATATCGGCACCGTACCCGGCTGAACTTAAATACCGAACTCCACATCCCTATCAGGGGGTAATCCAGGCAACTCCTCTGGAAAAACATCTAGGAATTCCTGCACTATAAGAGGCGCAGCCTCACGCCTGAGTGCAATTCCATCGCACAATCCACCTGATCAACTGCAGTCTTAGCTTGGCCAAGGGGTGTCTCCCCGGCATGGAGCTCAAACTCTACGCAATCTGGAATTCGGAATACAACTTTCTTGGCACGACAATCAATAATGGCATGAGATTCACCCAACTAGTCAATACCGAGAATAACATCGAATCCTGAATTCCCAATTACAATCAGGTTAGCCTTGAAATCTGTGCCGCCAATAATCACGGGACACTGCATGCACTCCCGGGAACAAACAACAACACCGCCACCTGTCACAATGTTCCAATCCTCCTGACATGATGCTGCAATCCAACTGATGCTGAGCCACAAAGCAGAAAGAGACGAAGGAATAGGTTGCCCTGGAATCAAAGAGAACATGGGCAGGGAAGGAGCAAACAAGGATAACACCTAAGATAGAATCAAAAGCAAAGGAAAAATGATTGATGATCAAGGGGTGAGAAAAACACAATGCAAAAAGATAATATAAAAGAATAATGCAAGATAAATGAAAGAACCAAAGGAAAACAACAAAACAACAAAATGCAAAATATACCTGCAACAACACCCTCTGTTGTCTCAGCATCTGCAGCAGTCAAGTTGTAACCCTGACTATAACCTCTGTTTTCCATTTTGTGTATTTTTTGATGTATTTTTTTGGGGTATTTATTCAGCTTGTATCTCTTTTTGGACCGTATTTTGGATCTACATTTTTTATATCCATTTATTTGATTTGTCATCTTCTTATTTGAGTTTCTTGATTCTATTATCTGCCATTATTCTGTCTCTGATTGATCGAACTATTATCTTTATCCTCACTTAATTAATTGTTCATACCCCATTTTATTTATTTATTTTTGTTCCTATATCTATTGTTGAATACCCTAATTTATCTAATAGATTCTATTTATTCTTTTTCTATTGGATTCCCCTATATCCTATTCTGTTTCTTAATGGGTCTAATTACCCATTAACTAATACCCAATAACCCAACATACACCCTAACCCTAACAGCCATCTCCTATATAAACTACCCTGTTAACCCCCTCTAAACCAAACCCTAATTCTCTAACCAGCTGCTCACCTCTCATCCCCTTAACCCATCCCCTGTCACCCTGTGCTCTCCCGACTACCCCTTCATCCCTCTCTCCCGACCACCCTCCTGCTCTCCCGATCCTCGCCCCTCAACCTCGGTGCCCCCCGCCTGCTGCACCGTGCCCCGTTTCCCCTTCGACTGCAGCAGGCAACAGTAGCAGCGCCAGCCAGCAGCTCTAGCCAGTGCAGGTCCGGATCTACTGTGGGAATGATTTGGAAGATCCACATCCCTATTTTGTCGTGCCGTCGCTCCCCCTGGACCCCGTCGACAACAACAGCCGGCAGCAGCATCGCGACGCCTCAGTGCTGCCGTGCTGTGTGCTCCTCCCGACTGCATTAGTTGCCGCACCACCACAGCCCACTGCCGCTTGTCGTCTCTCTCTTTCTCTCTCTCGGTTTGCACGTGCATGAGATTTGCACGTGTTATTGTGTTCGTCGCCCGGGAATCTATTCCTGTTATTCTCGTTCTTGCTCCATTGTCGTTGTCGGCTATAAGAAAAGTAACTTGTATCATTTTTTGTTGCAAATACAAGTACTAAATACCGCCTGTAGTATAGATGTGTTCTAAAGACAATTCTTGTGCAAAACCCCTGTTATATCTTGTCTCTATAGGTTGCCCTGCCTGTAGTTGTCTCATTACACACACGACATGAAATAACTTAGGGATAATCACTTCTTGATGTATACATGCATGTTGTTCGTATGATATTATATGCTTGATTGTGTTAGTCATAGTATAACTTGTTGTAGACTTGCTAAAT
Source organism: Hemerocallis citrina (assembly GCA_017893485.1). Classification (NCBI taxonomy): domain Eukaryota; kingdom Viridiplantae; phylum Streptophyta; class Magnoliopsida; order Asparagales; family Asphodelaceae; genus Hemerocallis; species Hemerocallis citrina. The sequence continues at coordinate 104,929,327 of CM030359.1, read as the reverse complement.
ACCCTATACCATGTTGCTTGGACATCTAGTATACCATATTTCACGTTTTGTTATGATTGGATGAGTTTCATATGAACTAGTGAATTTTATGCATAAAGAATATTTCTGTCTTTTTGTTACCCCGTTTTTGTTCAGTATTTTAAACCCTATTAAGGTCAGTATATGAAAATTATTTGTAAAATGAATTATAGAGAACTCTGTCTACTTTTTAGATTTTCTGACATATCTCAGTTTCTTATGAGTTGCAAGTTATTGATGTTTTACTACAAAGGAGTAGAAAATTCCACATTCTGTTTTGTATGAATTCTGTATGACAATTTAATTTTTATACTGATGAAAAGACAATATTTTGATCCAATATTCCGCTTATTTCAAAAAAACTGATTGGGGGTAACCCTTTATTTTTATAGATTTAATTGATGACTTCTATAAACTATTCTATACTTACAAACAACTGCTATACTGGCAGAATTTTCATACTATTCAGTAAAAAAATATTATTTCGACCTCATTCTATTTACTGTTTATGAAAAATTCGTGAATATGAATTGTATCCTACTGTATCTATTTTACCACTCTTTTGACGGATATGGATTTTCGATTTATAGTTTGGAAGATATCGTTGTTTTAGTACTGTTGTGTTTATGATTTCAGATTTACAAAATTTCTACATCTTGTTGCTTTCTGATTTTACTGGACTATTCTATCTATGTTGGAAAATTATGAAACATTATTTCTGATACTAAACATACTAGGGAATACCCCACATTTCTCTTGGATTTAATCAGTAAGTTTTAATGACGTTATTCTATTTATGAATAAAAACTTCTGATTTCTAGCTGAACATATTTTTTGGATACAATTCTGTTTTGAGACTTGTTTTTGTGAAATACCATATGACTTATATGTATTTTCTGGATTCGGCCGGTAGTCTATTTTTCAGATTCTCTGACAGGTCCAAGTTTGCATATTTGTAGCACCGGAAATTTCAGATTTAGTGCAGTACTGCTTGCTGTCCTGAACTAGAATTTTCGTTGTCCTACCCTTTTATGAGTTGTCTTTCACCTGTACATGTTTATCTTCCAACCTGAACATGTTACTTGTTCATGCCATATTTTTCTTGCTCTGTTTTGTACACATACATGCCTGTTTAATAATAATAACAAGTAATCAAGCGGGGGTTAAGGGAAAGACCTTGGTAGTGGACGATATAGGTATGTGTACTCAGAAGGAGGCCCGTGTTTCCCATTACTTATTGCCATTTTTTATGATTAGATGATTTATACCTGTTATTACTATATGCTGCCATATCTCATGATTACATGATTCATGCCTATTATTACTATATGTTGCCATATTTCATGATTATATGATTCATGCCTGTTATTACTATCTTATTATATGTTGTCATGATTCGTGATGATTCGTGTCTGTTATTACTATATGTTGTCATGTTTTATGACTACACGATTGATGGATGTTCCTGCTGCCGCGATTTCATAACTACGTGATTCGTGCCTGTCACCTGTTACATGATGCCTAAGTACATGGCCCTATAGATACCCACCAGTAGGCCTAAACGAAATTGCATGTATGTAGCAACCATGTGGTAAAAACCTAAGACTCATGAAGTGCTACCTAGATAGTAATAAATATAAGACGCATGAAGTGCTACCTAGATAGTAATAAATATAAGACTTGACATGACATAATACCTGTTACATGCTTACCTGTTACATGATTATCTGTACATGCTACCTGACACCTATTACCTGTTTACCTGCTTGGATGATACCTGTTACCCGTTTACCTGCTTGCATGATACTTGACATCTAATACATGTTGCCGTACCCTGTTAGCACATTATGTTACTTAATTTTGTTCATGATTCATGCTAGTTATCATGTTTTGTTATCATGTCTTTTCCATGCTATATTGCTTCCGCTGTTACTCTATATTTGTTTATTCTTTTCATGTACTTGTGCCTGCACTACAAGCGGCCCGTAACTTGCATTGATGGGAATTTTGATTTTTTTTCCTCTTCCTGCAATTTGCTAAATTACAGATTTTGGTGACCAGTTGCCTGTTGGAGTAAGTGATTTGAGATTCTAGTTCCTGGAGTTCAGGCAATTATTATTATTATTTCTTGTTGCTTATTTTGAATAAATGTATCTGTTACTTGGATTATTTTGTATTGAACAATGTGACCCAGAATTATTAACTTATTCATATCTAGTTTATTTAAGATTATTAAAAATCGTTTCAAGTCAATTCTGTTGGTATATTGATTCCTTTATGCATGCGTAGTTGACTTTTCTTACTTCCTACTCTGATTATTCCTGTGAAATGTTGTAAAGATCCTGACAACTTATGGATGATGAAAATCATTCGCTGGACTTAGTCATGTATCCGTATTCCGTATCTCCTTTTTGGAAAGCAGGGCGTGACACTGACCTCTCCTAGGGGCAGCGGTTCTCTAGCTAACAATCTGGCACTACGGGGGAAGCAGTGGCCGGACTGGACCACGAGCTGGGGCTACCTGTTGAGCTGGACCCCCGGCTAGAAAAGCCATCAGCGGCTACAGGCAATCCCGCACTGAATGGTCAGTAGCGCCACATCTGAAGCAATGGTGGTTGACATGCCTACAATTCCTGCGATCATGCCCAACCAACTGGCAGAAGTCACAGAAACTAGCTTCCCAGGAAACAACAGAAGAGTAGGGAGTCGCCCTGACAGGATGGGCTGGGACAGACCTCAGAATTGGCCCACCAGAATGCCTAGCAACAACAGAGTGCGGAACAGTCCACTGGGGAGGAGTCAACCTGTCACGAGTCTGCTCCTGAGCTCGAGCTGCCTCAAGAGTCTCAGCATAAGTACGCAAGCAAAAGGAGATGAGATGCACCCAGATATCTCGCTCGTCCCAACATGAATCTACGAGCCCTATCCTCTTCGTTCGCCACAAGAACGGCTGTGAAAAGGATAACTCTGGTAAATTCCGCTGCATACTCATCTACTGACTTGGAGCCCTGTTTTCAAGAAAGTCTCATGTTACAACATTGCATGAAAAATATGTAACAAAATTCCAAAATAGAATAACAACCAACCTATTTCAGGGCTAGGAACTGTTGCTCCATTTCAACCCGAGTGCTACTGTAATATCCCGGACGGATATTACTGTATATAAATTATTATTTTATTATTATTTATTATTATTTTGTTTTAAATCCAAAATTGGAATTATTTTGGTGATTTCATCCGGTTTGTTCATATACATTGTCTGTATCCAGATATCGGTCAGTATACATCCGTATTGTATCAAATTGATACCGTGATCTTCCGAACTGATAATATAATTTATTTTATTATTATTTCCGAGATCAAATTATTTTTATACGGATTATGCGAAGATTTTCGGTATACAGACATATATGTGCACGTACGAGTAGTATGTCGATTAGTATATTATACAATTTGTGTGTTGTGTATTTTTGGACAACACTTGTTTTGTTATGACAAAACCTAGTAGAGTGTTAGGGTTTATAAGTGGTTAATCCTAGGGTTACAAAGACATAAAGGATTAAGATTTCTTCTAGAGAAATCCTCCTCCATATCTATCTTCCCTCACATAACACCTCCCCCACTTTCCCCCTTCTCCTAGGTATGGCCGGCCCATATTTTAGGGGAGGGCTTATGTGTAAATGTGTGAGTGCCATTTTTGCACTTTCCACCCTTCTCTCCACCTATAAATACCCCCTCCTTCTCCTCCTTCTCTCATTTTAGAAAGATCAAAAAGAAAGAAAGAAAGAAAGGAAAAGAAAGAGAGATCACCATGCTAACTTGAGAGTTTTATTTGTAGGTTTTGTTAGGAGTTCTTAGAAGCTAAGGGGAAGGAGAAGGAGTGCTAGGCAAGTCCTTCCTTCAAAGGAAACTAAGGTGGGGGTTTCTTCATGCTTCTTTGGTTGTTTGTTTGTTTGTTTGTTTGTTTGTTTGTTTTGTTGTTTGACTTCTCGTTCTACCTTCTTGTTTTGTTTTGTTTTTTTTGGGTTGTTCTTATGAATGAGTGTGTTGTATGTTGTGGTAAATAAAAGAAAGAAAGTAATAATAGTGACTACTAACATATAAAGATCACATCTTTATTGTTGTAGTTGTTGTTTTGTATGTTATTGGACTAAAAAATTCACATATTGCATATGATCTTGAACATACAACCACTTAAGGTTGTAGGACTTGGATGAGAACTACACATAAGCATATGAATACATTTTACAACCATTGTGGGTTGTAGGAGTTTAATTAAACTTGGACTAATAATAATGAGCATATGTTTTATTGTATTTTCTTTCTTAGATTAAAAAGTTCTTCTCTTTTTATTAATCACTAGTTGTAGATTAAAAAGATCTTCTCTTTTTATTAATCACTAGTTGTAGATTAAAAAAGATCTTTTCATTTTATTGATCACTAGTTGTAGATTAAAAAGATCTTCTCTTTTTATTAATCACTAGTTGTAGCTATTAAAAAGATCTTTTCCTTTTAATCACTAGTTGTGGAAATAAATGAAAAAGATCTTTTTCTTTCATATTTACTAGTTGTAGAATAAAGTAAGATAAAAATGATCTTTTCTTTTATCACTAGTAATAATAAAGACTAGTAAGCAACTAAGTAGTAGTATGCTAAAATATAAAGTAGTAGTATGTGATTAAATGAGGTAGCAGTAGCATGTTGATTAAATAAAGTAGTGATAGTATGTTGATTAATAAGATAGTAGTAGTATGGTTGATTAAATAAAGTAGTAGTATGTTGATTAAAGGAAGAAGTGGTAGTAAGTAGTATAGATGTTTTATGTCCATAAAGTAGTAGTAGTGGTAAGTTGTATGTTGTATTCTTGATAAGAATGAAGTAGTAGTAGTAGTAGATAATTGTGTGTTATGTTTTGATTAAAATAGGAGTAGTAGTAGTAGTGAAATGTTGTAGGATCACTTCTAAAAATGTTTAGAAGCAATACCCATACTTCAAATGTTGTAGGATGCCTAATAAAAATATCCTACCATGTTTTTATGCTTAATTAGTTGTAGGATGTTTTCTAAAAATATCCTGCCATGTTTCATGCTTAGTTAGTTGTAGGATTACTTCTAAAACTATCCTACCATGTTTTCATGCTTAGTTAATTGTAGGATTTCTTCTAAAAAAAATATCCTACCATGTTTTCATGCTTAGTTAATTGTAGGATTTCTTCTAAAAAATATCCTACCATGTTTCCATGCTTAGTTAGTTGTAGGACTTCTTCTATAAATATCCTATCATGTTTAGAATGTTGTAGGATATTTTATAAAAATATCCTATCTTGCTTTATGTTTAGAATGTTGTAGGATTATTTCTACAAATATCCTATCATGCTTTATGTTTAGAATGTTGTAGGATTATTTCTAAAAATATCCTATCATGCTTTATTCACTCTAAAAATATCTAGCATACTTAATGATGTTTAGAATGTTGGGGGAGTAATTCTAAAATTGCCTATCATATGTAGGAATGACATATGTGTCGTAGGTTTCTTACTAAGATTACCTATCATACTTTTAAGCTTAAAATGTTGTAGTATGCTTGCTAAAATTACCCATCATGTTTTAGGAACGATATTTCATGATTAGAATGGTGTAGGACAAATTCTAAAGTTCCTACCATGTTTAGATTAGCCTATTTATGCTTAGGATGTTGTAGGATTAATTCTAAAATTCCTACCATGCTTAGATTAATCTATTTATGCTTAGAATGTTGTAGGATGCAATCTAAGAGTTTCCTACCATGCTTGGATTAATTTCATTATGCTTAGGATGTTGTAGGATCCATAATAAAATTACCTACCATGTTAGTTTGATTGTAGGTATGTAATATACCATGCTAGTTAATTGTAGGTATGTGATATACCATGCTAAGTTCAATTGTAGGCAAGTGGTATACCATGCTAGTTTTATCTATGCCATGCTAGCTTAATTGCAAGTAAGTTGTATGCCATGCTAGCTTAATGGTAATTAAGTTGTATGTCATGCTAGATTAAATGAATACTCATGATACCCATGCTTAGATAAGTATTTGTTCATGCTATGTTAGTAGATGATCATGCCTAATCATTATTCATGCCAAGTAAGTAGGGGTCATGCTAGTTATTGATCATGTTAAGTTAATGATATCCATGCTATGATATTCTTGCTTAGAGTAAAGAAACTACCCATGGCTAGTTGTAGTGATTTTATGTTATGTTCTACACCATGCTAAAGTAATACATGCTTAGAACGTTGTAGGAGTAATGTTAGAATATCTACTATACCTTGGAATGTTGTATGTTATATTAGTTATCTATCCATGCTTGGGTTATGGTGATTTGTCAAGATAAGTAGTAAGCTTCCACGCTCGCTTGACTATTGTGGGCTTCATGTCTAGGTCGTAGTGATTTTTATGCTTAAGCTCGATGTAAGCACAAGCACAATCATATTCGTACTTAGGAGTGTGATGGTGAGTGGTTCTGTTTTATAATTAGATTGTTATAGGAAAATGCTCGCAATTGTATGCCATGCTTAAGGCACTATAGGTTGAAGTAATAAAGATTGGGAAGACCACTAGTAATAGTTAGTCGATAAAGGCTGTTATGTCGCCTTCGGTTCTTCCTTAGTAGAATACCGACCATAGACTATTAGTAGATTCTTCTGTTGCTTCTAATAATAGAAGATCGAGTTTGCTAGTAAGCACGTTTGGTTGCTTTTAAGATTGATTACCTGTATGGTTGTTTGCATAAGGTTGTTGTCTCATACGCAGCTCGACTGGCCCGTACGTAGCTATGAGTCTCATACGTAGCTTATTTGGCTCGTATGAAGGTTGTTGTCTCGTACGCGGCTCGATTGGCCCGTACGTAGCTGTGAGTCTCATACGTAGCTTATTTGGCTCGTATGAAGGTTGTTGTCTCGTACGCGGCTCGACCGGCCCGTGCGTAGCTGTTGGTCTCATACGTGGCTTATTTGGCTGGTATGTACGTTGTTGTCTTCTACGAGGCCCGCCTGGCTCGTAGATAGTCATTGTTTCATACGTAGCTTATTGGGCTCGTATGTGGTTGTTACTCATGTATAGCTTGTTAGCTAGTACACAGTTCGTTGTGCTCGTCTAGGGTAATATTACCACCCTAAGGGCTGTCGACCATCAAGACATAGGGTAGCGACTTGCATGTATATTCGCACGGTCGAAGTGTTGAATCGATGAGCCACGAACCGGATCCTGAGGGGTTCTGGTAAGTCTAGGTTGAGCACCCCAGTGGAGTTGTCTTGCGAAGCCTAATTTAAGGCCTAGCATGTTATGTTATAATATTATCGTCCCTAGGATCGTTGAGTCAGGGACATCATTAGGGTAGTGACTTATGAAGGTCATTTTGCTCAGACCCTTGCCGAAGAGAGAGGAGTTGGTTGTAGGGGGCACCTTACGACCAACTTGTCCCTTGAGGGAGGCCTTAGGTGGTGACATTGGGTTGTACCTTCCCGTCAAAGGGATACGTACGGTGGCGTCTCACAAGTTGGGAGCACGGGTTGCGTTTCTCGCTCTGTTAATTCTTGAAATACCGTGACTGGGGTGCCATAGGATGCATTTGGGCAGTCCTGCGCTTGCGATACCCAAGAGGGTGCCACAGGGTAAGCTTCGTGCTACCCTGCGCTTGCAAAACCCTATAGTTTGATTTTGGAACGATGCCCGATATACTGGGATCGAGTGAGGTCCGGCATGCCGGGTAGTAGTGGAAAACGGAGACACCATAAGCAAACTGCATGGGGGGAGTTGACCCCTTCTACAACCTCACAGAGTCATGGAGTATTGTCAGGAACAGGTCGTGTACAATTAGAATTCTTAACGCGTGTTCAAATCCCTATATATATGGAGAAACGGCTTGAGATGGGGTCGCATGTAGTATGGGATGCATGTGGACTTCGGAGACTTGCTGACATTAGAATAGGAAGCATCCTAGTTCTACCTTCCCGTCAAAGGGATACGTACGGTGCCGTCTCACAAGTTGAGGACACGGGTTGCGTATCTCGCACTGTTAATTCCTGAATTACCGTGGCTGGGGTGCCACAGGATGCATTGTGCAATCCTGCGCTTGCGAAACCCCAGAGGGTGCCACAGGGTAGGCTTCACGCTACACTGCGCTTGCGAAACCCTATAGTTTGATTTTGGAATAACGCCCGATACATTGGGTTCGTCTGTTTTGAGAGAGGTCCGGTTAGCCGGGTCGCAGTGGCGAACATAGACACCACTGGCGAACTGCATTAGTGGGACTTGACCACATCTGCAACCTCATTAGCCATGTGTAGAAATCAGGAACAGGTTGTGTACAATTAGAATTCATAACGCGGGTTCAAATCCCTATGTTTTTGCACTCACGAACACTTGAACTACACCGACACAATTGCTATATTTTTGTATATTGTTTGGGAGATTCGCTGCTATATGATCAGCCTTTAAGCGTCAGTGAATACTGACGTCCCCACTTCCATAGGTACTGGATCGCCGAAGTACAAGGCGAGATTTAAGAGGACTCAAGGCAGGGAAAGCAAGGAGTCAGTGTTATGTTTAGTTCCGCTGTAGTATATGTATTGATTATCTATTAGTTGAGAAGTACTCAAGTGAGAGTTAGCAAGTGTTGTTCTTCATTCCTTGTACTCTGATGTAAGATGTTGAAGGTTGTAATACTTGGAAATGTAAAGAAAATATTGTAACTCTATTGTAAGGTATTGCAGTTGTATAATGTTCAGACTTATAATACATTGGGTATTGAATAAAAAGTTTTAAATTCTCCTGTTTTTTCTGTGTATTGTGACTAATTGAAGAAAAGATCTTGGCTCGTGTCACGGTTTCCCAGTATAGGAAATCGGGACGCTACAGAGTGGTATCAGAGCTAACTTCAATTTACAGTCCAACACAGCAGGAAAATTAAACTTGGATACCTTTTAGGAGTCGGGTCTTAGTTAGTTGTAGGCAATTGTAATTCATATTGTTGTTCCTTTCAACTTATGTTTTATGATTTTCCTATATCTAGACTAATTCCAGTATGTATATCTTAGGATGGTATTCGAAGATATCCTAACCGAGGATGTATTGATGGAGGAGTGTAAGCCAATTTCAAGGGATGATCCGATGATCTCGAGTGAGGAGCCGAAGGAGATTTCACTACAAGTTAACCTCAAGATGAACTCGCCTTCACCACCGCAAGGACTAAGTAGGGGCCAACGCAGGGCGGCGGCGGCCAGCATATATCGAGAAATGAGGAAGCTAATGAAGTACGTAGCCAGGATAGATTGTCAAGCTAAGCAACTGGGTGATGCTTGTATAGCTACATTAGCATGCTTGGCGAAGGAGCGGGAATATTTCAACGCCAGATTAGCACAACTACGGCGTGAGTGGGAGAAAATTCTAGAAACCGCCAAGGTTATAGTATGCCATTTTTGTGAGGAAGATGGGCACGAGCAATCAGTCTGTCCACGACGACAAGGAAAAAGACCTACACCTGCATCCGGATTTGAGAACCAAGGTCAGAAACAGAAGACTCAGAAAACAAGGGGCAGAATTAGAGGCGCCAACCCGGGAAGTTGTTTCTTATGTGGCGAGCAAGGTCATTTCAGGAAACAATGTCCGATGAAGAACTCTCAGGTGGAAACCCGTACATGTTACAACTGTAGGGAGATTGGTCATATTAGGCCAAACTGTCCCCAGCTTCATAAAAATGACGACAGATCATCTCCGAAGATGAACGCTAAGGGAAAGGATCCTGTTCACCAACGGTGAGAATTCGCACGTACTAGGAGCAAGTTGAAGGAGCCAGTAACAATATGTGCATATGGAACTGCAACTAAGTCTAAAGGTTGCATCTTTTGAAATTTATTTTGGACGGAAGAAGTTATATATGATGTATCACTTTTTGTAACCCATCGGATTTATATATATATGAAATCCAGGCAACTGTTTTGTTCAAACTTGCTTCATCATAACCTTTTGTCTAAATTATTTTTCCAAACGTTGAGGTGTGTGCGAGAGGCGACTCAAGAAACGGTTCGGTCAATTACACCATATGAAGTGTCAAATTACAGGAGAGAATCCTGGAAGTTGGAAGTGATGTCCATAGGTCACGTTCTATTCTAAGGAGGGAGTAGAACCAGTTCGTGAATGAGCCACTTGGGAGCCGGAAAGCAGCATAAGCTTTCTTTCCCCGAGTTATTAGGGTATGCATGTTTGCCTGTTTTCCTAACTTAACGTAGTTCTGAGGACATAACTATTCTAAGGAGGGAGTATTGTAATATCCCGGACGGATATTACCGTATATAAATTATTATTTTATTATTATTTATTATTATTTTGTTTTAATTCCAAAATTGGAATTATTTTGGTGATTTCACCCGGTTTGTTCATATACATTGTCTGTATCCAGATATCGGTCAGTATACATCCGTATTGTATCAAATTGATACCGTGAGCTTCCGAACTAATAATATAATTTATTTTATTATTATTTCCGAGATCAAAATATTTTTATACGGATTATGCGAAGATTTTCGGTATACAGACATATATGTGCACGTACGAGTAGTATGTCGATTAGTATATTATACAATTTGTGTGTTGTGTATTTTTGGACAACACTTGTTTTGTTATGACAAAACCTAGTAGAGTGTTAGGGTTTATAAGTGGTTAATCCTAGGGTTACAAAGACATAAAGGATTAAGATTTCTTCTAGAAAAATCCTCCCCCATATCAATCTTCCCTCACATAACACCTCCCCCACTTTGCCCCTTCTCCTAGGTATGGCCGGCCCATATTTTAGTGGAGGGCTTATGTGAAAATGTGTGAGTGCCATTTTTGCACTTTCCACCCTTCTCTCCACCTATAAATACCCCCTCCTTCTCCTCCTTCTCTCATTTTAGAAAGATCAAAAAGAAAGAAAGAAAGAAAGGAAAAGAAAGAGAGATCACCATGCTAACTTGAGAGTTTTATTTGTAGGTTTTGTTAGGAGTTCTTAGAAGCTAAGGGGAATGAGAAGGAGTGCTAGGCAAGTCCTTCCTTCAAAGGAAACTAAGGTGGGGGTTTCTTCATGCTTCTTTGGTTGTTTGTTTGTTTGTTTGTTTGTTTGTTTTGTTGTTTGACTTCTCCTTCTACCTTCTTGTTTTGTTTTGTTTTTTTTGGGTTGTTCTTATGAATGAGTGTGTTGTATGTTGTGGTAAATAAAAGAAAGAAAGTAATAATAGTGACTACTATCATATAAAGATCACATCTTTATTGTTGTAGTTGTTGTTTTGTATGTTATTGGACTAAAAAATTCACATATTGCATATGATCTTGAACATACAACCACTTAAGGTTGTAGGACTTGGATGAGAACTACACATAAGCATATGAATGCATTTTACAACCATTGTGGGTTGTAGGACTTTATTTAAACTTGGACTAATAATAATGAGCATATGTTTTATTGTATTTTCTTTCTTAGATTAAAAAGATCTTCTCTTTTTATTAATCACTAGTTGTAGATTAAAAAGATCTTCTCTTTTCATTAATCACTAGTTGTAGATTAAAAAAGATCTTTTCTTTTTATTGATCACTAGTTGTAGATTAAAAAGATCTTCTCTTTTTATTAATCACTAGTTGTAGCTATTAAAAAGATTTTTTCTTTTTAATCACTAGTTGTGGAAATAAATGAAAAAGATCTTTTTCTTTCATATTTACTAGTTGTAGAATAAAGTAAGATAAAAATGATCTTTTCATTTATCACTAGTAATAATAAAGACTAGTAAGCAACTAAGTAGTAGTATGCTAAAATATAATGTAGTAGTATGTGATTAAATGAGGTAGTAGTAGCATGTTGATTAAATAAAGTAGTAATAGTATGTTGATTAATAAGATAGTAGTAGTATGGTTGATTAAATAAAGTAGTAGTATGTTGATTAAAGGAAGAAGTGGCAGTAAGTAGTATAGATGTTTTATGTCCATAAAGTAGTAGTAGTGGTAAGTTGTATGTAACACCCCATTTTTTTTTTTTTTTGAAAACTAAGTCTCCAAATTCAATTCTTTCAATTTCTATATCACTTTAATCATAAACTAAGAAAGTTATATTCCACAGAAAATTTTGGCAGAGTCTCCCCTGTAAATTTTGCCCCGAAACACAAAAAGCTTACGGAATTCTGCTCAAAATTCCGTAGCTCACAAACAACAGAATATTTTCATAGGCTCCCCAGGCCAAAATGAGCAGATACACACAGGCAATATAATATAATGCTCTGGGGGCCAAACTCATAACGAATTATCAAATATCAATTAAAAACTATGAATTTCTTTGAAAAACGAGGTAAAAGCTTAGAAACATCATTGTAAAACTTACCACAGAGCCTGGTACTCCACGACGAGATGGGTACGGGTCACCAACATACCACACCACCTCACACTACACTCATCATCGTCATATACAGGCTTATACACTCATAATACAATTTAAATCATAAATTTCACTATTCCTATAACTAAATAATACAAATTTTTAAAATAAAAAGTTATACTACCATTTCACGCCTCATCTCTGCACTGATGAGAACCTGCAACAGTGGGGGATATAGGGTAGTCCTCAGACTCCCCTAACCCCCCAAACACTAAGGGGTTAGCCATTTCTGGTGTGAGTATAATTATTAATCTAATGACAAATTAAAATAGTATAAAGAAAATAATTTAAACTTACAAATACCACGTTAAGATAATGCTACCCGAATCCTGAACACAACAACATCATCGATACGACGATATATCAAATACTTTGCCAATCCTGCATTCAACTGTTCAATTATCCATAACTTCCCACATTTCATAATATACTTCACCTCAGCCTCGTATATATATAATATCCTTCACCTCGACCTAGTATATATATAATATACTTCACCTCAATCTCGTATATATATATTCTTATTTTACATCCACATAATACGAATACACATACAATCCATTACTTTTCAATTTATCTTCTCTAACCCAAATATTCATTCTTCCACAAGTATCGTCATAATAGCATTATATGAATATAACTACATAATGTTATTACTCCTTTCATTAATAACCCTTTATGGGAATACAACTCATAATACAACATACACTCTTAATAACCATTTTCATAACCAGTCTCATAATACAGGTATTTATTTTATTAAAATACAACAAGTATCACTTCTTTCCTATATGCTTCTATTCTCATAATGCCACATTCATTCAAGTCTCATAACGCAAATATAACATCTTAATGCTTATTGCAATGCTCTCACATTTCATTACATCATTAACACATCATTAATAGAATACTTATACTGGTTACATCAAAACCATGTTTTATAACTCATTCACATCTCATTACTCCACTTAGTAATTCTCATTCTTACAAGTATTATATTTCTTATTATCATTTTCACTTAATCCCAAACACAATTTGGGACCACAACATATCACACCCCATAGCCGATAGCTTGGGTAATAATCACTGCACCTCAACCACACAGTTTGGGTAATATCATATCACATCTCAAGCCGATAGCTTGATTATTAATTCACTTCAGTCACTAAGCATCTTCACTTTACTTTATTTCTCATTTCCATCAATCATTACCACTATTGTAACAACTCACCCCGCGAATTATGCCAAGGCAGGTAGTTCCCACCATTTCCACAGAAATAGCGGGCAGGTAGTTCCTTGACATAATTCCAAGGTACAACTCATATCAAACTACATTTTACTTTAATGATCACATACATAATACAATTACTTCGTACTGTTCATAATAACACAGGTCTCTTTTATTATTCTCATCTTAAATTAACCATGTACTGCATTTCTCACTTCTTTTCATACACTAACTCATAACTCATTTCCTTTCACATTTACTTCATTCACAACCACTTTCTTTCTCATACACAAGTCACATTTCACTATCCACTTTCTTTTCCATACACAATTCACATTCCACTTTCCACTTTCTTTAATACCACATTTATTATTAACACTTATTTATTTTATTAGTTTGTCGACCAGTGAGCCACAGTATCCCACTATACTGAAAGCCGACAGCCCAGTAAAACACGCGGACCGATGCTCACACAGAGTCTTACTCGTCCGAGGCTACGTCTTCCTCCCAGCCTATGCCAGCGAGGGAACTCCGCACCCCAGGTAAACTGGGTACTTCCTCGCGACGTCTGTCATCGAGGGAAAAACTCCGCACCCCAGGTAAACTGGGTACTTCCTCGCGACGTCTGTCATCGAGGGAAAAACTCCGCACCCCAGGTAAACTGGGTACTTCCTCGCGACGTCTGTCATCGAGGGAAAAACTCCGCACCCCAGGTAAACTGGGTACTTCCTCCCAGCCGACAGCCAGGAGGGAACTCCGCACCCCAGGTAAACTGGGTACTTCCTCGCGACAGCTGTCATCGAGGGAAACCGGGCCTCAAGCCGATAGCTTGGGCGATAAAACTCCGCACCCCAGATAAACTGGGTACTTCCTCCCAGCCGAAGCCAGGAGGGAAAAACTCCGCACCCCAAGCCGGTCCTTGGGTATTAGGAGGTCTAGCCCAAACCCCCAGGATTGCTGTAGGTACTGGTCAACAAAGCCATCTGTTATTAGCATTAATCATTACATCTTTCCATTTTACTTTATCACACAAGTGCTTCACTTATTTATTCAAGAATAACTACCACTTTGATTTTAGTCACGTATATTGATAACACATTTAATTAACACTTACCATCTTACCTTTTATCTTACCATTCGATGAACATATGATGTCCACGATATTGATTATCATCTCGTTGTATCATATATATATATACATACACCATGTCATTTATCATAGAAACCATCATGTTATTTAATTTACCATAGCATCACCCATTATGAATACCATGTCATTCACTACTTCATTAAATCTCATATAAACATACACCAAGTCATTTATCATATAAACCAAAATGTCATATTATTGCCCATTAATTCATTTCAAACATAGTTAAAACGTAAACATGTACCCAATTATTAATTTCATCAATTATTGCATCACATATCATAATCATCTATATATATATATTACAATAAACACCACATGGGCAGATTTCCCATCATAAGGGGCCAAAACCACTTATTTCCTCTAATTAAATCTTATAATATCTAATTATAGCATAATAGCTTATACATCCTGTTTCATATAAGTAAAATCACTTATAAGGGCTTATATGCCCCAAAACATGCACAAACATGTACTATAATTACACGGGTCTTCAAAACATGATCACAATCACTAATTTCGTCTAATTACATCTTATAACATCCATCCATGGCATGCTAGCCCATACATCAGGCTCTGCATATACCCGATTGCCTATATCGGCCTATATACCCCAAAAACATGCACAAAACATGCACGGGGTAAAAATACGCATAAATAATTTAATATATTTAGTTTTTATACATCAACACATCACATTAACCCATAATATAGGTTTCATATACTTAAAATAGTTAATTTCATCAAATATCTCAAAATCCCATTTTCGGGCCTTAAAAATCCGTATTTTTCGGAAAATTGAATTTTTAGCATAACTTCTATCAAGTATATCGAAATGCCACGAAATTTGGCCACAATATAGAATATACCTAATTACAACATACTCACCTGACGATTCGAGCAAACGATATCCCACGTCCGTCCTGTAGCCAGTCGAAGTTCGACTTTTTCCACCTAAATAGGAAATTATAGGATCGATTAGTTTAAAACTCAAAACTCAACTTACGGATCTCCAAATTTGAATCCGTCTTCACCCACACGTCACAAATGACATATGTAGGTGAGCTACATCGATAGATTTCGAATTCGGGTTCTAATACAAATACTCCCTGATTGATCGGAGGCTTTCTAATAAGAAAAATTCACATTTTCTAAATTCCTTAATCCCCTTCGTCCTAATCTCACATATTAGGGTTAATAATAATAATAATACTCAACTACACCTTCGAACCCATCAAATTGTCACTAAATCTCGCTCGGGCATTTCATCGAACACCCGGCGTGCACTTTTCACCTATAGTCTATTTCACTCAATTTAATTGAGCTTAAGCCTATAAAAATCATCCTAAATTTATATTAATACTTTCATAATACTCTACCCCCCTCGCATGCATTTTCTACAATTATTTGGATCGAGTTTTCTACCCGATTTCAGAAACTCTATAATTCGAGTCTATACCAAAATCACTACTCCCCATTTTATTCTAATGACTCACTACAATTTTTACCACCATACCAGAGATAATTCTTATAAATATATATCTCTATTTTACAAACCCAAAACCCTAATTTACTAACAATTTGCAATTTCTCTAACAACCCACTAATTTCCCAAATCTTCTACTCCAAAACTTCTAAATCTCTCTACCATCATAATCCTACTCAATAAAACTAACCATACTAAATTTTATACGAATAAATAAAATAGGCTATACCTTTTCGGAATCCTTTCGAAAATCCGATGCTACCACGTTGTAGAGGACCCTTCAATTAGCCTATCCCTCAATTTAATTTGAATTTGGCGAAGAAATCTAGTGGATTTGAGCATGGGAAGGGATGGCCGAATGGGTCGATGCTGCTATCGGTCGGGATCGGGAAAAAGGAAGGAAAGAAAGAAGGAGAAAGAAGAATGGGGGGTTTTATAAGAAAATAATTTCCAAACTGATCCACTGTGGAAAATATTTACCAAACTGGTCCACTTTCGAAAATATTTACCAAAGTTAGTCCATAACTGGTCCACTTTCGAAAATATTTGGGTTGAGGACAAATTACACTAAGGTGTTCTCCCATTATAGTAGTAGAGATAAAATTATAATAATAATAATATTTTTATAAATGGATATTTACAAATAGACCCCTAGACCTCCGAAATATTTCAAGTAAACCCCAACTCTTTTCTTTAATAGCACAAACAATACAAAATACATTGCAATTATCTCGCAATAATCCTTCAAAATTATAAAATAAAATAAACAATATTTATTCACATAAAATCTCAACTCATAGCCCCCAACATATCAATAACACCAATCAACCACAAATATCCATACGAATATCAATATAAAAATAATAATAAGAAAATATAGCTTAAAAATAATTCTCACCCCTACAAACTATAAAAACGAAGAATTTTAGGTATTTTAAAATCCGAGGTGTTACATTCTACACACCTCAAAAGAAGCTCGTCCTCGAGCTATGGGGTTTATGAAAATTCCTCGAACAAAGTCAAGATACTTCTTCCACACCCTTACCTAGGATTTCCAGGTACATTATCAGCATCAAACCTTCATTGTACCATTAACAACTACCCACCTGGTCGTC
Source organism: Hemerocallis citrina (assembly GCA_017893485.1). Lineage (NCBI taxonomy): Eukaryota > Viridiplantae > Streptophyta > Magnoliopsida > Asparagales > Asphodelaceae > Hemerocallis > Hemerocallis citrina. Next base: position 104,911,894 of record CM030359.1, on the reverse strand, counting down.
GGGTTAACTGCACTATAGCTTTACAATAACTACTAGTTTGATAGGATATATCACATCCAATGTCACCTCTAGCTGAACTTTAATCTACTACGGCTTCACCACTTGATTGGTCTTTCACACCTGTCTCGACATAGAACAAGAAATTCATCCAGATTACCCAAATCTTCAATTTATATCTTCAAAAGGCTTTTGCTGCGAATATGCATTTTCATTTCCTTTTGTCAACTACACACCTCAAAAGAGGTTTATTCATGCTAACCTGATAATTAATGTTTATCCTCGTTGCGGTCCTTTAAAATATTCTCCTAGAATCTTGATACATCTTCGTGCCACCGGAATAGACAATATACTGAATATGAGGAACATTCTCCATCACCCGCTATCACGAGACATCCTCATCATGAACAACCAAATCTACGATAATAACAAGAATTTTCCCTACGGGTTACTGACCAACCTGCCTTACATTCATTAATCCCCTCCAGAATTCGATTCCGCGTCCTCTGTCACCAACAGAAATTTTGAATCCAAGTTCAACCAATCAGCTGTAGGCATTAGGATAAACAGCTGTATTGATCAATTGCCCACATCTACAATCGTGCCGCCCTTTGCCACTGAAATAAAATTAATTTGCTCCAATGATCTTTAACATCGTCCACTCCTGGGAGGTCATTAAAAGCCAACATCTTCTTTCTGTTAATAGCATTCATCACCTTATTTCTTCCCCATGTGGTATTTCATTTCCATACCAAGCTACCAAGGTACTCAAGCCACGTTTATTGCTTCCTACTAAAATCATTTACACAAACAAGTGCTCAAACTCTTACAATCACAGAAAAGGCTGAATTATTCTCTGAAATACTAATTTCTCAACACCTTCAATACATGCCTTACAATTACTAATTTCAAATTTGCGTAATTCACGCACCTCGTATAACCACGACTGCCTCATATATAAGCCACAAGTGTGCCTTCAGGCATCAAACTCCACCTGATCCTGTACTACATGCACTCCCTTCTCGGGATGATAAAAACATGAGCTGTCACTAATCTTCCTTTAACTCTTGAAAATATCTTTCCACGCTGTTCGGATCATACCAACGGCTCATTCTTTATAAGAAAATGAGTCATCAGTATAGCAATAATATAAAATCGAGGGATGAACCTCCGATAATAGCCAGTGAAAACCAAAAAAAACTATGAATTTCCAACACATCCGATGGTTACTTCCCGTCTTTTCACCATTTGTAATTCTCTTCGGATCCATAAATACGCCTTCAACAGACACAATGTATCCCAAAATTCACACTTCTCGCCCCCCAAAAATAGCAATTTACAGACTTATAATACCACTTCTGGTCTCAACCTATCGATCAGTGTTCCACGATACAGCAATTATACACCAAATATCATTCACATATGCAATCATACCCTGTTAATATAAGGGTGAAAGGCCTAATTCGTCAAATTTATAAAAACTGCAGGGACGTTCGCCAGTCCCAAGATATCACTAAGAACTCATACAATTCATACCGAGTACGAAAAATAATTCCTGAGATGTTTTCCCTCTCTCGGGATTATCTGATAGTACTCGGTGTGCAACTCTAATCGGAAGGTTAATGACACTCCCCGCAACTAATCCAACCAATTATCTATTCTCAACAATGAATACTTAATAGTCACCTTACTCGGTACACCTTCTCGGTGAACTATCTTCCTTGTTACAAAGCTGTCGGTGCGCCCCACGGCATATCATTTGAACCGATAACCTTTTCCAGAAACATCACCTCAAACTCTTTTTATCCCTACCTATTCCTAAGGTACTATCCCACAAGTTGATTTAGAGATTGGAGTCATACCAAATATCAAACCAATCTTGAACTCCCGAGTTCACCAAGATGGGGACCAAAAACCCCATCGAATATACCAGAAACTTTGCAAACCACATCAACAATCTCAATCCTTGCCTTAAATGTTTCCACCAAACCCAACAGGCATAATCTTCATCGTCCTAGGTGCTACATACAATCAAAGCTGGGTTTCATCGGGCTGTCTCACCCGAATCCTCCCTGCACCATGCCCCAACTACACAGATAACCTACATAACCTTCTACAAACAATCAATCTTCCCAAATATGGGATAAACCCATAACCACGCATCACTCCACAGTCTATAAAATACACCTATAGGACATATGCCCATAGGACTCACACAAAATCTCCAGGAGATACCTCTTACAGCACACAGCAATCAATATAATAGAATACCCCAATAGTACACAACTTCACTCTGGAATTTCTATAGAGGTCTATATGCAGGGCCAGGAAAGGCAATGCTGACTCAAAGTCAGACAAAAGTCTAATGTGGATCACACCATTCTACAATAGAATCTATTCTTCAACAAATCACCCACATAAAATACACTCTCTATCTCCAACTAAGCGAAAATGAACCCATACTCACATGGTAAGATCGCTAGGATTAACAATTTCCTAGTTAACCTAAGCTCTGATACCAACTGTAACACCCCATTTTTTTTTTTTTTTGAAAACTAAGTCTCCAAATTCAATTCTTTCAATTTCTATATCACTTTAATCATAAACTAAGAAAGTTATATTCCACAGAAAATTTTGGCAGAGTCTCCCCTGTAAATTTTGCCCCGAAACACAAAAAGCTTACGGAATTCTGCTCAAAATTCCGTAGCTCACAAACAACAGAATATTTTCATAGGCTCCCCAGGCCAAAATGAGCAAATACACACAGGCAATATAATATAATGCTCTGGGGGCCAAACTCATAACGAATTATCAAATATCAATTAAAAACTATGAATTTCTTTGAAAAACGAGGTAAAAGCTTAGAAACATCATTGTAAAACTTACCACAGAGCCTGGTACTCCACGACGAGATGGGTACGGGTCACCAACATACCACACCACCTCACACTACACTCATCATCGTCATATACAGGCTTATACACTCATAATACAATTTAAATCATAAATTTCACTATTCCTATAACTAAATAATACAAATTTTTAAAATAAAAAGTTATACTACCATTTCACGCCTCATCTCTGCACTGATGAGAACCTGCAACAGTGGGGGATATAGGGTAGTCCTCAGACTCCCCTAACCCCCCAAACACTAAGGGGTTAGCCATTTCTGGTGTGAGTATAATTATTAATCTAATGACAAATTAAAATAGTATAAAGAAAATAATTTAAACTTACAAATACCACGTTAAGATAATGCTACCCGAATCCTGAACACAACAACATCATCGATACGACGATATATCAAATACTTTGCCAATCCTGCATTCAACTGTTCAATTATCCATAACTTCCCACATTTCATAATATACTTCACCTCAGCCTCGTATATATATAATATCCTTCACCTCGACCTAGTATATATATAATATACTTCACCTCAATCTCGTATATATATATTCTTATTTTACATCCACATAATACGAATACACATACAATCCATTACTTTTCAATTTATCTTCTCTAACCCAAATATTCATTCTTCCACAAGTATCGTCATAATAGCATTATATGAATATAACTACATAATGTTATTACTCCTTTCATTAATAACCCTTTATGGGAATACAACTCATAATACAACATACACTCTTAATAACCATTTTCATAACCAGTCTCATAATACAGGTATTTATTTTATTAAAATACAACAAGTATCACTTCTTTCCTATATGCTTCTATTCTCATAATGCCACATTCATTCAAGTCTCATAACGCAAATATAACATCTTAATGCTTATTGCAATGCTCTCACATTTCATTACATCATTAACACATCATTAATAGAATACTTATACTGGTTACATCAAAACCATGTTTTATAACTCATTCACATCTCATTACTCCACTTAGTAATTCTCATTCTTACAAGTATTATATTTCTTATTATCATTTTCACTTAATCCCAAACACAATTTGGGACCACAACATATCACACCCCATAGCCGATAGCTTGGGTAATAATCACTGCACCTCAACCACACAGTTTGGGTAATATCATATCACATCTCAAGCCGATAGCTTGATTATTAATTCACTTCAGTCACTAAGCATCTTCACTTTACTTTATTTCTCATTTCCATCAATCATTACCACTATTGTAACAACTCACCCCGCGAATTATGCCAAGGCAGGTAGTTCCCACCATTTCCACAGAAATAGCGGGCAGGTAGTTCCTTGACATAATTCCAAGGTACAACTCATATCAAACTACATTTTACTTTAATGATCACATACATAATACAATTACTTCGTACTGTTCATAATAACATAGGTCTCTTTTATTATTCTCATCTTAAATTAACCATGTACTGCATTTCTCACTTCTTTTCATACACTAACTCATAACTCATTTCCTTTCACATTTACTTCATTCACAACCACTTTCTTTCTCATACACAAGTCACATTTCACTATCCACTTTCTTTTCCATACACAATTCACATTCCACTTTCCACTTTCTTTAATACCACATTTATTATTAACACTTATTTATTTTATTAGTTTGTCGACCAGTGAGCCACAGTATCCCACTATACTGAAAGCCGACAGCCCAGTAAAACACGCGGACCGATGCTCACACAGAGTCTTACTCGTCCGAGGCTACGTCTTCCTCCCAGCCTATGCCAGCGAGGGAACTCCGCACCCCAGGTAAACTGGGTACTTCCTCGCGACGTCTGTCATCGAGGGAAAAACTCCGCACCCCAGGTAAACTGGGTACTTCCTCGCGACGTCTGTCATCGAGGGAAAAACTCCGCACCCCAGGTAAACTGGGTACTTCCTCGCGACGTCTGTCATCGAGGGAAAAACTCCGCACCCCAGGTAAACTGGGTACTTCCTCCCAGCCGACAGCCAGGAGGGAACTCCGCACCCCAGGTAAACTGGGTACTTCCTCGCGACAGCTGTCATCGAGGGAAACCGGGCCTCAAGCCGATAGCTTGGGCGATAAAACTCCGCACCCCAGATAAACTGGGTACTTCCTCCCAGCCGAAGCCAGGAGGGAAAAACTCCGCACCCCAAGCCGGTCCTTGGGTATTAGGAGGTCTAGCCCAAACCCCCAGGATTGCTGTAGGTACTGGTCAACAAAGCCATCTGTTATTAGCATTAATCATTACATCTTTCCATTTTACTTTATCACACAAGTGCTTCACTTATTTATTCAAGAATAACTACCACTTTGATTTTAGTCACGTATATTGATAACACATTTAATTAACACTTACCATCTTACCTTTTATCTTACCATTCGATGAACATATGATGTCCACGATATTGATTATCATCTCGTTGTATCATATATATATATACATACACCATGTCATTTATCATAGAAACCATCATGTTATTTAATTTACCATAGCATCACCCATTATGAATACCATGTCATTCACTACTTCATTAAATCTCATATAAACATACACCAAGTCATTTATCATATAAACCAAAATGTCATATTATTGCCCATTAATTCATTTCAAACATAGTTAAAACGTAAACATGTACCCAATTATTAATTTCATCAATTATTGCATCACATATCATAATCATCTATATATATATATTACAATAAACACCACATGGGCAGATTTCCCATCATAAGGGGCCAAAACCACTTATTTCCTCTAATTAAATCTTATAATATCTAATTATAGCATAATAGCTTATACATCCTGTTTCATATAAGTAAAATCACTTATAAGGGCTTATATGCCCCAAAACATGCACAAACATGTACTATAATTACACGGGTCTTCAAAACATGATCACAATCACTAATTTCGTCTAATTACATCTTATAACATCCATCCATGGCATGCTAGCCCATACATCAGGCTCTGCATATACCCGATTGCCTATATCGGCCTATATACCCCAAAAACATGCACAAAACATGCACGGGGTAAAAATACGCATAAATAATTTAATATATTTAGTTTTTATACATCAACACATCACATTAACCCATAATATAGGTTTCATATACTTAAAATAGTTAATTTCATCAAATATCTCAAAATCCCATTTTCGGGCCTTAAAAATCCGTATTTTTCGGAAAATTGAATTTTTAGCATAACTTCTATCAAGTATATCGAAATGCCATGAAATTTGGCCAAAATATAGAATATACCTAATTACAACATACTCACCTAACGAATCGAGCAAACGATATCCCACGTCCGTCCTGTAGCCAGTCGAAGTTCGACTTTTTCCACCTAAATAGGAAATTATAGGATCGATTAGTTTAAAACTCAAAACTCAACTTACGGATCTCCAAATTTGAATCCGTCTTCACCCACACGTCACAAATGACATATGTAGGTGAGCTACATCGATAGATTTCGAATTCGGGTTCTAATACAAATACTCCCTGATTGATCGGAGGCTTTCTAATAAGAAAAATTCACATTTTCTAAATTCCTTAATCCCCTTCGTCCTAATCTCACATATTAGGGTTAATAATAATAATAATACTCAACTACACCTCCGAACCCATCAAATTGTCACTAAATCTGGCTCGGGCATTTCATCGAACACCCGGCGTGCACTTTTCACCTATAGTCTATTTCACTCAATTTAATTGAGCTTAAGCCTATAAAAATCATCCTAAATTTATATTAATACTTTCATAATACTCTACCCCCCTCGCATGCATTTTCTACAATTATTTGGATCGAGTTTTCTACCCGATTTCAGAAACTCTATAATTCGAGTCTATACCAAAATCACTACTCCCCATTTTATTCTAATGACTCACTACAATTTTTACCACCATACCAGAGATAATTCTTATAAATATATATCTCTATTTTACAAACCCAAAACCCTAATTTACTAACAATTTGCAATTTCTCTAACAACCCACTAATTTCCCAAATCTTCTACTTCCAACACTTCTAAATCTCTCTACCATCATAATCCTACTCAATAAAACTAACCATACTAAATTTTATACGAATAAATAAAATAGGGTATACCTTTTCAGAATCCTTTCGAAAATCCGATGCTACCACGTTGTAGAGGACCCTTCAATTAGCCTATCCCTCAATTTAATTTGAATTTGGCGAAGAAATCTAGTGGATTTGAGCATGGGAAGGGATGGCCGAATGGGTCGATGCTGCTATCGGTCGGGATCGGGAAAAAGGAAGGAAAGAAAGAAGGAGAAAGAAGAATGGGGGGTTTTATAAGAAAATAATTTCCAAACTGATCCACTGTGGAAAATATTTACCAAACTGGTCCACTTTCGAAAATATTTACCAAAGTTAGTCCATAACTGGTCCACTTTCGAAAATATTTGGGTTGAGGACAAATTACACTAAGGTGTTCTCCCATTATAGTAGTAGAGATAAAATTATAATAATAATAATATTTTTATAAATGGATATTTACAAATAGACCCCTAGACCTCCGAAATATTTCAAGTAAACCCCAACTCTTTTCTTTAATAGCATAAACAATACAAAATACATTGCAATTATCTCGCAATAATCCTTCAAAATTATAAAATAAAATAAACAATATTTATTCACATAAAATCTCAACTCATAGCCCCCAACATATCAATAACACCAATCAACCACAAATATCCATACGAATATCAATATAAAAATAATAATAAGAAAATATAGCTTAAAAATAATTCTCACCCCTACAAACTATAAAAACGAAGAATTTTAGGTATTTTAAAATCTGAGGTGTTACATTGTATGTTGTATTCTTGATAAGAATGAAGTAGTTGTAGTAGTAGATAATTGTGTGTTATGTTTTGATTAAAATAGGAGTAGTAGTAGCAGTAAAATGTTGTAGGATCACTTCTAAAAATGTTTAGAAGCAATACCCATTCTTCAAATGTTGTAGGATGCCTAATAAAAATATCCTACCTTGTTTTTATGCTTAATTAGTTGTAGGATATTTTCTAAAAATATCCTACCATGTTTCATGCTTAGTTAGTTGTAGGATTACTTCTAAAAATATCCTACCATGTTTTCATGAATAGTTAATTGTAGGATTTCTTCTAAAAAAAATATTCTACCATGTTTTCATGCTTAGTTAATTGTAGGATTTCTTCTAAAAAATATCCTACCATGTTTCCATGCTTAGTTAGTTGTAGGACTTCTTCTATAAATATCCTATCATGTTTAGAATGTTGTAGGATGTTTTATAAAAATATCCTATCATGCTTTATGTTTAGAATGTTGTAGGATTATTTCTACAAATATCCTATCATGCTTTATGTTTAGAATGTTGTAGGATTATTTCTAAAAATATCCTATCATGCTTTATTCACTCTAAAAATATCTAGCATATTTAATGATGTTTAGAATGTTGGGGGAGTAATTCTAAAATTGCCTATCATATGTAGGAATGACATATGTGTCGTAGGTTTCTTACTAAGATTACCTATCATACTTTTAAGCTTAAAATGTTGTAGTATGCTTCCTAAAATTACCCATCATGTTTTAGGAACGATATTTCATGATTAGAATGGTGTAGGACAAATTCTAAAGTTCCTACCATGTTTAGATTAGCCTATTTATGCTTAGGATGTTGTAGGATTAATTCTAAAATTCCTACCATGCCTAGATTAATCTATTTATGCTTAGAATGTTGTAGGATGCAATCTAAGAGTTTCCTACCATGCTTGGATTAATTTCATTATGCTTAGGATGTTGTAGGATCCATAATAAAATTACCTACCATATTAGTTTGATTGTAGGTATGTAATATACCATGCTAGTTAATTGTAGGTATGTGATATACCATGCTAAGTTCAATTGTAGGCAAGTGGTATACCATGCTAGTTTTATCTATGCCATGCTAGCTTAATTGCAAGTAAGTTGTATGCCATGCTAGCTTAATGGTAATTAAGTTGTATGTCATGCTAGATTAAATGAATACTCATGATACCCATGCTTAGATAAGTATTTGTTCATGCTATGTTGGTAGATGATCATGCCTAATCATTATTCATGCCAAGTAAGTAGGGGTCATGCTAGTTATTGATCATGTTAAGTTAATGATATCCATGCTATGATATTCATGCTTAGAGTAAAGAAACTACCCATGGCTAGCTGTATTGATTTTATGTTATGTTCTACACCATGCTAAAGTAATACATGCTTAGAACGTTGTAGGAGTAATGTTAGAATATCTACTATACCTTGGAATGTTGTATGTTATATTAGTTATCTATCCATACTTGGGTTATGGTGATTTGTCAAGATAAGTAGTAAGCTTCCACGCTCGTTTGACTATAGTGGACTTCATGTCTAGGTCGTAGTGATTTTTATGCTTAAGCTCGATGTAAGCACAAGCATAATTATATTCGTACTTAGGAGTGTGATGGTGAGTGGTTCTGTTTTATAATTAGATTGTTGTAGGAAAATGCTCGCAATTGTATGCCATGCTTAAGGCACTATAGGTTGAAGTAATAAAGATTGGGAAGACCACTAGTAATAGTTAGTCGATAAAGGCTGTTATGTCGCCTTCGGTTCTTCCTTAGTAGAATACCGACCATAGACTATTAGTAGATTCTTCTGTTGCTTCTAATAATAGAAGATCGAGTTTGCTAGTAAGCACGTTTGGTTGCTTTTAAGATTGATTACCTGTATGGTTGTTTGCATAAGGTTGTTGTCTCGTACGCAGCTCGACTGGCCCGTACGTAGCTATGAGTCTCATACGTAGCTTATTTGGCTCGTATGAAGGTTGTTGTCTCGTACGCGGCTCGACTGGCCCGTACGTAGCTGTGAGTCTCATACGTAGCTTATTTGGCTCGTATGAAGGTTGTTGTCTCGTACGCGGCTCGACCGGCCCGTGCGTAGCTGTTGGTCTCATACGTGGCTTATTTGGCTGGTATGTACGTTGTTGTCTTCTACGAGGCCCGCCTGGCTCGTAGGTAGTCATCGTTTCATACGTTGCTTATTGGGCTCGTATGTGGTTGTTACTCGTGTATAGCTTGTTAGCTAGTACACAGTTCGTTGTGCTCGTCTAGGGTAATATTACCACCCTAAGGGCTATCGACCATCAAGACATAGGGTAGCGACTTGCATGTATATTCGCACGGTCGAAGTCTTGGATCGATGAGCCACGAACCGGATCCTGAGGGGTTCTGGTAAGTCTAGGTTTAGCACCCTAGTGGAGTTGTCTTGCGAAGCCTAATTTAAGGCCTAGCATGTTATGTTATAATATTATCGTCCCTAGGATCGTCGAGTCAGGGACATCATTAGGGTAGTGACTTATGAAGGTCATTTTGCTCAGACCCTTGCCGAAGAGAGAGGAGTTGGTTGTAGGGGGCACCTTACGACCAACTTGTCCCTTGAGGGAGGCCTTAGGTGGTGACATTGGGTTGTACCTTCCCGTCAAAGGGATACGTACGGTGGCGTCTCACAAGTTGGGAGCACGGGTTGCGTTTCTCGCTCTGTTAATTCCTTAAATACCGTGGCTGGGGTGCCACTGGATGCATTTGGGCAGTCCTGCGCTTGCGATACCCAAGAGGGTGCCACAGGGTAAGCTTCGTGCTACCCTGCGCTTGCAAAACCCTATAGTTTGATTTTGGAACGATGCCCGATATACTGGGATCGAGTGATGTCCGGCATGCCGGGTAGTAGTGGAAAACGGAGACACCATAAGCAGACTGCATGGGGGGACTTGACCCCTTCTGCAACCTCACAGAGTCATGGAGTATTGTCAGGAACAGGTCGTGTACAATTAGAATTCTTAACGCATGTTCAAATCCCTATATATATGGAGAAACGGCTTGAGATGGGGTCGCATGTAGTATGGGATGCATGTGGACTTCGGAGACTTGCTGACATTAGAATAGGAAGCGTCCTAGTTTTACCTTCCCGTCAAAGGGATACGTACGGTGCCGTCTCACAAGTTGAGGACACGGGTTGCGTATCTCGCGCTGTTAATTCCTGAACTACCGTGGCTGGGGTGCCACAGGATGCATTGTGCAGTCCTGCGCTTGCGAAACCCCAGAGGGTGCCACAGGGTAGGCTTCACGCTACCCTGCGCTTGCGAAACCCTATAGTTTGATTTTGGAATAACGCCCGATACATTGGGTTCGTCTGTTTTGAGAGAGGTCCGGTTAGCCGGGTCGCAGTGGCGAACATAGACACCACTGGCGAACTGCATTAGTGGGACTTGACCACATCTGCAACCTCATTAGCCACGTGTAGATGTCAGGAACAGGTTGTGTACAATTAGAATTCATAACACGGGTTCAAATCCCTATGTTTTTGCACATACGAACACTTAAACTACACCGACACAATTGCTATGTTTTTGTATATTGTTTGGGAGATTCGCTGCTATATGATCAGCCTATAAGCGTCAGTGAATACTGACGTCCCCACTTCCATAGGTACTGGATCGCCGAAGTACAAGGCGAGATTTAAGAGGACTCAAGGCAGGGAAAGCAAGGAGTCAGTGTTATGTTTAGTTCCGCTGTAGTATATGTATTGATTATCTATTAGTTGAGAAGTACTCAAGTGAGAGTTAGCAAGTGTTGTTCTTCATTCCTTGTACTCTGATGTAAGATGTTGAAGGTTGTAATACTTGGAAATGTAAAGGAAATATTGTAACTCTATTGTAAGGTATTGCAGTTGTATAATGTTCAGACTTATAATACATTGGGTATTGAATAAAAAGTTTTAAATTCTCCTGTTTTTTCTGTGTATTGTGACTAATTGAAGAAAAGATCTTGGCTCGTGTCACGGTTTCCCAGTATAGGAAATCGGGGCGCTACAGCTACTAGGGAAGAACTTCTCCAAGACGCTCCTAGTGAACGTGGCCCAAGTAATAGGCCATTCGAGCCTTTCAGATTCGGACCTCCACCAAATGTGGGCCAGTTCCACCAGCTGGATGGTCACTACATCCACTCTATCAGCATCAGCAACTCTTGCTTCCAAATCAACTGCTCAGTCCGGATCAGCCACTGTTCTGCCTCCAAAGGCATCTCAGTGCCCGAAAATCTGTCAGGATGCAGCCTTATGAAATCTGTAACTGTACCCGGGCGAGGAGGGAGAGTTTTCTGCATAGGCACAGCGGGAGGCGAAATCCGGGCAGCTTCCAAAGCAGCCATCACAAGGTCAGTGTGGTTTTGTTGCATGTTGATCAACCGTTCCAACACAGTGGTAATGGCCTCAAGCCCAGGCAGATCTTCCTGATGACGAAAAGTGGAACCTCTGTGAGTCATGGTCTGCACAAGATAAAAAACAATTAGCATCCAGATCAAACTTGATTATAATTCATTCATGTTACCGCGTGGTCTGTGTTCTGTTAAGCTAATCCCAGATCGAGCCAAGCTTGTCTAATATATCAGTCAAACTAATACATTATCCAAACCTGAGCTCTGATAGCACTAAAAATATTGTCACGCCCTGCTTCCCAAAAAGGAACACAGAATATGGATACGTGACTAAGTATAGCGAATGATTTCATCATCCATCAGCTGTCAGGATCTTTTCAACATCTCACAGGAATAACAGAGTAATAAGCAAGGTGAAGTGAACCACGCATGCATGAATAAATCAATGTACCAACAGAATTTACTTGAAATAAAATTTAATAATCTCAAATAAATCAGATCTGGAACAAGTCATAATTTTTGGGTCAAACTGCCCAACACAAAATAATCCATGTAGCAAATACATTTATTCAAGAATAGTAGAAAAATAATATAGCAAGAAGTCTAGCAACTAAAATCCTTGATCATCTACTCTATCGGCAGCTGATTACCATAATGTGCAATTTAATCAATCGCAAGAAAAAGGAAAAAGAAACAAAACGCCCGTCAATGCAAGTTACGTGTCGCTTGTAGTGCAGACACAAGTACAGAAAAAATAAACAGGTATAGAGTAACAACGGAAACAAACATAGCATGGAGTAGATATGAAAAAGCAAAACAGAATCTCTAACATGAATCAGAAAACAAAATCAAGTAACATGGTGTGCTTACAGGTACAGGTAATATGTTACAGATGTCAAGTATCATGCAAACAGGTAAACATATAACAGATGTCAGGTGTCATGCAAACTGATAAATAGATAACAAATATTAGGTAGCATGTAATAGGTGTCATGTTATGTCAAATCTTGTATTTATTTCTATCTAGGTAGCACTTCATGTGTCCTATCCATTTACCACATGGTTGCTACATTCAAACAAGTTTGCGTTTAGATTTTGTAGTGGATTCTATAGGGCCGTGTGCTCGTGTATCAGATAAACAGATAACAGATACTAGAACCTACGGGTCCTCTTCTGAGTACACCTTCCTATTGAGAAGTGGGCAACTAGGTAATCAGATAATAGAATCGTGTATCATGTAGTTATGAACACGTAACAAATAATAAATAACAGTAACAGGTGGGAAACACGGGCCCCCTTCCAAGTACACATTTCTATATTTTTCACTACTAGATCTTTCCCTTAACTCTGGCTTGATTATTTTGTTATTATTATCAAATAGGCATGTATGTGTCACAAAACAGGGCAAGAATAACATGGCATAAATAAGTAACAGGTTCAGATTGAAAGATAAACATGTACAGGTGAAAGACAACTCATAAAAGATTAGGATAACAAAAATTCTAGTTCAGGACAGTAAGACAGTACTGCACCAAATCTGGGATTCCTGTTGCCACACATATGCAAACCTGGATCCGTCAGAAAATCTGGAAAATAGACACTCGGCCGAATTCAACAAATATATATAAGTCATATGGTATTTCACAAAAATAAGTCTCAAAACAGAATTGTATCCAAAAAACATGTTGGGCCAGAAATCAGAAGTTTGTATTCATAAACAGGAAAATGGCATAAAAACATACTGATTAAATCCAAGAAAAATCTAGGTTATTCCCTATATATGTTTAGTATCAGCAAATATAATTTCATAATTTTCCAACATATATAGTATAGTCAAATAAAATCAGAAAACAACATGATACAGCAAGTTTGTAAATCTGGAACTCTTAACACAACAGTACTAAAATAACAATAGATTACAAAATATAAATCGAAATTCAGATCCATCAAAAGGATGATGAAATAGATATAGTAGGCTCAACTCATATTCACAAAGTTTTTATGAAAAGCAAATATTCGGAATTATGTTTCTTTACTGAATAGTATGAAAATTCTGCAAGTATAGTGGTTATTTGCAAGTATAGAATAGTTTATAAAGCTCATCGAATAATTCCACAAAAATTTGGGGTTAATCCCAATCAAGTCTTGTTGTACTCAGCTAAATATTGGATCAAAATAGTATCTTTAACATCCGTATAAAAATAAATAACCATCATAATTCATATAAAACAGGTACTGGAATTTTCTACACATCTATAGTAAAATAGCAATAATTTGCAACTAAATCGAAACTAAGATCTGTCAGAAATTTTGGAAAGTAGACAGAATTCTATATAATTCATATGCTGACCTTAATAGGGTCTAAAATACAGAACAAAAACGGTGTAATATCCGAATCGACTATTAATAATATTATTTTTATTAGTATACAACTATTTAATTATTTTATTTCTTTTCTTAAAATATCTCTTTTGTCATGACAAATCTAATTAGATAGTTAGGTTTTGATGGAAGATTAAAACCTAGGATTAAAGAATGCATAAGAGAATTAGGAAATGTTCTTCTAGAAGCCCTCTCTCTTCTACTTCACCCCTCCACCTCACCCTGACACCATGCCTCCACCTCATCCACACCTTACCTAGCATGGCCGGCCAACCTTGTACCCAAGGGGGATTTTGAAAAACTCCCTTGGTGTTTTTACACTATCCCCCTTCTCCTTCACCCTATAAATACCCCCTCCCCTCTTCTCTTGTCTCATTTTACAAGAAGGAAAAAAAGAGAGGAAAAGAATGAAAGAAAAACCCTAACTAGAGATTTTTCATTTGTAGGTTTCCATAGAAGTTGTAATAGGAGCTAAGAGGAAGGAGAAGGTTGCTAGCTAGTTCTTCCTACCTAGTATACAAGGTGGGGGTTTCTCTATCTTTTTCTTGTTCTCTTTGTTTGATTTTTGTTTGATTTTTGTTGATTCTTGTTCTCTTTTTTTTATTCTTGATTTCTTTTGTGGTGTGTGGTTGTTGTGTTTTCTAATGAACAACTTGGACTAAATTATGTGCATAAGAAAGGTTGTGGATCAAAGGTGATCACATGAACTTTAATGAAACACATAAAGATAAAGTCTTTAATAATTGTTATGGTTATTGTTGTTATTCTTATTTTTTGGCTAATAAAAGAAACTAACAACTTGGACTAAAAAACTTGTGCATATGAATGGTGGTGGATCAAATGATCACATAAAAGAAAGTGAATGGGAGAACTTAATAAAGATGAAATCTTTAAGTTTTATCTTTGATTATTTTGTTAAAAGCACACAACTTGGACTAATTAGCATGAGCATATGAAGAATGGGGTAGAAGGACTATTACATACCCATTTTTGGGTTGTAGAACTCAACAACTATTAAAAAAATAAGTCTTTCTTTTGTTATTGCTCTCTACTTTGATAATTAACAAGTCTTGCTAATTTTTAGTTCATAAAAAGAAGGTTGTAATATGTAGGACTTGTCATTTATAATAAGGTAGATTTTTTTTGTAATATTGTAGTTCATAAAGTTGGATTTTTGTAACGTTTTATGACTTGTAATTCATAAAGATAAGAAATCTTGTAATAGCTAGCAAAGTTCGTTCTTAAGTAGTAGTAAATAAATCATGTTATGTTGTAGTAACATCCATACTTAAAGTAGTAAGTGGACATTCATGTTAAGTTGTAGTAACATCCATTTTTTTAAAGTAGCAAGTAGATATTCATGTTAAGTTGTAGTAATATCCATACTTAAGTATTAATAAAGATCCATGCTTAGATTGTTGTAGGAAAATTATATATCATGCTTAGATTATTGTAGGAAAGTTATATACCATGCTTGGATTATTGTAAGAAAGTTATATACCATGCTTAGATTGTTGTAGGAAAATTATATACCATGCTTAGATTGTTGTAGGAAAATTATATACCATGCTTGGATTATTGTGGGAAAGTTGTATACCATGCTTAGGTTATTGTTGGAAAGTTATATACCATGCTTGGATTATTATAGGAAAGTTATATACCATGCTTAGATTTTTGTAGGAAAGTTATATACCATACTTGGATTATTGTAGGAAAGTTATATACCATGCTTCGATTCTTGTAGGAAAGTTATATACCATGCTTAGATTGTTGTAGGAAAGTTATGTACTATGCTTGGATTATTGTAGAAAAGTTATATACCATGCTTAGATTATTTTAGGGTATAGTAGGGAAGTTATATACCATGCTTAGATTGTTGTAGGAAAGTTGTATACCATGCTTAAGATTGTTGTAAGTCCATGCTTAAGTTGTATTCATGCTTAAGATTGTTGTAAGTACATGCTTAAGTTGTATCCATGCTTAAGAATGTTATAGGTTGATGTTTAAGTTATATACCATGCTTAAGACCATTGTAAAAAAGAAACCATACTTATGTCATATAGCATGCTTGAGTGGTAGAAATGACCCATGCTTAAAGTAGTAGTAAATACTCATGTTGTAGTTAAGTTGTAGTAAAAGAATCACATTGTAGTTGTAGTGTTAACTATCTTGTTGTAGTTAGTGTTAGTAAAGAGCACATACATGCTTGAATGGTATAGTGTAGCATTCTAGTTAAAAGAACCATGCTTGAATTGTATATGATAGTGAAAGATTAAAAAGAACCCATGAACCCATGCTTGAGCTAGGTGTTCTAGTTAACTATTGAAATGAACCTATGTTCTATGATTTCTAGCCAACTTCAAAAAGAAACCCACGAAACTAGCACCATGATAATTCTAGCTCAATTGATAAGAGAACCCATGCATTTAGTTCTAGGTGATTCTAGCTCAACCTCGAGAAAGAACCCAAGAATCTAGTTGCATGTAATTCTAGTTCAATTTGGGAAAAAGAACCATGGATTCTAGTTGTACGAGGTTCTAATTAAAATTGGACCATAGCAAGTGAGCATTCTTCATCTTCATGGGTAATAAGGGTTGGAAAAGTCACTAATAATTGTTAGCTTGATAAAAGCTAGTCTAGGGTCTTCTAATTACCCTAGGGGTCATCGACCATCATGACCGCATCCTACCACCTTAGAGACTATGGATAGATCTCACCTCGAGCACCAATGGATCTTAACCGGTGTGGGTTGATCGTGGGCCAAGAGTGTTGATATGATCCAAGTTAGGGGTAGTGATGAGTGAGGGAGATCTCGTTACTAGTGTCTTGGATCGAGGCACCGTGAGTTGGACCATGATAACCTAAGTTGATAATCTTGTAGGATTGTTTAGGATTAGCGACATCATTAGGGTAGTGACTCATAAAGATCTTTAATTACCCTTTTTGCCAAAAGAGAGGAGTTGGTATTAGGGGTGACACCTTATGGCCAACTCGTCCCTTGGGCCGACATTAGGTGGTGTTATTGGGTTGTACCTTCCCGCCAAAGGAATACGCACAGTGCCTTGTCACGAGTTGGGAGCACGGGTTGCGTATCTCACACTGTTAATTCCTGAAGTGCCATGATAAGGGGGGCGGAGCTAGGAGATGGACCCCGGAACTCCGTCGTGTTCGATGCCGAGGTAGCGAACAGGCCATAGACTATGGTCTGTGTTAGGGGGGCACAAGGGATGCTTCGAGCTAACCTGTGTTGCAGTAACTCTGAGGGTTCGTCTGGTTTTTGAGTGAGGTCCGGTTAGCCGGGTAGTAGTGGCAAACATAGACACCATAAGCGTACTGCATTGGTGGGACTTGACCACGTCTGCAACCTTATCAGTCACGTTGTATCTGTCAGGAACAGGTTATGTACAAGTAGAAAATCATAATGCGGGTTCAAATCCCTATATATGGAGAACGGCTTGATATGGACGTATGTAGTATGGGATGCATACGATTCCAGATTCTCGCTTGCATTGGAATAGGAGCATCCTAGCTTTAGTTGACATTGCATTAGATTCTAGTCATTGCACTCACGAACACTTAAACTACACTGACATATTTTACCATGTTTTTATATGTTTTTTTTGGAGATTCGCTGCTAGTCATCAGCCTTTAAGTGTCAGTATATGTACTGATGTCCCTACTCTAATAGGTTGTGGATACAAGATCACAAATCGGGAGGACGCTAGTCAAGGCATGGTCTTCAATTGAAAAGCCCAATGTTTATCATTTTCATTCATGTACACTCTGATGTAATATACTGAATCAATAGAAACACTCGGCCTGTAATATTGTATAAATAAAAAGTTTTAAAATTTTCCTGTTTTCTGTGTATTGTGACTAATTGAAAGTAAAGGTCCTGGCTCGTGTCTCGAATTCTCCAAATAGGAAGTTCGGGGCGTTACAAACGGGGTAACAACAAGGGCAGAATTATTCTTCATGCATAAAATCAACTAGATCAAATGAACACATCCAAATAATAAAAAAACATGAAATATGGTATACTAGATATCCAAGCAACATGGTATAGGATATTTAACAGATTTACAACAGAATATACTACCAATACACGTCAAGCATGCGAGATTCACACATCATATTATGGTTCACAACCAACATAAATATATGCAACAGGAATTAATTAGATCTAAGTCTAAATTTCATGTCGTGTGTGTAATGAGATAACTACGGGCAAATCAACACATATGGACAAGATCTAACAGGGTTTTCATGAGAATAGGTCTTGAAGCAACTACACTACATGCAGTATTTAGTACTTGTATATGCAACAGAAAAGTATACAAGTTACTTGCCTTTTAGTCGACGATGGAAACAATGCAAAGAGCGAGAATAACGGGAATGGATTTCCGGGCACGAACTTAATATCACGAACGGATCCCGAACAACCATGAACGAATCGCAAACAGGATCGCGAACAACAAGAACACGAACTCCACACGGATCAACCATGTGATCACGAAAAGAGAGAGGGACAGTAGTCGGGTGCACTGCGATGGAAGGTCGGATGGCACACAGCGGAACGACTGCAGATAGAGCGGCGCTGCTGGCTGGCATCACTGCTGACATTGCTAGCTAACAGTCGCAACGTCGGGAGGAGGGTGCAAGGCGAGCACTTGGATCGTCACTGCTGTCGTGCGGTGCTAGGAATGAAGGCAGCACAGCAGGGACGAGGGGATGGTCGGCAGTCGGATAGGGGGGTGCAGACGGGATCAGAGAGAAGAGAGAGAACGGGAGGTCAGGAGTTTGGGAGGTATGGGATGATCGGAACAGCGGCTAGGGTTCTGAGATGGAATAGGGGAGATAATAGGTATACAATGCAGGGGTATATATATGGGTAGTAATAGGGTTAGGTGGAAACGAGTGTAGGGTGCTAACGGGTTAGTGGGTATGGGTGCAAACAAGATCCAATAAGAATTTGGGTAGGGTTTTTGTAACATCCCGTATTTTTATTTTAATGAAAAAACCATTTTTTTAATTTTTGCACGTACGATGCACGTGCATATTTTTCCATTGTTGTTTTTCTTCCTCTCATTTATTGTTTAGTAGCATGCATGAGTTTTTTATCCTCTTAGCCTTTCATTAAACCCATGGACCTAAGAATAGATTCTAGCCCACTAGACTAATTAATTAATTAATTAATTAATAGCAAGCCCACAAGACAAACCCATTAATTAAATCTCATTTTGTTTGTGCATGGACTCACACAAGACATGTAACAACTTTTTAGTACACAAATAAATTATAGGATTTGTATTTAATTTTTGTGTGTGTGTGTGCACTAGTGAACAACACGTGCACGTGTCTAGAAAGGAGAGAGAGACCGGATGAGGGAGAGAGAGAGTGGGCCGGGAGTGCATGAGCTGGAGAGAGTGGGAGAGTGGGAGGTTGTAGTGGGTAGTTATTTGATTGATGAGATTACATCCTAGCCCTTCAATTGTCCTATAAATACACCCCCCCCCCCTTTGTCTTCTCATTACACACCTAAAACTAAACAAATCAATAGAGGAAAAAGAAAGAGAGTTAGAGAGTGTTCTTGTTGCATTGGAGGCTTTTGGAGTGCTCTTGCTAGGAGGAGAAGGACTAGGGGTTGCTTGTTGGAGCTAGGAGTCCCTACAAATTGTGTCTCACCATCCTTATTTGAAAGTCTTCATTAGAGGTGGGTGATCTTGTGCTTTCTAAATGTAGGAAATGCATGCTAGTAATGTTAAATGAGTAGTAAGGATTAAATTGATGTGATAGATATAGAATAGATCAATGCTTTTGTATGTGCCATGAATGGTAGAGATTTCATTGTGATTAAGTAGTAATTGCCATCATTAGAAAAGAGACAATGAAACAATGAATTATTGCCATGAATAAATATGCTTGTTAATTTGGAAATATCGAAACATATAATTTGTTTGCAAATTGTTGAGACTTCCCTTGTAGTTAAAAATAAATTGTAGTGAAGTTAAATTGGGACATATAGATTCATATAATTGATTGTAGTGGTACAAATTGTTATTTTTCACAAATTGATGAAATGTAATTACATATACACTAATGAGAGGAAATCATTCGAAGTATAGATTTAATGATTGAGATATAAGTTTGGAAATTCGTGAGTAACTGTTTTCAAGTAAACTCAGTATGAATGAGATAGTTACAGTCCCCTAAAAAGATTAGATCGACCGTATGTTTGAGTTTTATGAAATTGACCTAGTGACTGTGTCGTATGAACAAAACCCTAGCCTCTGATCTCATAATAGTGTATGGGGTTGGACTTACTAGCTGGTCGGAGCTCTCTAGGAGTGTTGCTGTAGCGCGCATGTGGTCTTGGGTCGCGAGTTTGAACCTTGACAGACCCTTCTTTTTGTTTTGATTTTTAATTTAACCCTCAGAGCGAGAGTTAGTAGTAGTGGGTTTCGGCCTTCTCCTGTGACAGTGAAGTCACTTAGACTTCTTGGTTAGAGGGGAGGCTATAGGGCGGTACTGTAGCACGCCTGTGAGCTTGGGTTCGAAACCCGGTAGCTTCATTTGATATTTTTTGGGTGTTTTTAGCATTTTGAAGAGTTTTTCATGCAAATAAAATTTGGGAAAAATATCTAATATTCCTATAAAATGATATA
This sequence comes from Hemerocallis citrina, assembly GCA_017893485.1. Taxonomy (NCBI): domain Eukaryota; kingdom Viridiplantae; phylum Streptophyta; class Magnoliopsida; order Asparagales; family Asphodelaceae; genus Hemerocallis; species Hemerocallis citrina. The sequence goes on along the minus strand of CM030359.1, from coordinate 104,890,702 downwards.
AAATTTATTAAAAATAGTTTCAGAATTTTTCATCTATATTTTGATAAATTAAAGGTGAAATTGAGATAGAAAACGAGTTATTGACTTCAAAATTATTTATTTGAGAATATGACATTTATTTTGAGAAGAAGAGAAAAATATTTGCCATGTTATGGGTTCTCTTGATGAGATCATATACTTGTTTTGAGTAAAACATATTTGATGTGGTTTGAGATATATTATATGTGAATAAATTGCTAATGAGATTTAAAATGGATGAATTTATGTTCATGAAAAGAAATATTGTTTTTTTTTTCGAAAGAATTGTGAGTGAATAAATGAATCATAAATGAAGCAAAAATAAGACATTGATTAAGTTATGAATAAGTTAAAGATATGAATACCATGAGGTTAATACATGATTATTGAAGGGTATGAGTACCCATGAAATTCCAGTACATGAAATGTTGAGATCTAGAGGTTTAGTGAGACCCCAGGTACCGGCATTATTGAACTAAATGATTGAGTTTTTTTGAGATATGGCGATGGAGCTATCTCGGTATTTGTGATTAAGTCCGGTAGGGGGAAAAGCTAACTCTAGCTGTAATAATTATTCATGTCTTAAACTTAAGAACTAGGCGTTAAGAGAAGATGTAGTAAATGTAGCGCCCCGATTTCCAATACTAGGAAACCGTGACACAAGCCAAGACCTTTTCTTCAATTAGTCACAATACACAGAAAAATAGGAGAATTTAAAACTTTTATTTCAACACCCAATGTATTACAAGTCTGAATATTGTACAACTGCAATACCTTACACTAGAGTTACAATATTACCTTTACATTTCCAAGTATTACAACCTTCAATATCTTACATCAGAGTACAAGGAATGAAGAACAACACTTGGTGACTCTCACTTGAGTACTTCTCAACTAATAGATAATCAATACATACACTGCAGCGGAACTAAACATAACACTGACTTCTTGCTTTCCTCGCCTTGAGTCCTTCTGAATCTCGCCATTGTACTTTGGCGATCCAGTACCTATGGAAGTGGGGACGTCAGTATTCACTGACGCTTAAAGGCTGATCATATAGCAGCGAATCTCCCAAACAATATACAAAATATAACAATGGTGTTGGTGTAGTTTAAGTGTTCGTGAGTGCTATGACTAGACTCTAAGGCGATAGTTAAATAGAACTAGGATGCTTCCTATTCTAATGTCAGCAAGTCTCTGAAAGCAACATGCAGCCCATACTACATGCGACCCCATCTCAAGCCGTTTCTCCATATATAGGGATTTGAACCCGCGTTATGAACTTCTAATTGTACACAACCTGTTCCTGACACCTACACGTGACCGATGAGGTTGCAGACGTGGTCATGTCCCACTGATGCAGTACACCCGTGGTGTCTATGTTCGCCACTGCTGCCCGGCTAACCGGACCTCACACAACAAACAGACGATCGTCATTCCAAAATCCAAATCATAGTGTTTCGCCAACACAGGGTAGCGCGAAGCCTACCTTGTGGCACTCTCTGGGGTCTCGCAAGCGCAGGGCAGCGCGAAGCCTACCCTGTGGCACCCTCAGCCACGGTACTCCAGGAATTAACAGCGCGAGATACGCAACCCGTGTCCTCAACTCGTGAGACGGCACTGTACGTATCCCTTTGACAGGAAGGTACAACCCATTATCACCACCTAAGGCCTACCTAAAGGGACAAGTTGGTTGTAAGGCACCCCCTATAACCAAATCCTCTCTCTTCGGCTAGGGTCTGAGAAAAATGACCTTTTTAAGTCACTACCTTAATGATGTCCCTGACTCGACAATCCTAGAGATGATAATATTATAAACATAACATGCTAGGCCTTAAATTACACCTCACAAGACAACTCTACTAGGCTGCTCAACCTAAACTAACCAGAATCTCTTAGGATCCGGTTCATGGCCTATAGATCCAAGACCCCAGCAATACGAACGCATTCGCATGCTACTACCTGAACTTGGATTTCGTCACACTCCGGTCCGCAATCAACGAACGGTTAAGATCTGACGGCACCCGCGAAGTGACTCGTCCACAGTCCCCTAGGAGTAAGCTAAACACACGTCTTGATGGTCGATAGCCTTAGGGCAATGATATCACCCTAGATGAGCACAACAGCTGCGTATTAGCTAAGACGCTATATACGAGTAACAACCACATACGAGCCAATAAGCTACGTATGAAACCATAACTACCTACGAGCCAGGCGAGCCTTGTAGGAGATAAAAACGTACATACCAGCCAAATAATGCCGCGTATGAGACCAACAGCTACGCACGGGCCGGTCGAGCCGCGTACGAGACAACAACCTAAATACGAGCCAAATAAGCTACGTACGAGACCCACAGCTATGTACGGGCCAGTCGAGCTATGTATGAGCACAACCATATGCAAACCACCATACAGGTAATCAATCCTAGAAGCATCCAAAAGTGCTTACTAACAAACTCGATCTTCAATTATTAGAAGCAACAGAAGAATCTACTAATAGTCTATGATCGGTATTCTACTAATGAAAAACCGAAGGCGACATAACAGCTTTTATCAGACTAACTATTACTAGTGGTCTTTCCGACCCTTATTACTTCATCCTATACTGCCTTAAGCATGGTATACAATTGCAAGCATCTTCCTACGGCAATCTAATCATATAACACAATCACTGACCATAATACTCCTAAGTACGAATATGATAAAGCATGTGCATATATCAATCTTAGAATGAAAATCACTATGATCTAGACATGAAGTCTACTACGGTCAAACATAGGTTATAACTTGAGCGTGAATGCTTACGACTTATCATGACTAATCACCACAACCCAAGCATGGATAGAGAACTTAATATAAACATACAACATTCCAAGGCATGGTAGGTATTTTAACCTTAATCCTACAACATTCTAAGCATGTATTTAAACTTTAGCATGGTATACCTCATTCCTAGATATGGTATGCTACTTTCACATTAACATATAGCATGGTGTACATTTTAGTAACATTCTAGTCATGTATACTAGTTAAGTGTCAACCTACAATATAGCAAGAGTTTCTACAACAATTCTAGCATGGATAGAATATAACATAAAAATCACTATAACTAACCATGAATAGTTTCTTTAATCTAAGCATGAATATCATTAGTATGGATACTATCAACTTAACATAAACCATCATTAGCATGGTCATCCATAACAATAATTAGCATGACATCTCCTAACTTAGCATGAATAATGATTAAGCATGATCACCTACTATCATAACATGAACATATACTTATCTAAGCATAGATATCTTGTGAGCATGAATATTTAATTGATCTAGCATGGTGTATAGCGTTTCTATAAGCATGCAAGCATGGATAAATTAATCTAACATGGTATGCTACTTTCCTACTATCATCTAAGCATGAATCTTTATTAAACATGAATAACTACTAAGCATGAATGTCTTACTAAGCATGGATAACTACTAGTATGAACATACAACATTCCTAAGTATATATATATATACTTCTAAACATGATAGGAAATTCTTAGAGTGAATCCTAAAACATTCTAAGCATAAATAAATTAATCTAAACATGGTAGGAAATTCTTAGAATGAATCCTACAACATTCTAAGCATAAATAAATTAATCTAAACATGATAGAAAATTCTTAGAATGAATCCTACAACATTCTAAGCATAAATATTATTTCTAAACATGGTAGGTATTTTATAGAATGAATCCTACAACATTCTAAGCATAAATATTCTTCCTAAACATGATAGGTATTTTTAGAATGAATCCTACAACATTCTAAGCATAAATAAATTAATCTAAACATGGTAGAAAATTCTTAGAATGAATCCTACAACATTCTAAGCATAAATAAATTAATCTAATCCAATCTTAGCATGGTATTTAACTTATTTGAGTAAGAATATAAAATAAACATCTACAACTATCCACTACTACTTCTACTTCATTCTATCATAACATAAAGCATCTACAATTACTTTTTTTTTTTTATCATCTACTACTACTACTACTTTATGTTAACCATGAATATAACATAAGCATCTACAACTATCTACTATTACTACTACTTCATTTTAACATAACATAAAGCATCTACGATTATTTCTTTTTATCATCTATTACTACAACTACTTTATGTTAATCATGAATATAACATAAGCATCTACAACTATCTACTATTACTACTACTTCACTTTAACATAACATAAAGCATCTACAATTATTTCTTTTTATCATCTACTACTACAACTACTTTATGTTAATCATGAATATAACATAAGCATCTACAACTACTTCTTTCAACACTTACTACTACTTCTTTATTTTAACAACATACCACTACTACTTTATTTTAGCAACATACTATTACTACTTTATTTAAACAACATACTACTACTACTTTATTTTTAATATGGACATAAAACATCTATAACTACTTCTTTATTTTACAACATACCATTACTACATTATTTTAACAACATACTACTACTATTTTATTTTAACAACATACTACTACTACTTTATGTCTACTAATCTTTATTAGTATTTATTTATTACTAGTGATCATAAAAAGAGATTTTTTTGTTCATTCTACAACTAGTGAGTTAGAATGAATTGCTTTTTCACAATTTAGAATTTACAACTACAATGTGTTCATTCTCTTTTTTTTTTCTTAAGACTATAAAGGAAAACAACAATAATAAATAAAGTGAGAACCCCTTTATTTTTGGTCCATCCAACATATGTATTCTCTTTTTTTTTGTCTAAGTCCAATATGTGTCCTACAACCAAAAATGGTTGTATAAAGTCCATATGCGTTATGTATAGTTCATATTCAAGTCCTACAACCAAGGATGGTTGTATACACAAGTCTATATGCATATGTTTATTTAGTCCCATTTTATAACACAAAACAACAACTACAACTATAAAGATTTGATCTTTATGTGTTTAGTTGGTAGTACTACCACTTTCTTTCTTTTATTCATCACAACATTCACAACAACAACACATACCCATCACAAGAACAACCCCCAAAAACAAAAGAAAACAAAACAAGAAGATAAGGAGAAGAAGTCAAAACACAATACAAACAAACAAACAAGCAAGAGAAACCCCCACCTTAGTCTCTTTTTTTTTGTGTGGAAGGACTTGCTAGCTTAACCTTCTCCTTCCCCTAGCTCTTAGAACTCCTAGAAAAAACCTACAAGAAAACTCTCTTGTTAGTATGAGGTTCTCTCTTTCTTTTCCTTTCCTTTCTTTCTTTCTTTTTGTTTTCTAAAATGAGACAAGGTGGAGAAGGAGGGGGTATTTATAGGAGGGGAGAGGAGGGGGAGAGTGCAAATGTGCATTCACATTTTGCACAAAACCCCAAGAAGAGTGAGGGCCGGCCATGCTTAGTAGGGGGTAGGGGTAAGGTGGAGGTAAGGTGTAGGTATGAGTTGGAAGCATGGTGAAGGGATAAGGTTTCTAGAAGGGGTTTAATCTTCTCATGCATACAAACCCTACTTTAAACCACCTAATCAAACCCTAACTATCTAACTAAGTTGTCATGAAAAGGATGAGTACATTGTCCTTGAGTATATGCTACATATTTTGTATGATGTACTAAGTACATACAATTGTATGTATGTGTACATGTATGTGTATACCAAAAATTCCTTATATAATCCTCATAAATAGTTTAATTTGAAAATAATAATAAAATAAGTTTTATTATTAACTCGGAGGATCGTGCTACCAATTTGATGCATTTCGGATGTATACCGACCGATATATGCGCGTAGACAATGTTTGTGGACAAACCGGCGAAAAATCACCAAAATAATTTGATTTTGGAATTAAAACCGAATAATAATAAAATAATAATAAAATAGTGATTTATACGAGGTAATATCCGTCCGGAATATTACATCACTCCCTCCTTAGAATAGTTCTGTCCTCAGAACTACATTAAGTTAGGAAAATGAATCGATAATTACGAAATATTTTAGTCATGGGACAAGAGATGAACTGAAATTTTTCCTTTGAACAACCATTGAATGGGTTACACCTATACATACATAAACCCACTGGGTTACAAAATGTCATCTCTTCCTAAGCAATAACCTCCCTACCTATACATTACAAGAGTATGAGTCTAGATCACAAAATAACAAAATGATCTACATAACCTACTTGGTTACAAAGTGTCACATTTTTTCCTAAGTGACATTCTTCCTACCTATACATTGCAGACGTAGGAGCCAAAATCACAAAAAATCAAAACAATTTCTGAGTGCCCGACCGCCTAATCGGTACCGCTGGCGCCCTCGAGTGGGTCCTGTCCAGTCAGTAGTGCTAGCAACTGTGCGATCTGAACCTGGAGGTCTGCGCATCGGCGTTCCAGGTGCTTGAACTGTGCCCTGTAGCTACGGTTCAGAATCACCATTCGGCGTTGGGCCCTTGCATTTGCGCTCCTCAACCTCTCGACTTCCCTTGCGTGGTGACAGTTTACGAACTCGCACGAGTCCATCTTGTTCTCCAGATGGACGTGAGACCAAGTCAGCGTTGATATGTCCTGGAATACCTGCTGGAAGGCCTCCTCCACGGGGGTAAGCTGGGGAGGTGGCGGTACTGGAGCCTGACCCTCGAAAGGAAATGCCCCTGCTGCGGCAACGGTGGGGGCCCCGTTGGCCAGCCCGGCCTCCACTGGTGGCTGAGCCCCCTCCAAGATAGACTCTATGTCCAAGTCTATCTCTATCACATCTCCCTGACCCCACCCACTCCCCGTGGGAATCGCTCTGTCCGTCATCCTGCAAGGAATGGATACAGAAATTAGCATCGATATAGAAATATTATAAAACATAAGTTGAAAGGACAACAATATGAGTTATAATTGTCCACAACTAGCTAAAACCCAATCTCCTAAAGGCATCCAAGTTTAAATTTTCCTACTGTGTCGGACTGTAAATTGAAGTCAGCTTTGATACCACTCTGTAGCGCCCCGATTTCCAATACTGGGAAACCATGACACGAGCCAAGACATTTTCTTCAATTAGTCATAATACACAGAAAAACAGGAGAATTTAAAACTTTTATTTCAACACCCAATGTATTACAAGTCTGAATATTGTACAACTGCAATACCTTACACTAGAGTTACAATATTACCTTTACATTTCCAAGTATTACAACCTTCAATACCTTGCATCAGAGTACAAGGAATGAAGAACAACACTTGGTGACTCTCACTTGAGTACTTCTCAACTAATAGATAATCAATATATACATTGCAGCGGAACTAAACATAACACTGACTTCTTGCTTTCCTCGCCTTGAGTCCTTCTGAATCTCGCCATTGTACTTTGGCGATCCAGTACCTATGAAAGTGGGGACGTCAGTATTTACTGAAGCTTAAAGGTTGATCATATAGCAGCGAATCTCCCAAACAATATACAAAATGTAACAATGGTGTTGGTGTAGTTTAAGTGTTCGTGAGTGCTATGACTAGACTCTAATGCGATATTTAAATAGAACTAGGATGCTTCCTATTCTAATGTCAGCAAATTTCTGAAAGCAACATGCAGCACATACTACATGCGACCCCATCTCAAGCCGTTTCTCCATATATAGGGATTTGAACCCGCATTATGAACTTCTAATTGTACACAACCTGTTCCTGACACCTACACGTGACCGATGAGGTTGCAGACGTGGTCATGTCCCACTGATGCAGTACACCCGTGGTGTCTATGTTCGCCACTGCTACCCGGCTAACCGGACCTCACACAACAAACAGACGATCGTCATTCCAAAATCCAAATCATAGGGTTTCGCCAACACAGGGTAGCGCGAAGCCTACCTTGTGGCACTCTCTGGGGTCTCGCAAGCGCAGAGCAGCGCGAAGCCTACCCTGTGGCACCCTCAGCCACGGTACTCCAGGAATTAACAGCACGAGATACGCAACCCGTGTCCTCAACTCGTGAGACGACACTGTACGTATCCCATTGACAGGAAGGTACAACCCATTATCACCACCTAAGGCCTATCTCAAGGGACAAGTTGGTCGTAAGGCGCCCCCTACAACCAAATCCTCTCTCTTCGGCTAGGGTCTGAGCAAAATGACCTTTTTAAGTCACTACCTTAATGATGTCCCTAACTCGACAATCCTAGAGACGATAATATTATAAATATAACATGCTAGGCCTTAAATTACACCCCACAAGACAACTCTACTAGGCTGCTCAACCTAAACTAACCAGAATCTCTCAGGATCCGGTTCATGGCCTATAGATCCAAGACCCCAGCAATACGAACGCATTCGCATGCTACTACCTGAACTTGGATTTCGTCACACTCCGGTCCGCAATCAACGAACGATTAAGATCTGACGGCACCCGCGAAGTGACTCGTCCACAGTCCCCTAGGAGTAAGCTAAACACACGTCTTGATGGTCGATAGCCTTAGGGCAATGATATCACCCTAGATGAGCACAACAGATGCGTATTAGCTAAGACGCTATATACGAGTAACAACCACATACGAGCCAATAAGCTACGTATGAAACCATAACTACCTACGAGCTAGGTAAGCCTTGTAGGAGATAAAAACGTACATACCAGCCAAATAATACCGCGTATGAGACCAACAGCTACGCACGGGCCGGTCGAGCCGCGTACGAGACAACAACCTACATACGAGCCAAATAAGCTACGTACGAGACCCACAACTATGTACGGGCCAGTCGAGCCATGTATGAGCACAAACATATGCAAACAACCATACAGGTAATCAATCCTAGAAGCATCCAAAAGTGCTTACTAACAAACTCGATCTTCTGTTATTAGAAGCAACAGAAGAATCTACTAATAGTCTATGATCGATATTCTACTAATGAAAAACCGAAGGCGACATAACAGCCTTTATCAGACTAACTATTACTAGTGGTCTTTCCGACCCTTATTACTTCATCCTATACTGCCTTAAGCATGGTATACAATTGCAAGCATCTTTCTACGGCAATCTAATCATATAACACAATCACTCACCATAATACTCCTAAGTACGAATATGATAAAGCATGTGCTTATATCAATCTTAGAATGAAAATCACTATGATCTAGACATGAAGTCTACTACGGTCAAGCATAGGTTATAACTTGAGCGTGAATGCTTACTACTTATCATGACTAATCACCACAACCCAAGCATGGATAGAGAACTTAATATAAATATACAATATTCCAAGGCATGGTAGGTATTTTAACCTTAATCCTACAACATTCTAAGTATGTATTTAAACTTTAGCATGGTATACCTCATTCCTAGATATGGTATGCTACTTTCACATTAACATATAGCATGGTGTACATTTTAGTAACATTCTAGTCATGTATACTAGTTAAGTGTCAACCTACAATATAGCAAGAGTTTCTACAACAATTCTAGCATGGATAGAATATAACATAAAAATCACTATAACTAACCATGAATAGTTTCTTTAATCTAAGCATGAATATCATTAGTATGGATACTATCAACTTAACATAAACCATCATTAGCATGGTCATCCATAACAATAATTAGCATGACATCTCCTAACTTAGCATGAATAATGATTAAGCATGATCACCTACTATCATAACATGAACATATACTTATCTAAGCATAGATATCATGTGAGCATGAATATTTATTTGATCTAGCATGGTGTATAGCTTTTCTATAAGCATGCAAGCATGGATGAATTAATCTAACATGGTATGCTACTTTCCTACTATCATCTAAGCATGAATCTTTATTAAACATGAATAACTACTAAGCATGAATGTCTTACTAAGCATGGATAACTACTAGTATGAACATACAACATTCCTAAGTATATATATATATACTTCTAAACATGATAGGAAATTCTTAGAGTGAATCCTAAAACATTCTAAGCATAAATAAATTAATCTAAACATGGTAGGAAATTCTTAGAATGAATCCTACAACATTCTAAGCATAAATAAATTAATCTAAATATGGTAGAAAATTCTTAGAATGAATCCTACAACATTCTAAGCATAAATATTATTTCTAAACATGGTAGGTATTTTTTAGAATGAATCCTACAACATTCTAAGCATAAATATTCTTCCTAAACATGATAGGTATTTTTAGAATGAATCCTACAACATTCTAAGCATAAATAAATTAATCTAAACATGGTAGGAAATTCTTAGAATGAATCCTACAACATTCTAAGCATAAATAAATTAATCTAATCCAATCTTAGCATGGTATTTAACTTATTTTAGTAAGAATATAAAATAAACATCTACAACTATCCACTACTACTTCTACTTCATTCTATCATAACATAAAGCATCTACAATTACTTCTTTTTTTTTTATCATCTACTACTACTAGTACTTTATGTTAACCATGAATATAACATAAGCATCTACAACTATCTACTATTACTACTACTTCATTTTAACATAACATAAAGCATCTACAATTATTTCTTTTTATCATCTACTACTACAACTACTTTATATTAATCATGAATATAACATAAGCATCTACAACTATCTACTATTACTACTACTTCATTTTAACATAACATAATGCATCTACAATTATTTCTTTTTATCATCTACTACTACAACTACTTTATGTTAATCATGAATATAACATAAGCATCTACAACTATTTCTTTCAACACTTACTACTACTTCTTTATTTTAACAACATACCACTACTACTTTATTTTAGCAACATACTATTACTACTTTATTTAAACAACATACTACTACTACTTTATTTTTAATATGGACATAAAATATCTATAACTACTTCTTTATTTTAACAACATACCATTACTACTTTATTTTAACAACATACTACTACTATTTTATTTTAACAACATACTACTACTACTTTATGTCTACTAATCTTTATTAGTATTTATTTATTACTAGTGATCATAAAAAGAGATCTTTTTGTTCATTCTACAACTAGTGAGTTAGAATGAATTCCTTTTTCACAATTTAGAATTTACAACTACAATGTGTTCTTTCTCTTTTTTTTCTTAAGACTATAAAGGAAATCAACAATAATAAATAAAGTGAGAACCCCTTTATTTTTGGTCCATCCAACATATGTATTCTCTTTTTTTTTTGTCTAAGTCCAATATGTGTCCTACAACCAAAAATGGTTGTATAAAGCCCATATGCTTTATGTATAGTTCATATTCAAGTCCTACAACCAAGGATGGTTGTATACACAAGTCTATATACATATGTTTATTTAGTCCCATTTTATAACACAAAACAACAACTACAACTATAAAGATTTGATCTTTATGTGTTTAGTTGGTACTACTACTACTTTCTTTCTTTTATTCATCACAACATTCACAACAACAACACATACCCATCACAAGAACAACCCCCAAAAACAAAAGAAAACAAAACAAGAAGATAAGGAGAAGAAGTCAAAACACAATACAAACAAACAAACAAGCAAGAGAAACTCCCACCTTAGTCTCTTTTTTTTTTTTTGGAAGGACTTGCTAGCTTAACCTTCTTCTTCCCCTAGCTCTTAGAACTCCTAGGAAAAACCTACAAGAAAACTCTCTTGTTAGTATGAGGTTCTCTCTTTCTTTCCTTTCCTTTCTTTCTTTCTTTTTGTTTTCTAAAATGAGACAAGGTGGAGAAGGAGGGGGTATTTATAGGAGGGGAGAGGAGGGGGAGAGTACAAATGTGCATTCACATTTTGCACAAAAACCCCAAGAAGAGTGAGGGCCGGCCATGCTTAGTAGGGGGTAGGGGTAAGGTGGAGGTAAGGTGTAGGTATGAGTTGGAAGCATAGTGAAGGGATAAGGTTTCTAGAAGGGGTTTAATCTTCTCATGCATACAAACCCTACTTTAAACCTCCTAATCAAACCCTAATTATCTTACTAAGTTGTCATGACAAGGATGAGTACATTGTCCTTGAGTATATGCTACATATTTTGTATGATGTACTAAGTATCATACAATTGTATGTATGTGTACATGTATGTGTATACCAAAAATTCCTTATATAATCCTCATAAATAGTTTAATTTAAAAATAATAATAAAATAAGTTTTATTATTAACTCGGAGGATTGTGCTACCAATTTGATGCATTTCAGATGTATACCGACCGATATATGCGCGTAGACAATATTTGTGGACAAACCGGCGAAAAATCTCCAAAATAATTTGATTTTGTTATTAAAACCGAATAATAATAAAATAATAATAAAATTGTGATTTATACGAGGTAATATCCGTCCGGGATATTACAGTAAACTTGGGCAAACGTGAGTGCAGGGCTTCTATATAGTCGGGCGGTGTACTCCGGGACTATAGACCCAGTCGGGCGGTGTACTCCAGGACTATAGACCCAGTCGGGCGGTGTACTCCAGGACTAAGGTTGCTTCTGATGGAGACGAGCTTTTATTTTAAATCCGGGACTATGCGTAGTCGGGTGGATAGTTTGCCGTACTCCAGTGTATATACGTATACCGGGGCTAAAGAGACACTTGATGGGATATTGGCACAACGAGGATCCTGTTATAACAGTCGGGCGGTGTACTCCGGGACTGGAATCCATACCGTGGAATATCTAAACCTTGCTTTTATTACTGGGTAGTTTTCATGGCGAGGGATCGAACCCTTTATTGTGGAGTACGTAAGTGCGTGCCCTCGAACCTATGTAGTATGGGATGCATAGAATCCGAATAAGTATGCATTAGTATCATCTTAGTATACAACATCTGTATTAGGCATTAAGGCATTGCATACACTTACATGTTTATAGTAGTCACATTTAACACTTTATTTGCATTCAAGTTTGTGGTTTGTTAAAGTATTAAGATCGTTATATTTTCGGCAAGAGAGGATGGTCGTGTATAACATTTTTGTCGGTTGTAAGCAACTGACATACCCACAGTTTTATATGCAGGAGTTGGATTTTTCATGAAGATATAAAGTTGATATGCAGCTGCTGATTTATTTAAATGTTAAAGATGTTGCAATTGTATAATGTTTCATTATTGTACTTCATTTTACCTTCCGCTGTGTAAATATTTGTAAAGGACTCTGTTGTATTATAAATAGTTCAAATTTCCTTGTAAAATTGTACGAAGTGAAGTGTAAAGATCCTGTGGAACTTCGAATTCAGCTTTATTTAGAATTCGGGGCATTACAGTTTCAGTCAAAGAGATTTAATAGGGTTTTGAATAGGGTTTGGGTTAAATGAAAGATCCAAAATAATGAGATGGGAACAACAAAAATATTAAAAAAATAGGACATGAACAATTATAATAAGGATAAAAAATAACGGCTCGCTCAAACAGAGATGAAGTAATAGACTGACAATTGAATCAAGAAGATAAAATAAAAGACGACAAATCAAATAGATGAATATATTGAAGAAAAAAAAAGATTCAATACACGGTTCAAAATGAGACACAAGATGAATAATACTCAAAAAGAAAAATACATCTAAAAATACAGAAAATGGAAAACAAGGGTTACACTATGTGCTTGGTTTGAGCCTGAGCAACTCCCTTGTTTGGTGAATTATTATTTTGCAACCGAACAATTGCACGTGCTTTAAAAAAGCATAAAAGAAGCATTTATAAACAATGGTCATGATCTCCTCGTGATCTGCACTCGAACCATCAACGCTGCAGATTTTGCCATGTCATCAGTTTTGAAAAAAGCATGTGTACTGCGCGTGCAACGCCGAACAAACGTGCCCCTGACTTGAATAGCACCAAAATAAATTCTCCCGATTTGTTGCTGACCTTGATCAACGGCTGAGATTTGATCCCAAAAAAAAGCATGTGTACTACACGTGCAACGCTGAACAAACGTGCCCCCGACCTGAATGTTGAAAAAAATTTCCTCCCAATCTTCCCTTAATTTTGATTAACGGCTGAGATTCGATCCAAAAAAAAGCACGTGTACTGCACGTAAATGCAGAACAAATGTGCCCCTGAACTGAATGGCACAAAAAAAGTTTCCTCCTATCCGTGTCTGATCTTGACAACGACTGAGATTCGATAAAAAAAAGATGGATCAATGGTCAACTTTGACCAGTCAAGACCATGTTTCAATCATCCGAAGCATCACAATTGATCGGTGGTGCGCGCTGAACAAACTTGCCCCCGATCGAAATGAGCGCAAATTGTCGTTGACTGGTCAACGGTCTACGATCAACACATCTTTTCTGCCTTTCGATCTGCGTGACTTTTGCGCCAGTCATGATCGACGCTCCAGATTTCGTCACGTCATTAGGTGTTTAATTAATTTCTTTATTTATTTATTAAATCAAATTAATTATTTTAAAATTCTGAAAAAGTAACTAAAATCGTAAAAATTTAATTAAAAATTCTAAAAATAATTATTAATTCAGAAAAATATTTTTTAATTCTGAACAAGTAATCATTAATTTTAAATTATTAATTAAAACTTTTGAAAATTAATTATTAAATTTCGGAAATTGAATAAAAGTTTTTAAAAATTATTAAAAAGTGAAAAAAAATTCAGAAAAAATGGAAAGTCAAAAAAATCCAAAAAGTTCTAAGAATAATTTTGGGTATTTTACAAACTCAGAATAATAGCGTTACACCTCAAGCAAGATTCAAACGTCTCCGAAAAATCCTATAACTTCTATAAATACTTAGAAATGGGCGAACTACTCCTCAAAGGGTGCGAAACTCAGTCTTCGGGAGTGGGGTGCTTGTGATATGGATGAAAATATAACCAAACTGGGACTGCTCAAATCGGACACAAACATTAAAGCTATCAGGGGTAAAATGGTAAATTTCACTAAAAACGGGTCTATGAAGTAAAATTGGGCATCTATCAAGCCCAACAGCCCAAAACAGGTTTGTCTTACTAGGTTGTATTTAAATATGATTTAAACTAATAATTATCCATAAGAGACAATTTTAAAATCATATCTCTTATGATGAGAAGAGTTTTAACTCAATCTCTCCACCAACTCTTATATCTTCATGAAGAAGAGATAATAATCAATTCAATCCAAAAACACCCGGAAGTAAAGATAAATCATTATCTTGAAACTGACCACCAAAGCGACTATAAATATCCCCTACCTCCACCAGAAACAGGTAAGTAGTATTTTGCCAAAAAAAAATGTAACCCTTGTTTTCCTAAAAACGTATTTTTATATATTTTCTATATTTAAAATTTTTGCAAATTATTTTTTCTTTTTCGCTTTCAATCTCTTTTGTCAAAATGTATTTTTGAATCTTCTATTAAAATCTATTTTCGATAAACAATCTTTTTGTAACTATTTTCTATGATTTTTATACAAATCTTATTATTAATATTATTACTATTAATTTTGGCCGTTTATTGAAAATCCATGTTTATGTGCTAATTGTATTTGTATCTATTTTAAATAAATTCTATGTTTTAATGCAAACAACATTTTGTTATAAATATTATTTTTATGTTATTGATTAGTTTATTTCCCCCATTGGATTTTAAAACCCTATATTTTATTTATTAAACCCAAAACCAATTTTAAAACCCATTATACTCCTTTAAACGAATACCCATTAAATAACTACCCTATTACCCTATTCCATACCCATACCAGTTTCCTATATTAAACCAAACCCAACTATAACCCATCTAACCCATTAACCCATCTAAAATACCCAAATAACCCATTAAATAAGCCCAAACCCGTTTACATCCCCAGACCTAGTTACTTACCCTTACCCAAACCCGTTTGTAACCATCCCCTAACCATAAATATTACCCATCCTATATTTAACCCTGTAACAAGACTCTTCATCTTCTCAGTCGCACCCTCTCATCCTCTTCGTCCCCGTCTCCTTCTCTCCTGACTCTCTGCCTCCCCTTCGTTCTCTCTTTCGTCGCGATGCCTGCAACACCTCGATGACCTCCTGCCCTCTCAACCTCCTCACCTGCCGCCATATCTCTCTACCTGTGCCTCCTGCGTCACGTCCAGCAGTGCCTGTAGAACCCTGTATTTTCAAATATTATTTTAAATATTTGAAAATGAATTAAAATGATTTTCTGGAGATTTAATAAATATTTTCTAAAGAGTTATCTTTTTGCACATGCAAAACACGTGCAAATATTTACTTGAGAGGTTAAATTCTTTTTGCACGTGTAGGGAGGTAAATTCTCCGGATGGGCAGGGAGGTAATTCTCCGGATAGGCAGGGAGATGATTCTCCAGATAGGCAGGGTGTATTTGTATGTACCGGGTGTATCTGCACACCTCGTGGGGTACACGGCAGGGAGGTAATTCTCCGGATAGGCAGGGAGGTAATTCTCCGGATAGGCAGGGAGATGATTCTCCGGATAGGCAGGGTGCATTTGTATGTACTGGGTGTATCTGCACATATCGTGGGGTACACGGCAGGGAGATAATTCTCCGGATGTTGTTTAGACAGGGTACATTTGTACGTACTGGATGTATTTTTAGTTTTATGCTTGTGTTTTCCAGTTTTCTTACACATGAGACTTAGGCTAACTTCACTTGTTGTTTCCATTTCATGATGTATTCATGATTTACATCTTTTGTTATTTCTCTTTCAGTTATCCTTGTTGTTACTACATGCCGTTGATGATTTTATGTTTTATGATTAAATTATGTTGTTTTGTTTTTATATCACTCACACCATTTATGGCTGACCCCTTTAGTTTGGGGGTTAGGGTTCAACTCTAGCCTCATGTGTTACAGGTTGTTGCTTAGAGTTTGGAGGCTTGGAGGCTTGAGTTAGTTTTGAGATTTGCAGATGTAATAGATCTTTGTGTAAAATTTTAGTAAAAGAAATGTTGTAAAAAGAATGTTGTAATTCAAGGTGTTTGTAATTCCGCTGTGTTTGAGAAAGATTGATGTAATAAGGAATTGGGATAAAATTATTTGTGTTTTGAGCTATGTGTACTATTACATTGAAGTTGATGCTGGGATTGTGCCACGTATTTTCTAAGTTATTATATTAGAAATTCGGGGCGCTACAGCGCCGAACACCAACAGTCGTGCACCCTCGACCCGTCCTCCATCCCGTCGCCCCTGCAGCACTGCAGCATCTCCACCAGCGCCTGCAGCAACGCAACAACAACCATCCGCAGCGCCCAGCACCCCAACTCTCCTTCTTCACCCCGATCATCTCCTTACAACGTCACCTTGCCACCCTCTACCCTGTGTGCTCTCCCCGGTCCTCGACTCCGCAGCAACCGCAATCCCCTCTGTGCTCAGCACACAGCAAGACAACATAGCGACAACCACAAAGTCCGCTGCCGTTGCTTCCTAGCTCTTTCTCTTGGAGCGCGTGTGTGGTTTTGCACGTGTCATGGTGCTTGCGGGTATCGGTGTGTTGTGATTTTCCACTCGTGTTTCCGTTCGTGGTTCGTTGGATTCATCGTTCATTGAGTTCATGAGTGGTGTTCGTTGCTCATTTTGGTTTGCCGTTCGAACGTGTTCGCTGGCCGAGAATCTGTTCCCTTTATTCTTGCTCATCATAGTTTTTCATCGTCGGTTAAGGCAAGTAACTTGTACTCCAATTCATTTGTTTGATACAAGTCCAAAAGTTCACCTATAGTGTACTTGGGTCTAGAGACGACTCTTGTTTGTGATATGCTTGATGGGTTTTGTCTCTATTGTGAAAACATGACCATAGATGACTCACGACACAATCTTGATATGAATTAACTTAGGTTTTACCCGTTCTTGATTTTTGATAAGGTATGTGAGACTTTTGTGTAAAATCATGATTTGGCTGAGACCCATGTGAAATATTTGGTGTGGACATGCTAGATACCATAACTTATGATGTTTGGACACTTGGTAGACTCGATTTTATAGTTGATCGTATTTTGAACAAGTTTTGCATGATATATATATTGAGTTGTTGTTAAAAGGAAAAATCTGTAGTTTAACGCTGATCTGTTTTGTTTGCTATTTTGGACTGCCTTGAAGTCAGTAACATAATTTCGGTATAAAACATGAGTTTTAGAGGATTTCGACTATTTTCAAACCCCTCTGATCTTGCTCGATTTTGTTTTCGTATGAGTAACTTATGACTGTTTTACTACAGAGGTGTCGATCTTTTCCAGATTCTGTTTTTCGGTAATTTTGATGACAAACATTTTAAAGAACTATGCTACATATATTATTTTGATCCAAAACTCCGGTCAGTGTTTCTTTATCTAGTTAGGGATTACCCAGAATTTTGGTGAAATTTATTGATGAGTTTTATGTGTCGTTTTATGCTCGTTTATGAAATCTATCCTTACTGTATTTTGATTGCTGATGTTTAAAGAACCTTATTTTCACTATGACTCCTTTTACTATATGAAAAATATTTGTGAAATATGAAAGTTAATATATTTCATCTATTTTCATCTCCCTTTGGCAGATTTGGATTTCGTTTCACTAGTTGCGAGATACTTCAGTTATCGTATAGCAATGTTGGGACTTCCAGATTTTCCAAAGCATCGTTTCTTGATGTTTTCGTATTTTTGATAATTAAACTTATTTTTCTGGGATATTATGAAACATTATGTTTTGATGCTAGACATATAGGGGAATACCCCAGATTTTTCCTTAATTTATTTGAGAGGTTTTGATGCAGTTTTCCTGACTGAGAATTCATTTTCCTGATTTCTGACTGAACATGTTTTCTGTTTTCAAATCTGTTTTGAGTAATGATGTTGTGAACTACTATATGACTTATTTATACTCGTTGGATTCATGTGAAAGTCTATTTTCTAAATCCTTTGACGGATCTAGATTTGGATATTTGTAGTAGTGGGAATCACTATTTTAGTACAACACTGTCATGCTGTCCTGAATTAGAAAACTAGTTGTTTTACCCTATTATGTGATATCTTGTACCTGTACTTGTTTATCTTGCACCCTGAACCTGATACATGTTTATACCCTGATATTCTTGCTTTGTTTTGTGACACATACATGCGTGCTTGATTATAATAATAAATGACCAAGCCGGGGTTTTAAGGGAAAGATCTCATAGTGAATAATTTAGAAACGTGTACTCGGAAGGGGGCCCGTATTTCCCATTTTGATTCATGTTGATACATGAACCTGTTGATGCATGGACCTGTTGGTTCATGTACCTATTACCTATTGATGTACGGACATGTTGGTTGTGTACATGTTACTTGTTGATGCACGGACCTGTTGGTCGTGTACCTGTTAATTCATGAACTCGTTGATGCATGAATCAGATGATTCATGTACCTGTTTGATTCATGAACCTGTTTCCTGTTTCTGTTCTGATCCCTGAGTATACTGTCCTCTATGATCCATTATGAAATCTAAAGCGAAATAGTTTGTTGTAGCAACCATGCAGTATGGGATGCATGAAGTGCTACCTAGATAGTAATAACTATAGGATTTGACACGTGTGACCTGAACATGCTACTTCACTACATGATACATGAGATTTGATACTTGAGACATGTTACAGGATTACCTGTTTATCTGTATACCTGTTATCTGATACCTGTTACATGTTTACCTGGATACTCGATACTTGACACATATTTACATGATACTTGCTTACTTGACTCTTGATATATGCTACATGATACTTGATCACATTACCATGCTAGTTGTTTATGTTGACATCACACTTATATCATGTTGCAAGTTAGTTTTCTCCATGTGCTTGTATCCTACAATATAAGTGGCCCGTAACTTGCAATTAACGGATACTTGTTTTCTTTTTCCTTTTCCTGCAAATTCACTAATTGCAGATCAGGATGGTCAGCTGCCCGATGGAGTATGTGATCTAAAGTTCTAGTTTGCTGGAGCTTTTGCTATCTTCATTCATTTCTTGTTGCTCATTTTGAACATTGTATTCATTTGCTTGGATTTATTCTTGTATTTGGGCAATATGACCCAGGATTATTATGTATTTCAGATCATGACTATTTGAGATTAATATATTTCATTTCAAGTATTCTTGTTGGCATTTTGTTCATATGTGCATGTGGTTGACTTTTTTGGCTTCCGACTCTGATTATATGGTGAAATATTGTAAAGATTCCTGAACATCTTATGGATGATGAAAATCATTCGCGGGGCTTTTTTCGCGTATCCGTATTCCATATTCTCTTTTGGGAAGCGGGGCGCGATAGGATTTTTAGTGGTATCAGAGCACCAGGTTTGGCTAATGTATTAGTTGACTAATATATTAGAGAAGCTTGGCTCGATCTGGAATCTGCTTAACATTTCACCAACCAAGCATGCATAAATGAATCATAATCAACATTGATCTGGATACTAATCTTATTCCTTTCTTTTTTATCCCTTCTTATTCGATTTCCTTGATTCCTTGTTTCTTCCGTCTCTTTTTCAGTCGTTCTCATTTGTTGATTCTTTATTGGGTATAGTTTCGTTCTTTCCGTACACATATTCCTTTGATTTTCATTCATCTTCATTTGTTGACTCATTTTGAGTATCATGCTAGTTATTCTTTTCCTGCTATATTCTCTTGACATTCCGCTTGTGCCCCCTCGTTCCTCTTCCTTCATATTCAGTTCTTTGATTTCTTATTTTCTTTCGTCCCTTGTAGTCATCCTCCTTTGTTGACTCTTTATTGAGTATAAAGTTCATTTTTCTCCTGCCTATATTTTTTTTTATATATCTATATATATATTTTTGAATATTTTATGTATTTCGATTATTAGTTATTATATTTTGGATCTTCCATAAAATTATTTTCCAAAACAAAAATTTTCTTATTTCGAATAACTGTGTATTTTGATATCACAAATTTCAAAACGTAACTTCGTACTTAAATTGAGCAATTAATATCTAAGTACGTGTGGAAGATTGCATCATCTCATTCATTGTTTTGTTGCAACTGGATGTCGAGATGACAAACATGCAACTAGATGTCAATGGAGGCAAATTGCAATTGAATATCGGTGGGACAAAATGTGCAACCGAATATCCAGATGGTAACCTGCAACCTGTTGTCGTGGAGGCAAACCTGCAACTTGATGTCGAGAAGGCAAGTTTACAGATGGATATAAATGAGACGAACCCACATCAAAGAATTACTACTACTACTATTAGTATTGTTCTCCTTATTATTATTAGTATTATTATTATTATTGTTATTACTATTACTATTATTATTATTGTATTTTTCTTACTATTTTATTTTTGATGTTGATATTGAACTATTTTCACAAAAATGATGAACCCCAAATTATTTTCTGTCTTGTATTATTATCCTTACCAGTATTGTTAATATTTTATTATTATTATTATTTTTACCAGTATATTTATGATGATTATTATTGTTATTATAATTTTTTTATTTTTTTTGTTATTATTTTATTATTAATATGTGTTGATTTTTGTATTATTAATATTATTTTTGTTAACGCCCATTAGTTTTGACCTAATTATTTAAATTGAAGCCCAATTTTATTTCGGTGTCTCATTCTTTTCTTCCTGCTCGGATCGTCGCTTGGTGTCGCGTGGTATACAACGACATGTCAGCTTGGAACGTTACCATCAGAGTGGCGCAGCGGAAGCGTGGTGGGCCCATAACCCACAGGTCTCAGGATCCTATTGTTGCTTCTCCTTCCTTGCATTGTTCGGTTTCCCTATCTCTTGCAATTGTTCTCATCCGTTGACTTATTGTTTGATTCAATTCTTCGCTTTTCATTCTCCCTTTGATTCCTGTTCTGCCTACTCCCTTATTACTTTGTTATCTTGTGTTGAATCTTTCCTTTTGATACTGTTTATTCTCTTTCTTGCACTCCATTTGACCCCATTGTTATCCATTTCTTTTTTTTTGGTGTTGCCCCTGCTTTGTTCCCTCCCCATTAGCCCTCTGCTTTGTTACCCTTCCCCCTGTTTGTAGTGCCCCGAATTTCTAATATGAGAGCTTAGAAAATACGTGGCACATTCCCAGTGATCCACTTCAATATAACAATAAACACAACCAAACACCACTAAAATTTTCAACATTTATTACAACAAAACTTTTACATGTCACAGCGGAAGACTAAACAAACCAAAATTAACTCAACAGGTCTTTACAACTCAACCTTGAACACTTAATAATCCATTTATCCAAAAAGCTAACTCAAGCATCCATTCTCCAACTCTAAGCAATAACCTGCAACAAGTGAGGCTAGAGTTGAACCCTAACCCCCAAACTAAAGGGGTCAGCCATAAATGGTGTGAGTGGCATAAAAATTAAACAACAACATAAATGAACTTAAATTGTAATGTCTAACAAGTAATAACCAAAATACCAACAGAACAACATGTGATACCAAAACCAAATATCAAAAGTGGAAACAGGAAATCCGAATGCATAAAGATGAGTCAATAAAACACAAATGCTATATGCTGACAACGATGACTACTAAGAGATGAAGATAACTATGAGAATTTGCCCATGCTTGATAATCCCGGAAGTAGATCCCACATCTCAGGTATTTTCCCTGGATAATTCAGGAGATCAACCCACATCTAAACATAGACTCATCATCACAATAATATCCCAAGAGTGTCGCCTCGACTCTGATCATTCTGTAGGTCAATCCCGTATCTCAAGATAATTACTTGGATAATTCAGGAGACATATCTCACATCTCAGGTTGTCTACCTGGATAATTCAGGAGATAAGTCCCACACCTCAAATTAACCACTTGGATAATTCAGGAGATTAAATCCCACATCTAAAGCCTTACTGAGGTGCATAACTCATGTCCCCTTCGTCATGACACTACTAGTGCAAGTCCTTATTATTTTTGGTTACTGAACAAATCTCCTAGAGTAGTGTACCCCACCGGACTAAAAATATGAATAACTGAAAATTCGCCTCAATGGGCCTCAACAAATAACTCAACACCGGTATACTAGGGTCACGTACCTCTAGAGACTAAAAATAAAATATCTAATCAAATATCCACTAAACAAGTGGTTCAACCGAATATCTCAAAATCACTTTCTTCACTGAATATTTCAAGATCAAATACTGAACAAAATATCTCAAAATCAAATACTGAACAAAAGGTCTCAAATCAAATATTGAAAAAAATGTCTCAAATCAAATACACAGATCCCTCAGTACCAGTCGACTTATGCTGAGGTAAGTCGACTGTCCAGAGGACGATTCTCCAGAATTTCACAAAAATAATCTAAGGCAATATCAGTCGACTTGGGAAGTCATCAGTTGACTGCCCCGAGTCAAATATCAATAATTCTCAAGAAAATATACTAAGTATTTAAGTCGACTGAAAGGTTCATAGGTCGACTGTCCAGAAAGGACTAAACAAATTTTACAATCAGCAGACCAGTCGACTGACAATAGCCTAGGTCGACTGTCCCGAACAATTCTCAAAAGACTGAAGATAATCAGTAGAGTCGTACTAGTCGACTGTACAGTAGGCCAGTCGACTGTCGGCCTACAATTTTCAAAAATAAGTCTGGATACAGAATTAAACTGAAGATTTCTAAAGAATCATGGTTCATTGTTTTTCAATCAATAGTTCATACACAAGCCAATGATAACTCTCAAAACAATACCCAGTACGGATACAATACTCATCAAATCAATTCCTCAAATCTCAACTTCTCAAGATCTAAATCACTAATCTTCTATTAGGGTTTCTCAACAAAATTTCTTCCTCAACTCATAATCAAATTCTGAATTAAAAATCATAAGATCTAGATGTCTATCATCCGATCACAAACTAATCAATTCTTAACATGCTTTCCAACAATACGATTCCATAGATCAATATTTCCTCAACAAATCTTGATAATTTCTCAAATATGGTCCAAATATCATTAAGTGTTCTCATAATCCATATTAAAATGAAAGATCCATATCTTGCATATAATGAGACAAACAAACAATATCATACCGATCCAAACAAAGAGTAACAAAGATCTCACGCCAATCATCAATCAACAAACAAAACAAATCAAGCAAAACAAAAACAAACCACTCACTTTGATTTGAAGAAAATCCATAAAAAGCTCTTCTCCTTGCTAGATCCAAAAGTCTCTTCTTGCTCCTCAAACAAATCTCAAAAATCCGAATATTCTTGTAAATGACGGCTGGGGAAAGAAATCCCTTATATATGCCAGATTAATATTAGGGTTTTACTCACATTTTGCAAAACAATCCTTCCCAAATTACAACTTACATATATATATACATTAGTCTTGTAAATTCAATAAAACTCCTTTAAATTAGGATCTAATAGAAAATATACTTCTTAGCCTCAGCCAACACTGCTCAAAACGTCCAGAATGCCAATTTTGCATTTCAACCCTTGAAAATATCAATTTTGCAAATAAGTCCTTCTTTTCTCAAAAATTGCAAATAGTATCAATTAATTTCAGAAAAATCTGGAAAAATACTACATAATTCCCAAATAATAAATAATGATTTTTCATAAAGAAATCTTAATTTTTCAAACTTCTAAAAAGTCATTTGTACGTGTTTTGCACGTGTACAAAAGATAAATTTCTTAGAAAATATTAATTAAATCTCCAAAAATCATTTAAATTTATTTTCAAATAATTAAAATAATATTTGAAAATATGGGGTTCTACACTGTTAGTTTGTTTGCCTTGTCCTATGTACCGCCTAAGCAAATTTTGAGGATGAAATTTTGTTGTAAGGTGGGTAGGATTGTAACCCCTGTTTTCCTAAAAACGTATTTTTATATATTTTCTGTATTTAAAATTTTTGCAAATTATTTTTTCATTTTCGCTTTCAAACTCTTTTGTCAAAATGTATTTTTGAATCTTCTATTAAAATCGATTTTCGATAAATAATCTTATTTATAACTATTTCCTATGATTTTTATACAAATCTTATTATTGATATTATTACTATTAATTTTGGCCGATTATTGAAAATCCATTTTTATGTGTTAATTGTATTTGTATCTATTTTAAATAAATTCTATGTTTTAATGCAAACTACAATTTGTTTTAAATATTATTTTTATGTTATTGATTAGTTTATTTCCCCCATTGGATTTTAAAACCCTATATTTATTTATTAAACCCAAAACCCGTTTTAAAACCCATTAAACTCCTTTAAACCAATACCCATTAAATAACTACCCTATTACCCTATTCCATCCCCATACCTGTTTCCTATATTAAAGCAAACCCAACTATAACCCATCTAACCCATTAACCCATCTAAAATACCCAAAAAAACCCATTAAATAAGCCCAAACCCGTTTACATTACCAGACCCGGTTACTTACCCTTACCCAAACCCGTTTGTAACCATCCCCTAACCTTAAATATTACCCATCCTATATTTAACTCTGTAACCCGACTCTTCATCTTCTCAGGCGCCCCCTCTCATCCTCTTCGTCCCCTTCTCCTTCTCTCCCGACTCTTTGCCTCCCCCTAGGTTCTCTCTTTCGTCGCGACGCTTACAACGCCTCGATGACCTCCCGCCCTCTCAACCTCCTCACCTGCCGCCCTATCTCTCTCCCTGTGCCTCCTGCGTCGCGTCCAGCAACGCCGAACACCAACAGTTGTGCACCCTCGACCCGTCCTCACCCCATCACCGCTGCAGCGCTGCAGCATCTCCACCAGCGCCTGCAGCGATGCAATAGCAACCATCCGCAGCGCCCTGCACCCCAACTCTCCTTCTTCACCCCGATGCAATATATTTTGTCTATTTTCATCTCCCTTTGGCGGATTTGGATTTCGTTTCACTAGTTGCGAGATACTTCAGTTTTTGTATAGCAGTTTTGGGACTTCCAGATTTTCCAAAGCATCGTTTCTTGATGTTTTCGTATTTTTGATAACTAAACTCATTTCTCTGGAATGTTATGAAACTTTATGTTTGATGCTAGACATATAGGGGAATACCCCAGATTTTTCCTGAATTTATTTGAGAGGTTTTGATGTAGTTTTCCTGACTGAGAATTTGTTTTCCTGATTTCTGACTGAACATGTTTTCTGTTTTCAAATCTGTTTTGAGTAATGATGTTGTGAATTACTATATGACTTATTTATACTCGCTAGATTCATGTGGAAGTCTATTTTCTAGATCATTCGAAAGATCCAGATTTGAATATTTGTGGTAGCAGGAATCACTGTTTTAGTACAACACTGTCGTGCTGTCGTGAATTAGAAAACTAGTTGTTTTACCCTGTTATGTGATATCTTGTACCTGTACTTGTTTATCTTGCACCCTGAACCTGATACACATTTATACCCTAATATTCTTGTTTTGTTTCGCGACACATACATGCATGCCTGATTATAATAATAAATGACCAAGCCGGGATTTTAAGGGAAAGATCTAATAGTGGATAATTTAGAAACGTGTACTCGGAAGGGGGCCCGTATTTCCCATTTTGATTCATGTTGATACATGAACCTGTTGATGCATGGACCTGTTGGTTCATGTACCTCTTACCTGTTGATGCACGGACCTGTTGGTCGTGTACCTGTTGAATCATGAACCCGTTAATGCATAAATCGGATGATTCATGTACCTGTTTGATTCATGAACCTGTTTCCTGTTTCTGTTCTGATCACTGAGTATACTGCCCTCTATGGTCCACTATAAAATCTAAAGCGAAACTGTTTGTTGTAGCAACCATGCAGTATGAGATGCATGAAGAGCTACCTAGATAGTAATAACTACAAGATTTGACACGTGAGACCTGAACATGCTACTTGACTACATGATACATGAGATTTGATACTTGAGACATGTTACATGATTACCTGTTTACCTGTATACCTGTTACCTGATACCTGTTACATGTTTACCTGGATAATCGATACTTGAGACATGTTTACATGATACTTGCTTACTTGACTCTTGATATATGCTACATGATACTTGATCACATTACCATGCTAGTTGTTTATGTTGACATCACATTTATACCATGTTGCTAGTTAGTTTTTTCCATGTGCTTGTATCCTACATTATAAGTGGCTCGTAACTTGCAATTGATGGGTACTTATTTTCTTTTTTCTTCTCCTACAAATTCACTAATTGCATATCAGGATGGTCAGCTGCCTGATGGAGTATGTGATCTAAAGTTCTAGTTGGCTGGAGCTTTTGCTATCTTCATTCATTTCCTGTTGCTCATTTTTAATATTGTATTCATTTACTTGGATTTATTCTTGTATTTGGGCAATGTGACCCAAGATTATTGTGTATTTCAGATCATGACTATTTGAGATTAATATATTTTATTTCAAGTATTCTTATTGGTATGTGGTCATATGTGCATGTGGTTGACTTTTCTGGCTTCTGACTCTGATTATATGGTGATATGTTGTAAAGATTCCTGAACAGCTTATGGATGATGAAAATCATTCGCTGGACTTTTGTCGCGTATCCGTATTCCGTATTCTCTTTTGGGAAGCGGGGCGTGACAAAAAATCTTATATTATTCTTGAGTTCTTACTTGAACATCGGATGGTCTGTCTCCGAGGCAACCCGGTATTTCAGACTTTTGCAGGTTAACCGAAGCGATCAATACCATCAAGATCAGATCCAACGGTGCAAACAAGTCAGATTCAATAGTCAACGTCAATTGGAAACAATCAATATCAATAAAAGTCAAAATGGTCATCTTTTTGTTGTTTTTTTAGGAATTCACAATATCTATTTGCTCCCACACAGAAATTAGCTGCAACCACCTAGAATGATCTATATTCCAACAGAGAATAGCTCAAAGCCAGCCACAAACACACTTCATTCATGAAAACATATAAATATTTCTCAGTTCAAGCTTTATTATATCTTGTTTACAGGTTTTCCTTCCTTTGATGCTCTACCTTTGAGGAAGGTATATGTTCATGTTATTAATCAAAATTTGTTTTCCAAATTTTTATTTTTGGGTTTAAAAAAAAAACCTAATGTTTTTTTTTTAAATTAAAAAAATCTTCTAACGTTTGTTTTGAGTCAAAAGACCTCCCACCATTTGTTTTTTAAAAGGAAAATTTACTTCCCGGACCCAAAATTATAACTTGACTTATTCGACAACCCACCATTACTTTAATTTACTACTAAACCCAAGATCCCGTGCTGAATATTCTTTTAAACTCAATCTGAATTTTTGAATATAATAATTTGTATTTAGTAATCTATTACTAATGACAAGGACAATTATGACTTCATCCGAGAATGGTTTTTGCCTTGTTGAATCCATGGAAAGTAATGAATCCATGGATGTATTTGGAATGGAGTTCTTCTAATACTTCAGCTAGAGGGAATAGCAAACAAATTATGTATTATGTTGAAGTGGGTGGAAAAATATAATCCTTAGGTCACATAAATTGAGACCTTCAAAGGGGTCTACTTGAGAATTTAGATGTTCAATTCTATCGATTCCCCATATATATTGGGTTCCAGAAATAAGGTAACCATATATGGTAGTATGTGTTTGTGATTACCAGATAGGTGTATGTGCTTGATTCCTCCAACCTAAGCAGTCAAAATCCCCCATTACATCCGATTTATCCCCAATTAATCACTAATCGGAGACTAAGCGATTATTTTTTTAGCGATTTATAATATTTCAATAGTTATCAATTTAATCGGGAATAATCAGCCGATTAACCGATTAAATCTCCTCCTCTAATTTCATAGTCGTTTGCATTATTTGGGCTCAATCCGGCCCAAATCCAAAATCCAAATTTAAAATTCAAACCCCTTCTGGTCCTGGTGCAAACCCAAACCTGACATATCACCCCTCTCTTCTTCCTCGTGCAAACCCAAACACAAACTGATTCTCTTCTTCTTTCTCGAGCAAACCTAAATTCGACCCGTCGTCGATCCCCCTGTACCGTCGCATACTTGACCTGACCCGCATCTGCACCTCCTCCTCTTGTTGCTCGCACTGCTCCTTCTCCCCGATTGTTTTTGTTTGATGGAACTGACCAGCAAACCCAACCAGACCCACATCCAGAATCCAAACTCAGCTCTACCCAAGTACTCTTTTTTTTTTCTATAACTATATATTCCTATTTGATAATCTCATAATAGTTTTATGTTAGAATTTATGGTTGCTACATAATGAGGATATATATTTTTTTTAATTATACATATAACGATTTTTTTGATTTAATCTCCGATTAACCGATTAATCACTAATTCCTCAAAGACTGATTAGTTCCAAAAATCGATTTTAACTGCCTAGCCTCCAACCCAAATGGCTTCTATCGTTTCAGTGAACATTAGAATCCTAATAATCCATTAGTCCCTATGAGTCAGGGAGAATGTATATGGAGTCTTCACCATTATACTCTGGTTGAAAACTGCTAAAATAAATGACACTTTGTTTGGAGAAATATAAGTAATTAATGAGATTAAGATAGTGAAGGCAAAGCACGTGCAAAATACAAAACTTCTATGCTTTATCCCAATCCAAATCCAATCTTTAAATTCAAGTGGACATGTTCAATCTCAATTTAATCCTAATAACAAACAATTTTTTGAGAAACTGGAATACAAATACTATCTCATCAGTGAACCTTTGAGAGAAGGGCAAATCAGGAAGTACCAAATATAATTGTGTTCGGGATTGGATACGTGTATACTACAAATAGAGGATTTGTTGTAAAAGATAGCTAGCTCTAGGGATCGGGGTTTCACTATCTTTGAAACTTGTTGGGTTTCAAAATAAGTTATTTGGGTCACAAAGTAATTTTCCCGTTTAAAAAATTTTTAAAACCCAAGTGTTTGTTTTTAGTCACCAATTATTAATAAAACGGAAACGGTAAATTGTCCTATTTTAAACGGTGGGAAAACTTTTGACTCAAAACAAGCGTTAAAGGGTTTTTTTTAATTTAAAAAAAACATTTTTTTGGGGGGGGGGGGGGGGTTTCCATTGTGGATACATGTGAATATGGCAAGTCTCATCTGATTCAAATTTGAATTAGAAAAATAAACAAACTCGAAACAAACAAGAACTTGGGAATAACAGAGAAGCTTCAAACCACCACAAGTGGCCTAGTGGTAAAGAGCGATGGGATTTGGAGTGTGCTCCTCCAAAGGTCCTGGGTTCGAACCCTATGGTAAACATTGAGTTAATTAAACACCTCTGGAGTGTGGCCAGTGACTGCGGGCTATAGATGGGCCTGCAATCGCCTCACCACGGGACTGGGACTAGTCTGGCCCATAGAGGGGGATGGGATACCCAGTTAAATCAAAAAAAACAGAGAAGCTTCACTCAGTATATGGAGCACACTGGGGAATAACAGAGAAGCTTCACAAAGTATATGGAGCACACGTTACCTCTAAATAGCTGGAAAAAGAATGCCCTTTTGGATCTGTTCATCTGGAATGTAAGATGCGAGGCTGCATTCAACAAGAGGCAGCTTGTTAATGGATTAAGGAAACTTAGAATTACGGTATCCAAAATTACATTAACTTAATAATTAACATCATAGAGGGCCTGATAAACCAAAAAGATGTTTTAAGTAAATTGGATAAGACCACATTTTAACTCTGTGACAAACTTCTTTAAAATAATGGGTTACAAATTTCTAGCCTATGGGATTTGTAGAAAAATGCGGTGCTTTAAGGTAAAAAAACTCAAAATACATCATTTATGTTAAAGTATAACGACATATTCCTATTGTTTTGGTGGGAGATAACGTGGGAGGGAGTGATTTTAAGGGCGCCTGCATTATTAGGTATGTATTTGCAAATAGCATTGTGTGGGAGATTAATAGACAATTCAAGATTTGTCAGGTATCTGTGTAAAAAACCTTATTTAAAATACCAGATCTGTCCACATTCATAGTTCAGAAATTAACCCCTGTGGGCCTATCAACTAACCAAAATTATTGGCTATGGCCAAACGTCAAAAAAATAATAAAATAATGAGATAAGAAAAACTAATATGAAATTATTTCTTTTTTGATAAAGTGGATAGAGTCAACCGACTCCAGCCAAGCAAATATATAAATAGAATAGTAAAGTACAAAAAGAGAAAAAACAACCACAACAACATATTTACGAAGCAATGAATAGAATTGCACAAAACAACCTAAAAACGCGCAGTAAAACTGCCTACCAAAATCAAGCAATCAGCAAGCAGTAGCCGGCGACCTAGTGCCTCAGACCGCACATCACCCCCCCGACGATGGGGGATCCGCGACAGCATAAACGGAGATGCACACGATGGATCTACCACGCACCGCAAAGGAACAAAAGCCCAGCCTTTAAGGAGCCAACGAGACCAGGTTGCTCGGGCGCAAAGAAGCAAAACCCGGAGAAAGAGAAGACAGCAAACCCAAAGACCTGCACCAAAGGACCCACTACCCATAGTCAGACAAAAAACCCCACGCAGATGAAGACGCTGAGAGGGTCAGGACAGAGGACAGCCTCGGTGAGAGAATTGGCACACACGCTAATTGTAAACCAAAGGTCACCGCAACAGCCAACTAACACAAACACCGCAAAAGCGGTAAAGAAAAGAAGAGAAGAGAAATGAGATACAGCCACAGACTCGCAAAAGTGAAAACCAACCAGAACAGCCAGGAAATGAACACCCCGACAAAAAAAGGGGGTGAAATAGCTAAAACCGAAGCTAATCGAAATAGCCACAAAAAAAACAAGGTACCGCACTGACAAGAAAGAGAGCAGCAAAAGAGGCAGCAGTAGAAAATGGATAGTAGCTTAATAAAATACCACTTAAAACCAGGAACGACCTGGAATGAAGAGAGCGCAGCATCATCACACAGAAGAATAAAAACAAACCACAGTAACTGATAGGAGGAAGTCGGGGTCATCCACCGAACCCAGACACAAACCATAATGGTCGGGACCTCCAAAGAGAGCTAAAATATCAAACAAGACAAGCAGAGACTCCCTAAGGAGCACTTGACCTACATACGAGCTCGGAAGTATAACAAGCAGAGAATTAAGCATAGATACAAAAGGCCCAAGGCAGCCAAGCCCAAACGATAACAGAAAATACAACAACTTCCGATAAAACAGAAAACACAGAGCCAACAACAAAACCCCAGAGCAAACAAAGCTCAGCCAAAAACCCACCACCACAAGGAAGATTATGAGCATAGGGTCCGAGAGTAACCCATCATCGAAGAGCCAGATAGACCCAAAGCAAAATACCACACCAAAAAAGACCGCCCAACCAAAATACCAAAAGAGGCTAGCGCAAAGGGAAACGTCCATAAATTAGAGCTGCACACGGAAGACAAAAGAACAAGACATCAGAAAATAAAAAGGTGCAAGATAGGAAAAGCTAGAAAAGTGAATAAAAAGTAATCGCCTCACCTAGGCAATATAAGTGTAAAGCTTCCACCTTATCAGGAGATAAAGTGGCAGGCCAAAATTTAGTAAAGAAAAGAAAATCATCAATAATGTTCTATATCGATAAAACGGAATTTGAAAAAATACGATTGTTCCGGGCCGTCCAAATAACCCAAATGATCGCAATCATAGATAGAATCCTAGAGTTGCGAAATTCTGTTCTGAGGTGTTGTTGTTGCCAACAGTAGGAGAATTCGGTAGGAATAGCTGGCGCTAGCCAAGCTCCGGCGACGATACTCCATAAGGGATGAATAAAGGGACACTTGAGGAACAGATGATCGGCATCCTCATAGTGAATGGAGCATAACGCACATAACTGACCCAATGCAAGGTTTCTCTTATTGAGAACCTCGACAGTCAGGAGCTTGTTGTTAAGTGCTAGCCAGGCTAAAATTATGGATTTGAGTGGAGTACAACTACTCCAAAGGGATTTAGCCATCTGGGAGGGAATCCCACCGAAGTTAAGGAAATAGTAGAAATATTTAACCGAGAAAATACCCAAAGCAGTCCACCTCCATTTGAAATTACCAGATGGAAATCAGGAATAATGATTAATATCGTCGAACAGGTTTTGGAGCTACAGCGAAAGCTGCGGTGACAGCACGCAAGCGAACTGGATCGACCAGAACTTTTGAGAATTGATTACCACAACATAATCTTGCACAAAGGCCGATTGGTTCAACGCTAACTGGAATAGGGAAGGAAAAGCCGAAGCGAGCTTTATATTGCCAAACCATAGATCAATCCAGAATTTGGTCTTGGAACCGACCGCGCACTCGTGGATTAAGCCACAGCAGAAAAGTTCGGCCACTTTTCAGACCCCTTTCCAAAAAGAAGAAGCTGTACAGGGGAGAGAAGTAGGGAAGTCCTACATGGGACGACGAGAATAGCAATTATGGGATAGAATTTGGGCCCAGGGTAGGTGATCCGATTTAAGGAATCTCCGTAACCATTTTCCCAACAAGGCTAAGTTTTGGTGCCTGAGATTCAAGACCCCTAACCCACCAGCTGCCTTGAAAGTGCAGATGACCTTCTAATTACAGAGGTGGGAGCCTGGTTTAAACAAATCTGCACCTGACCAGAAAAAATTTCTTTTGATTCGATCAACTCTCTTAATCACCCACGATGGAAGATAAAAGAAGGACATCCTGTATAAAGGGATGGAGGAAATTACGGAGTTAACAAGAATAAGTCTGCCCCCACACGACAGATGCTTACCAGACCAACGGTTATGTCTTCACTCAACTTTTTCGATCATCGACATCCAATCCGATCGGTGAAGCTTTCCCCATCTCAAGGGAATGCCTAGGTAATGGATGGGGAAAGAGGACGGATTACAGTTAAAGAACTGCGCAACTTCCGCTTGATGGTTAAGAGACCCACCAAGCCAAATAACGGAGGATTTTTGAAAGTTAATAGCTAAACCCGAAGACCTTTCAAACACATAAAGAAGCAACTTAAGGTTACGAAGGGTCTCTCCGTTAGGTTTCACAAAGATAATAGTATCATCCGCATATTGGAGGTTCAACACACCTTGGAAACTGTTAGAACTCCCAAGGCCTTCAATTACATCCGCCTCCCAGGCTTTGCGAAGTAGTTTACTGAAGACAACATCAACAAGGGAGAATAAGAGAGAGGAGATCGGGTCACCCTGACGAAGGCCACACTTACACTTGAATTTGTGGCCTTCCGTGCCGTTGACCCAAATAGAATAGGTACCAGCGAATAAACTGGATTTAAACCAAGTAATCCACATAGGACCGAATCCATGATGAAAAAGGATTTCGAAAAGAAAATCCCAACTGACATTATCGTAAGCTTTCTGAAAGTCCAATTTTAAAAGAATCCCTTCCGAATTGGTCCTATGGCAATCAGAGGTGATTTCTTGGGCCGACGCCACACTGTCCAGAATGAAACGATCTTTAATGAATCCATATTGCGAAGAATCAATCATTAGATGTAGCGCCCCGATTTCCAATACTGGGAAAACCGAGACACGAGCCAAGACCTTTTCTTCAATTAGTCACAATACACAGAAAAACAGGAGAATTTAAAACTTTTTATTCGACAATAATGTATTACAAGTCTGAATATTATATAACTGCAATACATTACAATAAAGTTACAATATTACCTTTACATTTCCAAGTACTACAATCTTCAGCATCTTACATCAGAGTACTTTCAACTAATATATCTTATTACAGCGGAACTAAATATAACATTGACTCCTTGCTTTTCTTGCCTTGAGTCCTCCTAAATCTTGCCTTTGTACTTCGGCGATCCAGTACCTATGGAAGTGGGGACGTCAGTATTCACTGATGCTTAAAGGCTGATCATATAGCAGCGAATCTCCCAAACAACATACACAATATAGCAATGGTGTTGGTGTAGTTTAAGTGTTTGTGAGTGCTATGACTAGACTTTAATGCGATATTTAAATAGAACTAGGATGCTCCCTATTCTAATGTCAGCGAGTCTCCGAAGCAACATGCATCCCATACTACATGCGCCCCATCTCAAGCCGTTTTCTCCATATATAGGGATTTAAACTCGCGTTATGAATTCTAATTGTACACAACCTGTTCCTGACAGATACAACGTGACTGATGAGGTTGCAGACGTGGTCAAGTCCCACTAATGCAGTTCGCCAGTGGTGTCCATGTTGCCACTGCTATCCGGCTACCGGACCTCACTCAAAAACCTGACGAACCGTCGGGGATACTGCTAACAGGGGAGCCCCGTGCCGCCCCCTGGTCGGACCGTAGTCCATGGCCTGTTTGCCCTCTTAGCATAGGACCTGACGGAGTTCCGGGGGTCCATCCCCCCTAGCTCCGCCCGCCTTATCATGGCACTTCAGGAATTAACAATCAGGATACGCAACCCATGTCCCCAACTCGTGAGAAGGCATCGTACGTATCCCTTTTGACAGGAAGGTACAACCCTGATAACACCACCTAAGATCTGCCCTAAGGGGCAAGTAGGTCGTGAGGCGTCCCCTACAACCAACTCCTCTTCTTTCGGCAAGGGTCTAAGTAAATGATCTTTATAAGTCACTACCCTAATGATGTCCCTAGCCCTAAATAATCCTAGGGGTGGCAATATTGTAGCACCACATGCTAGGTCTTAAATTAGACCTTGCAAGATAACTCTACTAGGCTGCTCAACCTAGATTTACAAGAATCTCTCAGAATCCGGTTCATGGCCTATCGATCCAAGACCTCGGCCGTGCGAATATACATGCATGTCGCTACCCTAAACTTGGATTCCATCTATACTCTGGTCCTCGATCAACCTACACTGGTTAAGATTCGGCGGTACACAATGAGTGACTCCTCCACAGTTCCGTAGGGTAAGAAAACATATGTCTTGATGGTCGATAGCCCTTAGGGTAGTAATATCACCCTAGACGAGCACAACGAACTATGTACTAGCTAACAAGCTATACACGAGAAACAACCACATATGAGCCAATAAGCTACGTATGAAATAATAACTACCTACGAGCCAGGCGGGCCTCGTAGGAGATAACCACGTACATACCAGCCAAATAAGCCGTGTATGAGACCAACAGCTATGCACGGGCCGGTCGGGCCGCGTACGAGACAATAACCTATATACGAGCCGAATAGACTACGTATGAGACCCACAGCTACATACGGGCCAGTTGAGTCACGTACGAGCACAACCATATGCAAACAACCATACAGGTAATCAATCTTAAAAGCAACCAACGTGCTTACTAGCAACTTGATCTTCTATTATTAGAAGCAACAGAAGAATCTACTAATAGTCTATGATCGGTATTTTACTAAGGAAGAACCAAAGGCGACATAACAGCCTTTATCAACTAACTATTTCTAGTGGTCTTCCCAATCCTTGTTACTTCAACCTATAGCGCCTTAAGTATGGCATACAATTGCAAGCATCTTCCTACGACAATCTAATCATATAACACAACCACTCACCATAATACTGCTAAGTACGGATATGATTAAGCATGTACTTATATCAATCTTAGCATGAAAACCACTACGATCTAGACATGAAGTCCACTACGGTCAATCATAGATTATAACTTGAACGTGAATGCTTACTATTTATCGTGACTAATCACCACGACCCAAGCATGGATATATAACTAGTATGAACATGCAACATTCCAAGGCATGGTAGGTCTTCTAACATTAATCCTACAACATTCTAAGCATGCATTTAAACTTTAGCATGGCATGCCTCATTCCTAGACATGGTATGCTACTTTAACATTGACATATGGCATGGTGTACATTTTAGTAACATTCTAGTCATGTATACTAGTTAAGTATCAACCTATAACATAGCATGAGTTTCTACAACAATTCTAGCATGGATAGAACATAACATAAAAATCGCTACAACTAACCATGGATAGTTACCTCAATTGAAGCATGAGTATCTACTATATTTTAAGCATGAATATCATTAAGCATGATCATCTACTAACATAGCATGAACATATACTTATCCAAGCATGGATATCATGTAAGCATGAATATTTATTTGATCTAGCATGGTATACTACCTTCCTACAATTAAACTAACATGGTATACAACTTTTCTACCATTAATCTAGCATGGTATACAATTTACCTATAAGCATGTGAGTATGGATAATTTAATCTAACATGATATACCACCTTCCTACAATTATCTAAGCATAGAAAAATGAAACTTAGCATGGTATACTACTTTCTTACAATCATCTAGGCATGAATCTTCTTAAGCATTAATAACTACTAGTATGATCATACAACATCCCTAAGTGTATATATATATATATATATATACACACTTTTAACATGGTAAGTAATTTTTATCATGGATCCAACAACATTCTAAGCATGTAAGAAGACTTAGCATGGTACATATCATCCCTAAACATGGTAAGTAATTTTATCATGGATCCTACAACATTCTGAGCATGTATGTCATTCTTAAGCATGATAGATAATTTTGGCATGAATCCTACAACATGTATATCATTCCCACACATGGTAGGCAATTTTAGAATTAATCCTACAATATTCCAATCATAAATAACCTTCCTAAACATGATAGGAAATTTTAGAATGAATCCTACAACATTCTAAGCATCATTAAACATGATAGGTAATTTTAGAATGAATCCTACAACATTCTAAGCATAAGTATCATTCCTAAACATGGTAGGTATTTTTTAGAAGAAATCCTACAACATTCTAAGCATGGAACATGATAGGTAATTTTAAAATGAATCCTACAATATTCTAAGCATAATTAATACTTCTAAGCATGGTAGATAATTTTAGAATGAATCCTACAACATTCTAAGCATCATTAAACATGATAGGTAATTTTAGAATGAATCCTACAACATTCTAAGCATAAGTATCATACCTAAACATGGTAGGTATTTTTAGAAGAAATCCTACAACATTCTAAGCATGAAATAACATTCCTAGAACATGATAGGTAATTTTAGAAAGAATCCTACAACATTCTAAGCATGTAACTTGATAGGTAATTTTAAAATGAATCCTACAACATTCTAAGCATAATTAATACTTCTAAGCATGGTAGATAATTTTAGAATGAATCCTACAACATTCTAAGCATAAATATCACTCCTAAAATATGGTAGATAATTTTAGAATGAATCCTACAACATTCTAAACATGAATAAATTAATCTAATCCAATCTTAGCATGGTATTTACTTTATTTTAGTAAGAACACAAAGATAAACATCTACAACTATCTACTACTACTACTACTTCATTCTATCATAACATGAAGCATCTACAATTTCCTCTTTTTACCATCTACTACTACTACTACTTTTTGTTAACTCTGAATATAACATAAGCATCTACAACTATCTACTATTACTACTACTTCATTTTAACATAATATAACATACAACTATCTACTAATACTTCTTTTAACACTTACTACTACTTCTTTATTTTAACAACATACCACTACTACTTTATTCTAATCATGAATAGCTACTAACATTTTATATATCATAACCATCTATACCTACTTCCTTTTAACATTTACTATTACTACTACTTTATGTTAACCATGAATATAACATAAACATCTACAACTATCTACTACTATTACTTTATTTAAACATAACATAACATACAACTATCTACTACTACTTTTTTTAACACTTACTACTACTTTATTTTAACAACATACCACTACTACTTTATTTTAACATGCTACTACTTAATTGTCTACTAGTCTTTATTAGTATTGATTTATTATCACTAGTGATTATAAAAGAAAAGATCTTTTTATTCATTCTACAACTAGTGATTTAAATTAATTTCTTTTTCATAATCAAAACTAACATCTAATGTATGTTCTTTTTACTTAAGATTATTAAAGAAAATAACAATAATGAAATAAAGTAAGAACCTTCATTTGGTTCAACCAACCATATGCTTATCTTTTTAGTCCAAAATTAATACAAGTCCTTCAACCAAAAATGGTTGTATAAAATGTTCATATGCTTTATGTATAGTTCATATCAAGTCCTACAACCCCAATCGGTTGTATGTGAAAGTCCATATGCCTTATGTCATTTTAGTCCAATTAACAAACACAAAACAACAACTACCACTACAAAGATTTGATCTTTATGTCCATTTGTTTCCATTTCATTTATTGTGGTTATTATTCTTATCATTTACCAACATACAAAATAAGAGTCCATACAACCATATTACTAAAAATAACCATCCCAAAAAGAAAGTAAAACAAGGAGGGTACGAAGAAGAAGAACATCAAAACAACCATTTAAAGAAACAAACAATCAAACAAACAAACAAACAAACAACCAAACAACCAAAGGAGAACTCCCACCTTAGTCTCTTTTTTTTTTGGAAGGACTTGCTAGCTTAACCTTCTCCTTCCCCTAGCTCCTAGAACTCCTAGGAAAAACCTACAAGGAAAACTCTCTTGTTAGTCTCCTCTCTTTCTTTTTCTTTCCTTTCTTTCTTTGTGTTTTCTAAAATGAGACAAGGTGGAGAAGGAGGGGGTATTTATAGGAGGGGATAGGAGGGGGAGAGTGCAAATGTGCATTCATATTTTGCACAAAAACCCCAAGAAGAGTGAGGGCCAGCCATGCTTGGTAGGGGATAGGGGTAAGGTGGAGGTAAGGTGTAGGTATGAGTTGGAAGCAAGGTGAAGGGATAAGGTTTCTAGAAGGGTTTTAATCTTCTCATGCATACAAACCCTACCTTAAGCCTCCTAATCAAACCCTAACTATCTTATTAAGTTGTCATGACAAGGATGAGTACATTGTCCAAAAGTACATACTACATACTTTGTATAATGTACTAAGTACCATACAATTGTATGTATATGTATATGTATGTGTATACCAAAAATTCCTTATATAATCCTCATGAATAGTTTAATTTGAAAATAATAATAAAATAAGTTTTTATTATTAACTCGGAGAATCGCGCTATCAATTTGATGCATTTCGGATGTACACCGACCGATATATGCGCGTAGACACTGTTTGTGGGCAACCGGCGAAAATCACCAAAATAATTTAATTTTGGAATTAAAATAAAATAATAATAAAATAGTAATTTATACGAGGTAATATCCGTCCGGGATATTACATTACTCCCTCCTTAGAATAGTTCTGTCCTCAGAACTGCTTTATGTAAGGAGAATGAATCGACAATTACGAAATAGCATAGTCGTAGAACAAGAGATGAACAGAAATTTTCCTTTGGACAACCATTGAATGGGTTACACCTATACATACATAAACCCACTGGGTTACAAAATGTCATCTCTTCCTAAGTAATAACCTTCCTACCTATACATCCCAGAAGTAGGAATCAAGATCACAAAATAACAACACAGCCTACCTAAACCTACTCGGTTACAAAAGTGTCACATCTTTTCTAAGTGACATCCTTCCTACCCATACATCACAGACGTAGGAGCCAAAATCACAAAATATCAAAATAATTTCTGAGTGCCCGACCGCCTAGTCGGTACTGCTGGCGCCCTCGGGTGGGTCCTGTCCAGTCAGTAGCGCTAGCAACTGTGCGATCTGAACCTGGAGGTCTGCGCATCGGTGTTCCATGCGCTCGAACTGTGCCCTGTAGCTACGATTCAGGATCACCATTCGGCGCTGGGCCCTTGCATTGGCACTTCTCAACCTCTCTACCTCCTTCGCGTGGTGACAGTTTACGAACTCGCACGAGTCCATCTAGTTCTCCAGTTGGACGTGAGACCAGGTCAGCGTCGCTATGTCCTGGAAGACCTGCTGGAAGGCCTCCTCCACTGGGGTAAGCTGGGGAGGTGGCGGTACTGGAGCCTGACCTCCAAAAGGAAAAGCCCCTGCTGTGGTAGCTGTGGGGGCCCCGTTGGCCAATCCGACCTCCACTGGTGGCTGAGCCCCCTCCAAGATAGGCTCTGTGTCCGAGTCTATCTCTATCACATCTCCCTGACCCCACCCACTCCCCATGGGAACCGCTCTGTCCGTCATCCTGCAAGGAGTTGGATACAAAAATTAGCATCGATATAGAAATATTATAAAAGATAAGTTGAAAGAACAACAATATGAATTATAACTGTCTACAACTAGCTAAAACCCAATCTCCTAAAGGCATCCAAGTTTAAACTTTCCTACTATGTTG
The DNA here is from genome assembly GCA_017893485.1 of Hemerocallis citrina. Classification (NCBI taxonomy): domain Eukaryota; kingdom Viridiplantae; phylum Streptophyta; class Magnoliopsida; order Asparagales; family Asphodelaceae; genus Hemerocallis; species Hemerocallis citrina. The sequence continues at coordinate 104,849,587 of CM030359.1, read as the reverse complement.
GACTGTAAATTGAAGTTAGCTCTGATACCACTCTGTAGCGCCCCGATTTCCAATACTGGGAAAACCGAGACACGAGCCAAGACCTTTTCTTCAATTAGTCACAATACACAGAAAACCGAAGAATTTAAAACTTTTTATTCGACACCAATGTATTACAAGTCTGAATATTATACAACTGCAATACATTACAATAAAGTTACAATATTACCTTTACATTTCCAAGTACTACAATCTTCAGCATCTTACATCAGAGTACTTTCAACTAATATATCTTATTACAGCGGAACTAAATATAACATTGACTCCTTGCTTTCCTTGCCTTGAGTCCTCCAGAATCTCGCCTTTGTATTTCGGCGATCCAGTACCTATGGAAGTGGGGACGTCAGTATTCACTGACGCTTAAAGGCTGATCATATAGCAGCGAATCTCCTAAACAACATACACAATATAGCAATGGTGTTAGTGTAGTTTAAGTGTTCGTGAGTGCTATGACTAGACTTTAATGCGATATTTAAATAGAACTAGGATGCTCCCGATTCTAATGTCAGCGAGTCTCCGAAGCAACATGCATCCCATACTACATGCACCCCATCTCAAGCCGTTTTCTCCATACATAGAGATTTAAACCCGCGTTATGAATTCTAATTGTACACAACCTGTTCCTGACAGATACAACGTGACTGATGAGGTTGCAGACGTGGTCAAGTCCCACTAATGCAGTTCGCCAGTGGTGTCCATGTTGCCACTGCTATCCGGCTACCGGACCTCACTCAAAAACCTGACGAACCGTCGGGGATACTGCTAACATGGGAGCCCCCTGCCGCCCCCTGATCGGACCGTAGTCCATGGCCTGTTCGCCCTCTTGGCATAGGACCTGACGGAGTTCCGGGGGTCCATCCCCCCTAGCTCCGCCCGCCTTATCATGGCACTTCAGGAATTAACAATCAGGATACGCAATCCATGTCCCCAACTCGTGAGAAGGCATCGTACGTATCCCTTTTGACAGGAAGGTACAACCTTGATAACACCACCTAAGATCTGCCCTAAGGGGCAAGTAGGTCGTGAGGCGTCCCCTACAACCAACTCCCCTCCTTCCGACAAGGGTCTAAGTAAATGATCTTTATAAGTCACTACCCTAATGATGTCCCTAGCCCTAAATAATCCTAGGGGTGGCAATATTGTAGCACCACATGCTAGGTCTTAAATTAGACCTTGCAAGAAAACTCTACTAGGCTGCTCAACCTAGATTTACCAGAATCCCTCAGAATCCGGTTCATGGCCTATCGATCCAAGACCTCGGCCGTGCGAATATACATGCATGCCGCTACCCTAAACATGGATTCCGTTTATACTCTGGTCCTTGATCAATCTACACTGGTTAAGATTCGGCGGTACACAAGGAGTGACTCCTCCACAGTTCCTTAGGGTAAGAAAATATATGTCTTGATGGTCGATAGCCCTTAGGGTAGTAATATCACCCTAGACGAGCACAACGAACTATGTACTAGCTAACAAGCTATACACGAGAAACAACCACATACGAGCCAATAAGCTACGTATGAAACAATAACTACCTACGAGCCAGGCGGGCCTCGTAGGAGATAACCACGTACATACCAGCCAAATAAGCCGTGTATGAGACCAACAGCTATGCACGGGCCGGTCGGGCCGCGTACGAGACAATAACCTACATACGAGCCGAATAGACTACGTATGAGACCCACAGCTACATACAGGCCAGTCGAGCCACGTACGAGCACAACCATATGCAAACAACCATACAGGTAATCAATCTTAAAAGCAACCAACGTGCTTACTAGCAACTTGATCTTCTAATATTAGAAGCAACAGAAGAATCTACTAATAGTCTATGATCGGTATTTTACTAAGGAAGAACCAAAGGCGACATAACAGCCTTTATCAACTAACTATTTCTAGTGGTCTTCCCAATCCTTGTTACTTCAACCTATAGCGCCTTAAGTATGGCATACAATTGCAAGCATCTTCCTACGACAATCTAATCATATAACACAACCACTCACCACAATACTCCTAAGTACGGATATGATTAAGCATGTACTTATATCAATCTTAGCATGAAAACCACTACGATCTAGACATGAAGTCCACTACGGTCAATCATAGATTATAACTTGAACGTGAATGCTTACTATTTACCGTGACTAATCACCACGACCCGAGCATGGATATATAACTAGTATGAACATGCAACATTCCAAGGCATGGTAGGTCTTCTAACATTAATCCTACAATATTCTAAGCATGCATTTAAACTTTAGCATGGCATGCCTCATTTCTAGACATGATATACTACTTTAACATTGACATATGGCATGGTGTACATTTTAGTAACATTCTAGTCATGTATACTAGTTATGTATCAACCTATAACATAACATGAGTTTCTACAACAATTCTAGCATGGATAGAACATAACATAAAAATCGCTACAGCTAACCATGGATAGTTACCTCAATTGAAGCATGAGTATCTACTATATTTTAAGCATGAATATCATTAAGCATGATCATCTACTAACATAGCATGAACATATACTTATCCAAGCATGGATATCATGTAAGCATGAATATTTATTTGATCTAGCATGGTATACTACCTTCCTACAATTAAACTAACATGGTATACAACTTTTCTACCATTAATCTAGCATGGTATACAATTTACTTATAAGCATGTGAGTATGGATAATTTAATCTAACATGATATACCACCTTCCTACAATTATCTAAGCATAGATATATGAAACTTAGCATGGTATACTACTTTCTTACAATCATCTAAGCATAAATCTTCTTAAGCATGAATAACTACTAGAATGATCATACAACATCCCTAAGTATATATATATATATACACTTTTAACATGGTAAGTAATTTTTATCATGGATCCTACAAAATTCTATGCATGTAGGAAGACTTAGCATGGTACATATCATCCCTAAACATGGTAAGTAATTTTATCATGGATCCTACAACATTCTAAGCATGTATGTCATTCTTAAGCATGATAGACAATTTTGGCATGAATCCTACAACATGTATATCATTCCTACACATGGTAGGCAATTTTAGAATTAATCCTACAATATTCCAATCATAAATAACCTTCCTAAACATGATAGGAAATTTTAGAATGAATCCTACAACATTCTAAGCATCATTAAACATGATAGGTAATTTTAGAATGAATCCTACAACATTCTAAGCATAAGTATCATTCCTAAACATGGTAGGTATTTTTTAGAAGAAATCCTACAACATTCTAAGCATGGAACATGATAGGTAATTTTAAAATGAATCCTACAACATTATAAGCATAATTAATACTTCTAAGCATGGTAGATAATTTTAGAATGAATCCTACAACATTCTAAGCATCATTGAACATGATAGGTAATTTTAGAATGAATCCTACAACATTCTAAGCATAAGTATCATTCCTAAACATGGTAGGTATTTTTAGAAGAAATCCTACAACATTCTAAGCATGAAATAACATTCCTAGAACATGATAGGCAATTTTAGAAAGAATCCTACAACATTCTAAGCATGAAACATGATAGGTAATTTTAAAATGAATCCTACAACATTCTAGGCATAATTAATACTTCTAAGCATGGTAGATAATTTTAGAATGAATCCTACAACATTCTAAGCATAAATATCACCCCTAAAACATAGTAGATAATTTTAGAATGAATCCTATAACATTCTAAGCATGAATAAATTAATCTAATCCAATCTTAGCATGGTATTTATTTTATTTTAGTAAGAACACAAAGATAAACATCTACAACTATCTACTACTACTACTACTTCATTCTATCATAACATGAAGCATCTACAATTTTCTCTTTTTACCATCTACTACAACTAATACTTTTTGTTAACCATGAATATAACATAAGCATCTACAACTATCTACTATTACTACTACTTCATTTTAACATAACATAACATACAACTATCTACTACTACTTCTTTTAACACTTACTACTACTTCTTTATTTTAACAACATACCACTACTACTTTATTCTAATCATGAATAGCTTCTAACATTTTACATATCATAACCATCTACAACTACTTCCTTTTAACATTTACTATTACTACTACTTTATGTTAACCATGAATATAACATAAACATCTACAACTATCTACTACTACTATTACTTTATTTAAACATAACATAACATACAACTATCTACTACTACTTTTAACACTTACTACTACTTCTTTATTTTAACAACATACCACTACTACTTTATTTTAACATGCTACTACTTAATTGTCTACTAGTCTTTATTAGTATTGATTTATTATCACTAGTGATTATAAAAGAAAATATCTTTTTATTCATTCTACAACTAGTGATTTAAATTAATTTCTTTTTCATAATCAAAACTAACATCTAATGTATGTTCTTTTTACTTAAGATTATTAAAGAAAATAACAATAATGAAATAAAGTAAGAACCTTCATTTGGTTCAACCAACCATATGCTTATCTTTTTAGTCCAAAATTAATACAAGTCCTTCAACCAAAAATGGTTGTATAAAATGTTCATATGCTTTATGTATAGTTCATATCAAGTCCTACAACCCCAATCGGTTGTATGTGAAAGTCCATATGCCTTATGTCATTTTAGTCCAATTAACAAACACAAAACAACAACTACCACTACAAAGATTTGATCTTTATGTCCATTTGTTTCCATTTCATTTATTGTGGTTATTATTCTTATCATTTGCCAACATACAAAATAAGAGTCCATACAACCATATTACTAAAAATAACCATCTCAAAAAGAAAGTAAAATAAGGATGGTAAGAAGAAGAAGAACATCAAAACAACCATTTAAAGAAACAAACAAACAAACAAACAACCAAACAACCAAAGGAGAACCCCCACCTTAGTCTCTTTTTTTTTTTTTGGAAGGACTTGCTAGCTTAACCTTCTCCTTCTCCTAACTCTTAGAACTCCTAGGAAAAACCTACAAGGAAAACTCTCTTGTTAGTCTCCTCTCTTTCTTTTCCTTTCCTTTCTTTCTTTGTATTTTCTAAAATGAGACAAGGTGGAGAAGGAGGGGGTATTTATAGGAGGGGATAGGAGGGGGAGAGTGCAAATGTGCATTCATATTTTGCACAAAAATCCCAAGAAGGGTGAGGGCCGGCCATGCTTGGTAGGGGGTAGGGGTAAGGTGGAGGTAAGGTGTAGGTATGAGTTGGAAGCATGGTGAAGGGATAAGGTTTCTAGAAGGGTTTTAATCTTCTCATGCATACAAACCCTACCTTAAGCCTCCTAATCAAACCCTAACTATCTTATTAAGTTGTCATGACAAGGATGAGTACATTATCCAAAAGTACATACTACATACTTTGTATAATGTACTAAGTACCATACAATTGTATGTATATATATATGTATGTGTATACCAAAAATTCCTTATATAATTCTCATAAATAGTTTAATTTGAAAATAATAATAAAATAAGTTTTTATTATTAACTCGGAGAATCGCGCTATCAATTTGATGCACTTCGGATGTACACCGACCAATATATGCGCGTAGACACTGTTTGTGGGCAACCGGCGAAAAATCACCAAAATAATTTAATTTTGAAATTAAAATAAAATAATAATAAATAATAATAAAATAGTAATTTATACGAGGTAATATCCGTCCGGGATATTACATTAGAGAAATCAAAGAACTGAGGCGGGAAGAAAGCACTATCATGATGATCTTGAAAGTGGAACTGAGGAGGCTAATAGGCCTGAAATCCGCAACCGAATTGGCTCCTAAGAATTTGGGAATGAGGATGATATGCGCGTAATTAATCCGATCGAAGGAAAAATTCCCCTGATGGAGATCAGCGAACATTTGGAGAAAGTCGTCTTTAAGACAATCCCAAAAACGTTTGAAAAAGAATGCGGGGAACCCGTCAGGGCCTGGAGCGCAGTCACTATTTAAAGAGAACACCGCAGACTTAATCTCTTCTAAAGAGAAGGGGACTGCCAATCCAGACAGATCATGCGTGGGTTGACCGTATAAATGTAACCAGTCAAGATGCAACGAGTGTTGTTTCGGAGAGCCCAGTAGATCTTTGAAGAAAAGATGGAAGGAAGAATGAATTTCCGAATCCGAAGTAACTTCGGATCCATTGGCAAAGAGCGAGGAGATACGATTGCACCGCTGGCAATGTGATGCAAAGTTGTGAAAAAAAGTGGTGTTGCCATCACCCTCTTTAAGCCAGCGAAGCTTGGCCCTCTGAGCCCATTTAATGTGCTCATTATGAAGAAAGTCTGCGTAACCGCTTTTACAAGAAGCCCATTCAGAACGGAGGGAATCAGAGATCTGGCCCCGCTCCTCCAATAAGTCAATAGATTCAATTGTAGATAGGAAGACATTCTTAAGAAAACAATCATTGGCTGCTCTCTCTTTATACCAGATTTTACTGCCGAATTTGATAGCGTGAAGTTTAATAAGAATACGCCCTAGACCGGAGGAGCCCGTAATGGCGGACAGGCATTCAGTGATGAGATTGACAAAGGTTTGGTCTTGCAACTAAAATTTTTCAAAGCGGAATTTGTAAGTTTTGGAAAAATTGAAGTTGGAAGACAACGCAATAGGCACATAGTCCGAAGAGGGATTGGGCAGCGTAGACACGAAGGAGTTGTGGAAGAAGTTAATCCAATCCGATGATACCAAAAAATGATCGAGTTTAGCCGTTGACGGCGACGATCTCTTGTTGGACCAAGTGAAAGATCTACCACTTAGAGATAGATCAGTCAACTAGAGTGAACGGATGCAGTCGTTAAAAAGAGAGGAGTCTGACGAATAGATCAAGTTACCCGATGTTTCGTGATAGAATCTGGTGACATTGAAATCACCACAAAAGAGCCAAAATCTGTGAATGTTGTTTTGGAAAGAATTCAACTCATTCCAAAACACATCACGACGATCCGCAGTGGATGGACCATACACGGATACAACGGTAAGGTCACAGTTAAATTCAATCCAGTTAAGACGGACCACAAGAAAAAAGGTTAAGCGATTAATGGACAACAATGGTAAGGAAAAAAACATCACGACTAATATGAAATTATTAAGAAATCACATGAACAGCTTCTGCTGGATATGCCTAAATTGAAATTTTGGCTCAATATGCCTAGTAAGAGCATCCACAGTGGTGTTTCTCATTTTCTATAATATGGCATCTACAGTAATAGCAAATAGGGAGCTTTGCTGCAGTGGTCATTTGCTATATCTTTCTCATTTACACGAGAGACGGGATATGATATCCCGTCTCTCTTTTTTTATTTTAAAAAAAGTGTGAGACGGTATATGATGTACCGTTTGTCAACTTTTAGAAATTAATTACTTATTAACTACTTATTAACTATTAAACCTAATTAATTAACTAAATTAAACAATATAATATTAACTAAACCTACTTATATCACTACCTAACCCAAATTAAAAAAAAGTAGAGACGGTATATGATGTACCGTCTGAAAGGATTAGAATATATTAAAATAGATCAGACGGGATATGATATCCCGTCCTCTATAATTTGAGAATCGCTATTCTGTTTCTCAAATATGAGAAACGAATATAGGTCGTTTGCTAAAAAATGGCAAAATGAGAAACCGTTGCAGCGCTACATTTGCTATAATATGGCAAACTGAGAATTATAGCAAACCACTGTGGATGCTCTAAGCACATAAATGACTAACACAAATATGCAAAAGCTTTACTGGCAGTTAGATGTGCCTATTGTAAGCGAGAATGGATCTCTCTGTAGTTCCACTGCTATTTTGGAACTTTTTTCCAAAATGACCCACTTTTAAGTATTTACAAAACTAACCCACTTTCGAAAGTATTTATCAAAATGACCCACTCAGATAGCGAGGGTTGAGGTAGTAAATTTGAAGAAAAATACCAAGTTTAGACTCGCTATCTCAAATACCGAGTTTGGTGAAAACAGCATCGCTATCTAAGATAACAAGTGTATGTTGAGGTGTTTCTCCACCACTTGGAGAAAAACTTGAAAAAAAATACAAAGTTTATAAACTCGCTATCCCAGATAGCGAGTGTGTTTATACCACACACGCTAACTGAGATAGCGAGTGTCGATTAGGGAGTTTTTTAAAGACTCGTCTCTCTTCTTCATTTATCTCTCTCTCCATCAACTCCCCCACTCCGAAACCCAACTCTCCCACTCCGAAAATGATACCATTAACAACGAATTACTAGAGGATGATGATGAAGAGAGTGATAAGTTGGGTTTCGGAGTGGGAGAGTTGATGGAAAGAGAGATAAGTGAAGCAGAGAGAACGAATATTTAAAAAAATCTTCAATTGACACTCGCTATCTCAGTTAGCTAGTGTGGAACAAACACACTCGCTATCTGCGATAGCGAGTCTAAACTTGGTATTTTTTCGAGTTTTTCGCCAATTGGTGGAGAAACACCTTAACATACACTCACTATCTTAGATAGCGATGATGTTTCCACCAAACTCACTATCTGAGATAGCAAGTCTAAACTTGATATTTTTCAAGTTTTAACATATCAACATACACTCGCTATCTTAGATAATGATGATGTTTTCACCAAACTCGCTATCTGAGATGGTGAGTCTAAACTTAGCATTTTTCTTCAGAGTTTTAACATCTCAACATACACTCGCTATCTCTGATAGCGATGATGTTTTCACCAAACTCGCTATCTGAGATAGCGAGTCTAAACTTGGTATTTTTCTTCAAGATTTAACACCTCAATATACACTCGCTATCTCAGATAGCGATGATGTTTTCACCAAACTCGCAATCTGAGATAGCGAGTCTAAACTTAGCATTTTTCTTTAAGTTTTAACACCTCAACATACACTCTCTACTCTGATAGCGATGATGTTTTCACTAAACTCGCTATCTGAGATAACAAGTCTAAACTATGTATATTTCTTCAAGTTTTAACAACTCAGCACACACTCGCTATATCAGATAGTGATGATGTTTTCACCAAACTCGCTATCTGAGATAACAAGTCTAAACTATGTATATTAGTTTTAACACCTCAACACACACTCGCTATCTCAGATATCGATGATGTTTTCACTAAACTCGCTATCTGAGATAGAGAGTGGGTCATTTTGATAAATACTTTTGAAAGTGGGTCAGTTTAGTAAATACTTTCAAAAGTGGGCCATTTTGGAAAAAATCACTATTTTGTCACTATTTACAACACTATTTTCCCCCTTATCCCGAAGGACGCTCTATTAGATTTTCATTTTTCAAAATCAACGAAAATTTATACGCAAATATCTTCTTCTCCATACCTCTCAAGAACATAACAGCTTCTATCAAAGACTGCTATCACATTGGAATTTGTAAGATGATTTTTGGTTCCTTCAAAAGGTTCAACATTTGCATGCTAGTATGCCCATGTGCAACATTGCACAGACCTTCAAAAAAATTAAGAGAATAATATAACTAACCCAACAAATTTTTTTTTCAAACCATGATAATTCATGCATATCATATCAATTGACATCTAGAACCTAAACTATACTAGTAATTTAGACGTGCGATGCACGTATTAATAATTTCAAAAAATGAAAATAAAAACTCTGACGTAGGGAGGATTTGAACCGGAAACCTTTATATTAGTTATGTACGTGCATTGCACATGTTGGTAGATTGACAAATGACACTAAGACCTTCTCCTATTATAATATTAGAGATTGGAGATATAGGACATTTAGCTAGCACCCAAAATACGTTCATGTTGATCCTTACACAACTATTAAGACTACTCCCTAAACCAAATCACCTTCCTCTTAATTTCCCATTGTTAATTTATCCATAAGCACTTCCTCAACCTCACCAATGCCTCGCCCATTATATTCTTCACTCTCATCTTCAAAATCATCATTATTATATATGGCCCATATTATATCTTCAGCATTTTTTCCCCACCATCAACACAATCATCAGCACCAACTTTTTTTCAACATCACCAACATCTTATGATCCTCCCCCCACCATAACCTTTAAATGATAACTTTTGCATTTCCTTTTTATCCCAAATATTGTAGCTCCTCTTCAAATGTAAACTATTAGAGAGATTTGGCAAGTTTCGGTGCATGCAATAATCTTGAGATTTTCCAAGAAACAACCTAAAATCCTAGGCATATTCTAATGATTATTATCTAAGAATGCTAAAATGTAAGATGTAAAAGATGTGAAGTGAGAGTGGCCGGGAAGCGCAACAAAAACATAATTCTAAATAAGGTCCCAAGAAAACAAAAACCAAAATGTTTCTTTATTCTTTTTCTTTTCCCTTTTTAAAATTTTTCTTTGTGATGTAAAAGGGGCAACTTGTTCATTTCACAAAGTCTGTAACGTCCGTCTGGTATGCACTGAGTAATAAAAACTTCAATGAGTTTTCAAATAACAAAATTTGTAAACTTTGGTTTTTGCGGATAAATTAACCTATAGTCTTAACGTGAAAATATGAATCTTAAATAATCTCCTAACTCAATGTAGGACGGAAGATAATTTATTGTAACCCCTGTTTCCGTAAATACGTATTTCCTGAATATTTTCTGTATTTCGATCTTTATAAATTCAGCATTTGTTAAATTCGGCTTGAACTTTACATTAAAATATTTTCTTATGGAAAATTATACTTATTTTCGAATAATGGAGTATTTCAACCTTATTTTCCATTTCCAAATGATCGACTATTTATATTTTAGTCCAAATCTAATATGTTATTACTATTTGGATTTCAATGAATTTGTTTGACTCAAATCATATTACTATTATTATTATTACTATCATTATTTTATCATTATTCTAATTATTAATATTGTTATTGTAATTATATTATTATTTTATTTTTAGCCTGAACATAATCTAATTTATCTTATATTTTTATAATTATTTCCTATTGGATTTAATACCCTAAACCCTATTCTTCCTTATTGGATTTTATACCCAATTCCTTATTGGATCCATTATAAACCCGAAACCCATTTATAATCTTACCCGTCACCCCACCTAACCCTAATCCTCTACCTATATATATATATCCCACTTTTTAAACCTATTCATCTTCTAAACCCCTACCCAGTCGCCTAACCCCATCTCTCTCAACCTCCTTCCTCCCACCTCCGGCGCCCCCTCACCTTGTCGAAGCCCTCGTCTGCAGTGCCGCCCTCCTCCTTCCCTTCTCCTCACCGCCGCGATCCTCTGGATCCGACGCTGCACTCCCGAACCCATCCCCGCCTGTTGCTCCGAGCTTCTTCTAGTTGTCGAGCGCCGCCTGCCTTGTTGTCGCTACCCTATCCAGTCGAGCCTCCGCCGCTCCCCTGTCTTCCCCTCCCGAAGACACAGACAGCACTAGCAACACTGTCGATTTTCCCCCCTCCGCTGTGTCCCTCCGTCGATACGCTGCAGCAAAGCCGTAGCCAGTCGTCGACCCCATCTCCCCTGCTCCTCCCTGCGACCCCGACCACAGCGGCGCAGCACCTCCCGACGCTCCTTCCTATCGCGCTGCCAGACCCCAGCCTCCCGAGCACTATTGTGCTGTGCCTCCCTCCAGCGCGCCGCACGCCAGCCGCGCGATAACAGCACCTGTCAGCCAGTAGTGCCCCTTTTCTCTCCATGCCATCGTCGAGCCGGAGCCACGCCATCGACATTTTTGCTGTTGATCAAGTTTTAATCAAGTGATTTATGGGCCGTCCGATCTCCTCTTGATCATCACGATCATGATGATCATTAAGCTTTCATTGATCACAGCCATTCGATCGATCGATCTTGATCATCATCATCATCTTCATCATCAGGGAGATCTGGACCGTCTGATCTGATCGTGATCATCGTCTCCATCATTATCAGTCTTGATATGGCCGTCCGATCTGATCTGATCATCTTGATCTTGATCTCTTTGATCTAGCCGTCCGATTATGTTCGTGATCTTGTTCGTGTTTGCTCTGTTTGTGTTTATGTTCGTGCCGGAAATCCGTTCTAGTTATTCTCTTTGCATCACCATTTCTGTCGTCGACTATAAGGCAAGTAAATTGTATTCCTTTTTGTTGTATAATACAAGTACTAAATATTGCCTGTAATGTAGGTTTATTCTAGAGACAATTTTTGTGCAAAACCCCTGTTATAGATTGTCTCTATGTATTGACTTGCTCGTAGTTATCTCATTACACACACGATATGAATTTAGACTTAGAGATAATCAATTCTTGTATACATGCATGTGTTCGTAAATTATGAGGTATTGTGTGATCTTGTATGTTTGATGGGTTCGTTGTAGTATAACTCATTGTAGACTTGTCAAACATCCTATACTATGTTGCTTGAACATCTAGTATACCAGATTTCACGTTTGTTATTGGAAGAATCTTTTTGGTCTTCCAATAGCAATATTGTTTCGCTCCTGTATCTTCCAAAAGGGAAAAAGATTTCTGAGAGTTGTTTCATGGATCCACAAGAGAGTGCTTGGGTTCTCCCAATAAATAAAAACTGCATCATGCCTAAATCGAACCGGGGTTCGCGGTGGTGGAGTAGCCGGATCGGAAAAAATTTGGATGAGTTTCATATGATCTATGTGGATTTTATGCATAAGGAAGATTTCAGTTTTTGTTGTACCCCGTTTTGTTCAGTATTTTAGACCCTATTAGGGTCAGTATATGAAAATTATTTGTGAATTTAAATTATAGAGAATTCTGTCTACTTTCCAGTTTTTCTGACAGATCTCAGTTTCGATTTATGAGTTGCAAGTTACTGCTATTTTACTACATATGTGTTTAAAATTTTAGATTTTGTTTTATATCAATTCTAGAGAATAAATTATTTTTATATTGATGCTAAAGATAATATTTTGATTCAATATTTTGCTGAGTACAACTAGACCTGATTGGGATTAACCCCTAATTTTTGTGGATTTAATTGATAACTTATATACTCTATTCTATTCAAGCAAACAACTACTATACTTGCAGAATTTTCATGTTGTTTAATAAAGAACCTTAATTTCGACCTTATTCTATTTGCGTTTTATAAAAACTTTGTGAATATGAATTGTAGCCTACTGTATCTATTTTATCACCCTTTTTATGGATCTGAATTTTGACTTATATTTTGTAATCTATTGCTGTTTTAGTATTGCTGTGTTTATGATTCCAGATTTACAAAACTGCCGTATCTTGTTGCTTTCTGATTTTACTTGACTATTCTATCTATGATGAAAAATCATGAAACTTTATATTCTCATACTAAACATATTAGGGAATACCACAGATTTTTTTTGGGATTTAATCAGTAAGTTTTTATGCCGTTTTCCTGTTTAAGAATACAAACTTCTGATTTCTGGCTGAACATGTTTTTCTGGATACAAATCTATTTTGAGTCTTATTTATGTGAAATACCATATGACTTATATTTATTTGCTGGGTTCGGTCGAAAGTCTATTTTTCAGATTTTCTGACGGATTTAGGTTTGCACATTTGTGGCAACGGGAATCCCAGATTTTGTGCAGTACTGTCTTGGTATCCTGAACAAGAATTTTCGTTGTTCGATCCTTTTATGAGTTGTCTTCACCTATACATGTTTATCTTTCAATCTGAACCTATTATCTATTTATGCCATGTTATTCTTGCTCTGTTGTGTGACACATACATGCCTGTCTAATAATAATAACAAATAATTAAGCCGAGTTAAGAGAAAGATCTAGTAGTGGATAATATAGAAATGTGTACTAGGAAGGGGGCCCATGTTTTTCACAGGATTATCTGTTACGTGTTCATTACTACATGATACATAACTCTGTCTGTCTGATTACTTGACTGCACACTTCCCTATAGGAAGGTGTACTCAGATGAGAACTCGTAGGTTCTATCTGTCTGTCTAGATCTGCATCTGATATCTGTCTGTCTGATACCTGAGTATATGGCCCTATATAGTCCACTACAAAATATAAATGCAAACTTGTTTAAATGTAGCAACCATGTGGTAAAAACTGGGGACGCATGAAGAATTACCTAGATAGAAATAAATGCAAGACTTGAAATAACCTGACATCTGATATATGTCTGTCTGATACCTGAGTATACGACCTTATACAGTCCACTACGAAATTTAAACGCAAACTTGTTTGAATGTAGAAACCATGTGGTAAAAACCTAAGACGCATGATGTGCTACCTAGCGAGAAATAAATGCAAGACTTGACATAACCTGACATCTGTTATCTGTATCTGTTACATACAACTGGACATCTGTTACTTGTTTACCTGTACCTGTTATCCGACATTTGTTACATGTATATCTGTCTGCATACCATCTGACACTTGACATCTATTACATATCCCCTATACCTGTTAGCACCATGTTACTTGATTCTGTTTTTCAGATTCATGTTAGATATTCTGTTTTGCTCTATCGTATCTATTCCATGCTATACTGTTTCTGCTATTATTTTATATTTGTTATCATTTTACATGTACTTGTGCCTGCACTTAAAGCGGCCCGTAACTTACATTGACGGGCATTTTGTTTCTCTTTCTTTTTTTCTGCAATTTGTTAAAATACAGATTATGGTTATCAGCTGCCCGATGGAGTAGGTGATCTGAGATTCTATTTGATTGGAGTTCTTGCTATATCTATTTATTTCTTGTTACTTATCTTGAATAATTGTACTTGGTTACTTGGATATTTATATTGGACTTTGTGTCCCAGACTTGTGTTTTGTTCAAGACATGATTATTTAAAATTCAGTATTCTTGCTTCTTTTTTCAAGTAATCTTATTGACTATATTGATTCAGTTATGCATGCGTAGTTGACTATTTCTCTTGTATATCTCTTGTTTATACTTGTACTCTTTGTAAAGATCCTGACAGCTTATGGATGATGAAAATCATTTGCTGGACTTAGTCACGTATCCATATTTCGTATCTTCTTTTTGGAAAGCGGGGTGTGAAATTTATGTAAGCCTATGTGGTTGTGTCAATAGTATTTAGGTTTTTACATTCTGAAGTGTTCAGTTATCTGATATGCCATAAGTAACATTCTTAATGGGTTCAAGGGCTAAAACTCGAATACAGTATAGGTAGGACATAATATTATTATGATACATTTGATGTAGGGTAGCAAAGTGTTTTGTTTCTAATGGTACATGTATGTAGGTTTATAAATTTACATAAGAAATAATGCATTCATAGTTTCCTACTAAAACATCCACTTTCAGAATTAAAAAAAATGATATAACAGTGTTAAGATTAAGCAAAATAAACTGAGTGCAAAATGAATTTATATCAAAATACCTGTTAAGCTTTCAAGAATTTTCTTTAAAATTAACAAGAATTTTCTTTAAAATTAACAGTATTTCGAGATACGCTTGCTTTTTCGCTCATTTATGTTTGAAATTTGGCAAGAAAACTTCTTATTGAGCTAGGTTACACTTCTTTCATAAATATCATTTAATTCTAAATAGCTATTTTTTTTTTCTTTTTTTCTTTTTTTCATTTTTCTTTTTGAATACAGTCATAGTCACACACACCCCCACTTTACCCCATGGGTAAATTTTTGTGTAAGCGGGATTCGAAATCCCAACCTCTTGCTCACCTGCGAAGAGTGTTATCAGTGGACCACAATGACACTTGCAAATATCCATGTATTGGAAAGCATACCTTATGTTAAGGTATGCGTAAGTTTCTCAATTATGTTAGTATGTAAAATTTATTAGTGTTGCCTAATAGATTTGAAGATTATTCTATGTTGAGATGTGAATGCAGAAATGTCCATTTCATGTCAAGCAAATTATTAATGTACCTAAGATATTGGATAAGATACAATTTATGGACACATAACACCTTCAAATTGTACATGTTGACAAAACCCTAGTATTTCCATGATGGAGACATCATTCTTAGCACCCAAAGTGTTACTTTCTCCATATGAGTGTCTTACCATTTATTGCATAGTTTATAATTCCTTTGGTTTTTTGCTTTAAAAAAACTATGATGAGCGAAAATTGTTTCAGATTTTAGTAGTTTACTGATCTTTTGGTTTAAGTTGGTACTGAGTACATATCTATCTACTGATTTTTTTTAACCTCTGTTTCTTTCTATCGTCATCGATTTTTCTATCAAGTGTGAAAATTATCAAATAAATGAAAGTTCATATTGATTTTAGTTTTTCCTGGTCACAGATATTCTCATTATACTTTATATTCATTCAAACAGTGATCAAGTCATCAGATATTCACTTATTTAATGGAAGGAGTCAGATATTCTTACTATTTACTCGAAGAAAAAAAAAAGCTACCTTCAACAATTGAAGAGTTGAGTACAATAGTACTAAGGGTTCGATTTAAATTCCTTGTCACTCCCTCTCTAAACTACATATGTTTGCCCTGCAATTAGCCATGTTGATGATCACAATGTAAGGTATACTCCCTAAATTTCAATAAATGTAAAGGTTTGCTAAGAAAAATATGTAAACAACAATTTGATTTATACACCCCCATTATTTATTTTCATAAACAAAAATAAACAAAGAATATGTGTTGGATAGAGATACTTGTGTAGGAGAGAGCATTGACGGTCCACATCGCATTTTACAAACTCCAGCATGTTGTTGTCGTTATATCAATAGCATTGGATAGTTTGGAAGATCTCGATATGCATTCTTCTGAACCTAGACATTAAAGAATCCCTTGAGGTCAACAAACATAGGAATATATAGAATAATGTATATAAAAGACCTAGACATTAAAGAACCCTAATATCCACAGAAACTAATGTTGAAAACTATGAGATCAAACCTCATTACTGATACAACATTCAGTATCTTGTATCCTTGCAAATAAGATGGAGCTATATAATAGCAATACCAAAAGCAAGTATACATATGTGAACAGAAATTTCATCCACAAAGATATAAACATGTAAAACTAACAAAAAAATTTAGATCAAAGATTACAGCAAGCAGAACAACAAGCTGAACCGAAAATTAAAGCATAAAAGAAGGCGATGATAAGGGATGATTTGATCTCACCTTCGAATCCATCAGGGTTTATGCGGTTGGTAGAGAGGGTCTAGGAGGTCAGCGCCGACCGTGGGGAAGATCGGGGAGGGCAGCGTCGAAGGGAGCGAAGGTCGGGGAGGGTAGTGCCAGCCAGAGTGGTGGAGGGTTGGGGAGAGTTTCGGAAGTTGGAAAATTTGAGATCGTGACTAATTAGATGTTTGGGGTTTTATTTTTATTTTTTAACTAGATTTGCCCGTGGGCACGTGCCTACGACACGTCTTCGGAATGATACAACATAAAGCCTTGTAAACAGTAAACAAAAATTATGTAGCTCAAGTTTGAATAGTATGACAATAATTAGTTGTAAATAAAAGTTCATGTTTCCATTAGTATATGTTGAAAAATAATTATAAATGATGGTATAAAATCCAACTTCTTAGAACTTTGAGAATAGAAAATGATGAAATTTAACTATTGAAGAGATATTTGTTATTTTCAATGTAATATGAACAATAAGAAATAAATAAAAAATCTGAAAATTTAAAAACCTGAAATCTGAAAATCTAAATTTTGTAAGTAGATAAAGAGAGAATGAGAGAGAGAGATAGAGAAAGAGAGAAATAATTAAATAAATAAATGATTTTTTTTTTTTTTTTGGGATTTGAATTTGAGTTTTGGGGTTTAAATTTTTGAGGGAAAAATTGTGTTTTGTGAGGTTAGATTTGGGCCTTTGATTTTGAGGGGATTGAATGAGTACCACTTGATAGCTTTTTTGTGTTTTATTATATAGATGTTTTTGAAAACGTGCATAATGAACGTGTAAATTTAGATATGAATTTCTACTTTTGCTCTTATTTTCCTATGTCAAAATAAAGGAAGAAGAGAGGATGTAGACCTATTATCATAATATATAGTTATAATGTCAGTGGTATAATGGTAAATCTCTTAACTAGTGAGCAAGAATTCGGGGTTCAAACGGCTTACTGCAGAAAAAATTGGTTTAAGAAACACTTAAAGAACACGTCCTCGTCTAACCATAACAATACAAACAATTTTAACCTCCTATTCAAAGTGATTAGCTATGGAAACAAAATCATTTCATTTCATTTTTATCAAGCGTCCAATGTAACTTTTGATGACTTTTTAATTATATGAATGACCACACTATTCAATTCATAATCTAGATGACAGTAGTAAAGAATCCATATTATTCCATCGTTAAGAAAACAAATTATTAAAAAATAAATCACTCGCCATTAAACTGGTCTTTCAAGGAAGGAAGGCACTGTGTGCTGTTAACAACCGCCTTACACCCCGTGGAAGCGTAGTCAGGATCTGAGCACTCTGCACAAAATACCACAGAACCCCAAAATCTCAAACTTAATTACTAAAAAAGTCCCAAAAATAGAAAATCAAAATAAAAAAGGGAGGGAGAGGAGTAGAAACCTGAGGGCAAAAGATGGCTTGAAGAACAAATTGACTTATAATTTGTTTTATAAGAATAAAGTGACTTATAAAAAAATAGTATTTGCTTTCTCTTCCAACCCATCTTGGTCAACCAGAACCCACTTCATTTCCATGGGGTTTGAGCTTTAAAGAGGTAATAAAAAAATTTCAAAAGATGAAAGACGGCCGGTTGCGGAGTGCGTCGGAGACGGCGTCAGGAAAGGCAAGGTAGCGGCGAGGTGCATCAAAAGCGGCGTCTGATAGCAGATGAGCGGTTGGAAGTTGGTGGGAGGTAGAGTTCTCGGAAGCGAGAATGGGCGCATGGAAGGTGGGAGGCAGCGGCGGTGGCGGTGGCGCCGGCGGCGGCGGCAGGCAGTGTGATCGGAGACAGCAACTTGCCAATTCAAATTGTAATAGTTCTTACTTGCAAACATATAGTTTTATAACTAGAATTTAACGTGTATTTACATCTCGAAATCAGTAAGGAGTTTCTATTGTTCACATGATGAAATTCATATTTCTACGATATTAATTACGAATATAACTATACGATCACATACAAATTATAATTCGTTTAAACCACCTATTTATCTACATAGACATTCGTTTACATGTTTCGTGTTTGTGCAATGAATGTGGGGACAATGGAAAACTACGATCTTTTGATGGCATCGAAACATGGAGGCAAAAGAATTAATTCGATTCAATATAATGACTAATCTAGATATGGGAACATCACGAAACATGAATACTACAAGAATAACGGATTTCAAATGTGATGATCTAATTACTAATTGCGGGAGATCAAATAATATGCTTGTACGGAATAACGGAGATGTACAAGGGATACTTGCCTTTTAACGAGATGATTACGACACGTATGGAGCGACGACGCGGCGGCTACGACAGTGAATGGCAGCAACAACAACAATCGGCACAGGCAGCTCTCGGTAGAGACAGCAGTGACGCAGCGAGAGATAACGAGGTGTTACGACAGGAAGGAGGTGCTGCGGCGGTCGACTGCGAGAAGGAGAACAACAATGGTGGGTCTCGGGTGTTGTCGAAGGTGGCTGCAGGGGTTTATTATTGATGGTGGTTGACGAGGAGGGTGGCAATGGTGAGCAGGGCCGAGCGATGAGGTAGGCTGCGACTGTGGTTGTGGTGGAGCTCGACAGCGAGCAAAAGGGGCAGCAAGGAGGAGGCGGCGTCGAGGTGCTCAGGGGCTTGGAAAGTGGCGTATGCGAGGCAAGACAGTGACAGGGATTGAGGCTTCAACGGTGTAGTAGGGTTGCGAGTGGTGATAAAGGCGATCGGGGGTGATGAGGGTGGAGATCGAAGGTGGAAGATGAAGGGGTTACAGAATTAGGCTGTGATGGAGAATTAGGAGGGGTTAATTAGTTTAGGATTTAAGAGATAATTAGGAGATCATGGAGGCAGTTAAGGAGGAGATTAAGGGCGAGGATTATGAGGGATTTGTGGAATTCAATTAGTAGGAAGGTTAGGGAGTTAGGGAAATTGTGCAGTTGACTAAGTTAAAGATTGGGTAGTGGGTTTTGCTTATGGGCTAAGAGGTTGGGCTTAGATTGGGATTCAATAAAAATAATATAAGATAACGATAGGACTTGGTTTGGGAATGGTTGGGCCTAATTCAAGACAAAAATAACAATAATGAGGAAAAAGATGGCTGAAAATTGAGTTCAAAATAATAATTGAAAAGAGAGATACAATTTATGTTCAAGGAAACGACGAAATATATGGATAGCAGGAATCCAAATAATACAATGAGAGGAAGACAAAAAAAATACAAAAAAATATACAATACCGCACAAACGAACATGGGGGTTACAATAAAGGTAGCTCCCCACCCTGTATTACAACCGTCTGTTTCGATTATCAAGTAATCGAATCTAATGGTAAACTTATTCAGGAAGTTCTTTAACTAGATGTTTGATTTGTTGAACTAACTTAATGTCTTCATGATTAAAATGCCTCTGTCCTTTTTGGGATGTTTTAGCTTATGAAGGTCCTGCAATTTTTCCCAAGTCTTTTATAAAAGGTCTGGCGTAATTTACAAGTCCTAAAAATTGTTGAATTTGTTTTAAATATTGTAAAAATAATTCATCTGGAAAGTCTAAACCTTTCCGGGCTTTGTGAGGTTGTAGTTTTATTTTGCCTTGGCCTATGATTACACCAAGGAATTCTATATGGGGTTTAAACAATTGCATTTTTTTACTTACAATTAAACCATGATAAATAAATTCTAAAATACCTATTTGTAAATGTCCTCTATGTTCTTGTCTTTACTGAATACTAGTCTTATGTTTAACGAAAATGTCATCCATTTTTCTTTGAAAAATAGATGGTGCTTTCTTAAGGCCAAATGGCATAACAAGCCATTCAAAATGCCCGTCTGGACAAGTGAAAGCTGTTCAGTCTATGCTATCTGGGTGCATTTTGATCTGCCAAAAGCCAGATTCTAAACAAAACTTACTTAATATGGTGCATCCTTAAATCTGATTAATTAATCTAGTTTTATCTGAAATATTATATCCATCATCTAGTGTATTATCATTTAATCTTTTATAATTTATTACCATTCTACTTTTACCTCTAACTATCTCACTATGTTTTCTGACTATGAAAAGCAACTTATTTATGAGGACTGTCAGATCTTCTTATTATGCCAAGTTTAAGAAGTTCATTAATATACATTTTAAATTCTTCCATAGCTTCGTTTGTTGCATTTATTTTTTGCAGTTCTTATTTTGTATTCAGGATTAATGATATTTAACTTGCATAATATTCTATTTTTTCCCCAATATTTTAATATATCTTGTCCTAATATTCCTAATTTTTATATTTTTGATATTAAGTGTTCTATATTTTGCTCACTGATTAAGGTATAATATAAGTGTTCTAAGTTATAAATTCTGTTTGTAGTTCTAATTCAAATTCTTCACTAATTTCTTTGTTAGTGATTTCTTTTGATTGACATTGTCCTTCTACTGGACAAGGACAATTTTTTTCCACTCTGGGTTCTGTTATTTGTCTGGTCATAGTAGGTTCATTATGTATTAGTATTGGTGTAAATAAAGTATGTTTTTGTAATTGTAAATAATCTTTTCTAATTAGTATTCTTCCATTATCTTTTAACAAAAAACATAATCCTAAAATTAAATCTTCTCAGGTTTAAAGGTCAAACATATGTGCTTTCTTTAGGTAATGTATATTCGGTGTTTTCGCCACAATTAGTTTCAAATCTAATCTTACTATTAGGTGTTAAAAGATCTTCATACATATATATTCCTCCATCCATTTGTTGAGCTCCTATAGTTTTTGATGCTTAGACTATATATTCTTAAGGAATTACATCCTTATTGATAATACAGTTTGTGCATCATGTATCAATTAGAGCTAAACATTTTATTTCATAACTAGGTTTGCCCGTTGACACGTGCCTACGGCACGTCTTCAGAACGGTACACCTTGTTTGATCATATAAAATAGTTTTGGAGGTCCAGCAAATTAATTGGAGTAGCAAACATAGAGCAAAAAACATATTATCTGATTTTTTTGATTTTTTTTGAATTATTTTTAAAGATTTTAAATTTTAAATTTTTTTTGTTTTTAAATTTTATTATTTTTTATTTTTTTTTAAATTTGTATTTTCTTAATTTTTTTAATAGAAGAGGGAGGGAGGGAGAGAAAAAAAAAATAATTAAATAAATATAGGAGTTGTTTTGGGTGGGAGATTTGAATTTGAGTTTTGGGGGGAAAATATGTTTTGTGAGGTTAGATCTAGGCCTTTGATTTTTTGGGGATTGAAGGAGAGCCACTTGATAGCTTTCTTTGTGTTTTATTATATAGATTTTTTTATTCTTAACATTTAACATTCAGATATTTTATGTTTTCGCTATTATATATCTGAACTGAGTCAATTGTTTCCGAATAGGTTTCTAATGGATGTTCTATTATAGTTTTCCCTTTTTCAAATTTTCTATTAATTGCCTCTAATTTTTCAAACATTATCTTTCTACTTTCTTCATCATCTTCTATTCTCTTATATAATAGTTTCTGTGTATCTTCAATGTTTTCTATTCTTTTATGTAATATTTTTATTTCGTCTGTGTCTACCTTAGGTTTCTTCAGGTTAGAACTTTGTTTATAAAATTTTTCAATACATTTCATACATCCTTCTTTATAACACTTTGAACATTTTATTTGCTTTTCTCTGTTAGGGTTTCGTTTACAATGAAAGCATGGGTACTGTCTGTGCCTAAGTTTATTTGCCAATCATGCTTACAAGATTCTTCTTCTACATTCATCATATCTATATCAGAATAATCTAGTTCAAGTATGTTTATAGGTGATGCAATGCTTTCTATAAACTCATTAGTTTCTTCCTCGTCTTGAGTTATTTGTTCTTCATTAGGGCTTCTATGGAAATAATAGAATAAATGGATTTTATGTCTAAAACGGTTTCATCTATATTAATAAGATATTCATTAGTACATTCTATTAAGGTACTATTTTTATTGTGTCTATTTATCCTTATAGGATAAGTTCTACTCATATGTTCTGGACTACCACATGTAAAACATTCTAGTTTATTCTTGTATAGTCTATTTGGTTTTAACTTTCTTACATGTTTTTGCGGGTCTATATATGGTTTTCTCCTATGGATTTTCTTAAATAATACTTTTTCTTATTATAAAAATTCTGTTTATTATAAGTTCTTTTATATTTTCTAGGTTCTTTATCATTTATTCCATATGTCTGAGCTGTATATATTTCTTTACAGAACCTGTAATCTGAATATTTTAATTGTTTATGTATTTGTATTGTAGTACATTTTTCTTTTAAGATTTTTAATACATGTTGAACACGATGTCCTACTATCCAAACTCTATTTGGTTCTGCTCTTCCTCCTGGTTCATTTTTCCATATTTCTACAATTTCTAAACCTAAGGCTCTAGGTAGTTTTCTAAATAACTTTTCTCCTAACTCTTGGTTAAATGCATTTCCTGAAATGCACACATAATAATAATAATCATTAAGGAATTTCTTTATATATTTTCATTTGTATATACTTAATTGTTCTAAACTTCTAACTGCATCTATTTGTATGCCTAAGTGTCCCGAATTGGGATCTTGTCTCAGGACTAGACTCTGAATTGTATTTACAAAATTATATGGGTTTGCTCCTAATGAAAGTAGCCAATTATATTCATTGGCATTTGTTTATTTATATCATCCACATAAAGTTCTTGTACTATCTCGAATGAATGTTTCTAAATATTTATACATTTCTAATACATCCATTTCTAGGGTTGATCTATAGTAATCTCCTACTAAGGTATATTTTTATACATGTATTATATTAGACCTATTGTGGGGGTCATGTGTTGGTAAATTTAAAATATGAGGTTTTGCTTTGGCTTCGAACTTAATAGGCTGTTCTAAAGGTTGTCTTTTTCCTTCTGTTCGAAATTTATATTCTGATTCATGGTAAGAGGAATAAGAAGATCTAGGTATATTCCCTGATGGGTAGTATCTAGTGCTTAACCCTAAAGTCATGTGGAAAGGAGATGACGAAGTTGATGTGCTAGCTTCTTCTGTATCTGCTAAGTCTTTTTTGTAACGCCTCGAGTTCCCAACACAGGAAACTCGAGACACAAGCCATAATATTTCCTTCAAATGAGTCCAAACAAAATAAAATTACAGAAAATTTAAAACTTTTATTGCCACAAAAAATGTTATTACAAGTACAAATTGTACAACAAGAATTACATCCCAAAAATTTACTGTAAAACACTTATAATCTAACAAAGTACAACAATCAGAAAACTCTGCGACATACTGGACATCAACTTCCACTGATCGCTCCCCGTAGCACGAGTCTCCTGCTCCAAAATCAGCCATCCTGCAACTAAACAGACTGTGTGCACGTCAGTAGAATACAACTGACGCAATGCTTGATAAAACCAGCTACTCCCCAAAACTCAACAACCAAAATTGATGCAAAAGGAAAAAATGTAGACAATCACAAGTGTTAGTGTATGCCATGCCTTAGAGTCTAATGCCCAATTTAAAATGCCCAGGATGCACTTACTCTAATGCAATCCATTTGAAAATGTATGCATCTCATATTACATACTTCCCCAAAATACAACTTCAATAAAAACGTTTGCATTGCATACTATATACTTCTCAAAGAATTTGCTTTCTTCTGATTAGAGGGTTCGATCCCTCGCGATTCATCCTACTCATGTACTCTTTCCCGTTCCTGACATTCATCTAATGGCTGTTGAGGTTTCATTTCGTAGGTCTATTTCTGCCATTGCAGTCAGTAGTGGTGTCCCCATTTTCCTCTATGCGCGGTTTCCGCCCATTGCGCTGGACCTCACCGAAAAGTTGCTTACGAGCATACAGGTTGCCCTGCGGTAACTCCCACTCACCGAGACGCATAGAATCTTACTCCCCCTTGGAGAGTCTTACTTTAGCTCCCTGTCCGTACTAACAACATAGAACTTGACAGATTCGTAAGGTCCATTCCCTACTTCTGATAGGAGCACCTCTCGTTCTTACCATAAGATCCCAGAAATAAACAGACGAGACTACGCCACCCGTCCCCCATATCGGTAAGACGGCGCTGCACGTGTCCGCTTGACAGGTGAATACAACCACTGGACTAGTGCCTATCCTATCACTACATAAGACTGCTCATAGGATACTACTACTACACATCAATCCTAACTTAGAACTAAAAAAAGCAACTACTGATCTTAAATGCAGAGATATAGATTGCCAGCCGATTACTAGCTAGTAAAAAGCCAACCTTCAACCAAAAATAACAAGCCCTAGGGAAACCAACACGGCCCCTAAACCAGGCTCAAGAGTTGGCCCAACTTGGCCCAGACTTGACCCAGCAACAATAGCGATTCGACCTCCGTCAAAATGCCAAACACCCTCTTACTTGGATCTCGACCCTGTTTTCGGCCCGCGATTGTAACCCCCTGTTCCCGTAAATACATATTTTTTGAGTATTTTCTGTATTTTTCATTTTTGTTTTTAATTTGATTTGGACCTTCTATTAAAATCTTTTCGAACCGAAAATTTTATTTACTTCGAAAAATAGTATAATTTTATTTTCTATTTCTAATTGATCGACTATTTATATTATATATTATTACTGTTTGAATTATTTTAATAAATCTGTTAAACTCGAATCTCATCTTGATATATATTTATTATTATTATTACTGTTATTGTTAATATCATTATTATTATTGTTATTATTATTATTAATTTTGATTGATTATTAAAAACTCATTTTTTTATTGCATTTGTAGTTATTTCAAATAATTTCTATACTGTAATACAAATTATAATTTGTTATAAATCCTATTTCTATTGGTTATTTTATTCCCTATTGGATCTTTAACAAAAACCCTATAACCCAATCTCTTGTTGGATTTAACCGAAAACCCATTTATTATCCAAACCCAATTTCCTATTGGATCATCTACCCAATAACCCAAAACCTTAAAGCCTATCTCTTATTGGATCCAAACCCGCTGCTCTTTAACTGTAACCCATGTTTTCCCTTTTCCTGTATTTTGGATGTATTTATCTTTTCTGAGTATTTATTCATATTGTATTCTTCTATTCCTTTTGAACCGTGTATTTGATCTTCATTCTCAATATAATTCATCTATTTGTTTTGTCGCCATGATTTGATCTTCTTGATTCGAATTTATCTGCCCATTATTTCATGTCTGGTTTATCGGTTGAGTTATTTTACTATTTATTTCATTCATGGCCTATTCTTGCTGTTTTCTATCCTATTGGATCCATTTCTACCCTATAACCGTATATCTCCCTATTGGATCTTTTAAAACCCGAAACCAATAGCCCATAAACCGTTACCCCCCTAAACCCTAAGTATTCACCCCTATATAACCCCTACTATTTAACCTAATGAAACCCTAATTCCCTAAATACACAGCTGCCTATACCCTAGCCGTTCACCCCTCTCATCCCCTACCTCCTGTTCTGCCTACCCCCGACCTCCAAACCCATTCCCCTTACACTGCAGACCTCAGCTCCACCTTCCCTCCCGCTCTCTCTCTCTCTCTCTCTCTGTCCCCTGTGTGCACCTGATCTCTCGTTAATCCCATGCTGCCCTCTGACTGTAGCGACCTCCCGTCGCTGATGCGCCCTCCAGCCACTGACTAGCAGCCACGAAAGCCCACTTCGACGATAGCCCCTCCTTCCCTCCTCCTCCCGAGGTCGACAGCAGCATAGCAGTGGCAATAGCACCTGACAACAGCAGCCACGACACTCCCTCGGCTGTCCACTTCCGATGCCAGCACCCCCAGTGCACGTCGCCCTGTCCGCTTGTTCGTCATCCTCCTCCTCGCAGGGCACATTCTCAGCCTCGACTGCCTCCTTGTGTGCTTGGGACATGATCATTTTTTGATCAAGTGAGATCTCAACCGTTGGATCTACTTCATCATCATCATCACATCTTGATCATCGAGATCCGTGCCGATTGTGTTCGTCGCCCGGGAATCCATTCCCGTTATTCTCATTTTTTGCATCGTTCCCGTCGACAATCATAAGGCAAGTAACTTGTATTAAATTTTGTTGTATATACAAGAACTAAGTACCAGCTGTAGTGTAGCTTTTGTGTCTAGATTCATTCTCATGAAAACCCTTGTTAGATCCTGTTTGTACTTGTTGATCCATCAATAATCGTCCGTTGTCACACACACGACGTGAAATAATTTAGATCTAATTAAATTTTTGATGCATGTATGTATATTGTTTCGTGATCCATGATATGTTGTATGAATCTTGCATGCTTGATGTGTCACTACAAGACTAACAGTCTTTACCGGCATTTTTTTCCACATTCATCGGCGTTTTTAAACCCCGGTGTAGATACCACCGGCGTTTTATAAATCGCCGGTGCAAGTGTCGCTGAATCGTGTATCGTTGTAGCTTAGAGACATTCCCTAGCGTTTTTTACGAACGCCGGTATAGGTTAAAACTACATCGGCGGTTTGAAAAACGCCACCAAAAGGGTGGTTTGGTTTGGAATTACTGTTTTCGGCCATCACCTACACCGGCGTTTTTAAAACGCCGGTACAGACTACCAGTTTTTGCTGGAAGCTAACCCGGCGCTTGTAAAAACGCCGGGGTAGCTATATTTTTTAAAAACAATTTTTTTTAAAAAAAAGTTAAAATTGATAAATAATAAAAATAATAAAAAATAAAAAAAACCTTAAGCACTCTTGCATTCAAAACCAATAGCAAAACTAAAAGAGCCCCAATAAAATATGAATGAAGCATAATAGTATAATATCATAAAATTGTAATCTCATAAACATAATAATATGATCTCACCACATTCATAACCAAAATATGGAGTTCACAATATTGAGTTACAAAGAATGAAAATGATTATATTCACTGTCAAATTCAGGCAAACAAGATTCTAACTTAGATGAAACTTATACTTTTATAATACTCATGAGATAACTGTCAATTGAAACCACAACATAAGTTCAAATAGGATTATTTCATCACTAGTCACTCCTCTGTAAATCATAGTATACAACTTCAGCTACATAATCCATTTCATCATCACTTAAAACCAATGAGAAAGAACAATCTCATTTTCAAACCCAAGCAACAAGCATGAACATTATCTTAGAAACTGATACTCATCTAGACATCATGATATAATTGTATATAAAGTTTAGATAAAAAAATTTCCATCACTAGTCACTCCTAAAAAAATCATAGTGTGCAACTTCAGATACATTATCCATCTCATCTCCAAATTCAGACAAAAAAGCAACTTGTAAAGCTACACTTTTAGACAAACCATTGCTCAGTTCTAGACAAAACAACCCCAAACAAGTAAGGGTCAAATGGTTTTAACAAGTATCAAATAAGAATCAAAACATCCCCATGTAATAATCAATTGATCAAATGGTTTTAACAAGTGAAAAAGAAAAAAGTAAGGATCTCCATCCACACAAGTGAAAAAGAAAATTAAGCATTCAAGCATTTCACAGAGTTAATCCATACCTGGAATAACCAACTCTAACTTATGATAACAAGTTAAAGCATTAAAGAACAAGGACTTGTGCAGCATTTATAACAAAATCTACATCTATGATGTTGCCGCAACATCAGAATGCTTCTCGTTCGTCCTCGCAATGAAAATGTCCCAAAACACCGACCACCATTCGAACAAAAACCCACCAGGAGCATCAATAGCTAGTCCATTTTACACCACAACAACAACATCAGCACAAAACAATAAACACTAATTCATTATAAAATACCCTAAAGTTTACTTCTTTCTACTGTAAAATACCCCAATCCACATTTGTTCTCTCCAACTACCTCACAACAATAATTAGTCAACTTTAGGGCATTTTGTTCAAAATTAGCCCTAAAAAAAGTACCCACCAATCAAGCTCTTAGATAGTTCACATACTCATATACAGAAACTACACTAAAGTTTATTACTGTCTATTGTAAAATACCTATATCCACATTTTATCATCTGCAATTACCTAACAACAAAAAGCTGCAAACTTTAGTGTATTTTCTTCAACATTAGCCCTAAACATACCCTCAAGTTTACTACTTTCTACTGTCAAACACCCATTCAACCAAAAACCCATCAAAAGGATTGCCTTTTTTTCCCTTTCCAACTCAAACAACCTCATCCCATTCAAAGAAACCCATCAAAAATATAAAGTTGCAAGCACAATCAAGACAATCAGTAAAGTAACAAAAGAACCATGCATATCATAAACAACAATCACCATTCTATATTTAAAGAGTTTATAAACCAACTAAACTAGATTAACAGAGTTTCAAGAAATACCTTAATCAAGCAACCCTAGTAACATCTCCATCAGTGTCATTCCTACAAAGCCCCAGTCAGAGATATCAACTGATAAGAAGAATTGTTCTTGCAGTCAAAGTCTTAAAGCTTTTTAAAAGGGAAGAGGGTTGATTGGCCTCATGTGAGCACCCCAGTCAGGGATATCCTCCTCCTCCTCCTCCTCCTCCTCCTACTCCTCTTCCCTTATTAAGCTGAAGAACATACATACATATGCACAAATCTCAAAGCAACATTAACCGACTCTTATATCATATACTAGTTATGAAGACCAAATACAAAGTCTACTAACCCATTCAGCAATATAAAGGCAATCTAGCAGAAAACCAACCAACCCATATATCAAAGAAGAGAAATAACAAACTGAAAGAAAGTATTTGATTGAGTTTCACAAACACCAAATTAACCAAATGATACAACCTAAGTTTAAACAGGATAATTTCATCACTAGTCACTCCTCTGTAAATCATAGTATGCAACTTCAGTTACATAATCCATCTCATCATCACTTAAAACCAATGAGAAAGAACAATCTCATTTTCAAACCCAAGCAACAAGCATGAACATTTGATAGTGGGATTTAGGGAAATAGAGGTTGAGGGGCTCCCTGTTTTCAAAGTGATCACTTGATCCACATTATCAAAGTGATCACTTGAATCCCTTTTAAAAGAGAGGGTTGTTGTATGCCCATTTTGAGCGATGCCAGGCTAGTCATATAACTACCTACAAAAATTTCTGGCTCAATTTCAAGAATATTTTAGAATCACTAATTCCAGATTAACTTCTTAACTTTGGTCAAGCCAATTTAGTACAATAAGCAACATCCTCCTCAATTTCCCATGAAGCAAAAATGACACTTTTGAGTACTTGATTCTCAAATTAGGAATTATACACTCATTTATTCTCAAACTCCTACCAAGCAAGTTGTCAAGTGAGCACAAAGCAAAACAATGTAAAACCAATCTCAAGAACATACAAGCAAGCTAAATTAGAGAGTTGGGAAAAAATGTAGAACCAATCTTAAGAACATACCAGCAACATCATAGTCAATGCATAATTTGACATCCTACAAATTAAAAAAAATTAAAAAAAAAACGATTCAGAAATTTCAAGAACAAACCTAGGGTTTGTGTAGAGGAAGGGGCGACGAAGAGGGAGGGGGCGGCGATGGGGGAAGGGCCGACGATGGGGTAGGGGAGGCGGCAATGGGACAGCCATGGGGGCAGGGGGGACGCCGGAGGAGGGAGGCAGCAATGGGGTAAGCGCCAACAGCGGGGGGAGGGTGCAGCGATGGGGAACGTGGCGACGTCGGGGGAGGGGGGCGGGGGAAGGGATGGGGGCGGCGATGGGAGGAGGGAGATGGAGAGAGAGAGATAGAGTGAAATATCTGAAGAAATTAGGGATAAAATGACAGGAGAGAATGTGAGTGCGTGTTTTCCTTATCTCCAATCTACACCGGCGTTTCAACAAAAAAATGCCGGTGTATACCTACATACGCCGGCGTTTTTCACATACGCCGGTGTAGAGTTGAGTTTTTTTGTTCTTTACATTAACTTGTATCTACAGCGGCATTTCTACCAAAATACCGGAGTAGAAATGCCGGTGTAAAATGATTTTTTTGTAGTGTGTTAGTTGTATTATCTTGTGGTAGACTTGTTAAAATACTCATACCATGTTGTTTTGGACATCTATTATACCATGTTTTGTATTTTGTTTCAAGTTAAATTTGTTGCATATGAACTATTTGATTTAAATGTATAAGAAGATTTTTGTTTTGCTGCTGCCCCATTTTGTTTCAGTATTTTAGACTCTGTTAAGGTCACTAAAAGAAATAAATTTGTGAATATAAAGTGTAGACCCCGCTGTCTATTTTCCAGAATTTTTGACAGATCGCAGTTTCGATTTGTGAGGTATGAGTTATGGCCGTTTCACTACAAATATGTAGAATATTTCATATTCTATTTTATGTGAATTCTGTATAGTTATTTATTTTAATACTGATGTTAAAGATAAGATTTGAATCTAATATTTTGCTGGGTATGACTAGACTTGACTGGGATTAACCCCAATTTTTTTTAGATTTATTTGATGACATTTATAAACTATTCTATGCTCGTGAAAAAACTATTATATTTTCAGAACTGCACGCTGTTCAGTAAATAACCGTGATTTTAACCTGATTCTAGTTGCTGTTGATAAAAACTCTGTGAATATAAAATGTAGCCTACTGTATCTATTTTACAACCTTTTTGATGGATTTGGATTTCGAGTAATGCTTTTTAATCTATCACTGCTTTAGTACCGTTGTGTCTAAAGTTCCAGATTTACAAATTTGCTGTATCTTGCTATTTCTCGAATTTATTTGACTATACTATCTATGTCGGAATATTATGAAACTATATTTGCTGATACTAAACATACTAGGGAATACTCCAGATTTTTCTTAGAATTAATCAGTAAGCTTTTATGCTATTTTCATGTTTATGAATACATCCTTGTGATTTTTTGGCTTAACGTGTTTTCTGTATATAGTTCTATTTCGAGCCATATTTCTGTGGTTATTATATGACTTATATATATGTGCTAGATTCGGACAAAAGTCTATTTTTTAGATTTTCTGACGGATCCAGATTTGCATGCATGTGGCAACGAAAATCTCAGATTTTGTGCAATGGCCTTACTGTCCAGAATTGAAGGTTTCGTTCCCCTAGCCTATTATGAGTTGTCTGTCACCCGTGTATCTCTTCAACCCAACCTTAGTTGTTCCTTGCTCCTCGCCATGTTTTTATCTGTAATATCCTGAATTTTATTTATAAAGAATTTGTTCATTTTTACGTGTTTTGCACGTATAATTTCATATGCATTTTTCCTTAGAAAATTATTTCTTTATAGCATGAAACAATAATTATTTCAAGTCTTTCTCTTTATTTTCTAAAAAGCCTATTTTTAGAAAGCCTATTTTTAAAAGCCTAATAAAATCCTAGGCCTAATTATCTTTTTCTAGCCCACTATAATTAATTAATTAATATATTTATTAAGAGCCCATGGTTAATTGGCCAATTAGTGAGCGCATTAATTTAATTCCCCTTTCAATTAAGCCAAACTTGTAGTGTAGACTAATCTAGTAGGCAATTAAATAAATTTCATGAACAAATTTTTAGTGGGGGGTACTAGTTTTGCATGTGCATTGCACTAGCACGTGCAAAGTGCACCCTAAGGGGGTTGCTTTCCACAAGAGAGAGGGAGAGATGAGAGTAGTGGTGAGGTGGTTGCTCCATCATGGGTAGTTGCTACAACTTCCCAACTCATCCTAGCCTTTGATCCCTAACTATTTGGCCTAATCCTAGCCTTCCATTTGCAGTCAAAAATTATATAAATACCCCCCCCCCCCCCCCCCCCCAATTCATATATTCACTTGAAAAGAATTGAAAGAAAGAAAGAAAGACAAAATTGTGAGTAAAAGATTAGAAGTGTTGTGAGTTAAAAGATTGAGTGCTAGTTAGTGTCTGTTCCACTTCCAGGTTGGCCGGCCTACCATTGGAGCAAGAAGGAAGAAGTTCAAATATCATCAAGCTAGGAGGAGAAGTCAAGTTGGTGGCTCAAGCTAGGAGGAGAAGGCTTCATTTGTTCATTCAAAGAGACTTTAGGAGTTCTTGTTTGTT
Source organism: Hemerocallis citrina (assembly GCA_017893485.1). NCBI lineage: Eukaryota > Viridiplantae > Streptophyta > Magnoliopsida > Asparagales > Asphodelaceae > Hemerocallis > Hemerocallis citrina. The sequence continues at coordinate 104,816,460 of CM030359.1, read as the reverse complement.
TTCTCTCCATTAGAAGTGGGTGATTTTCTCGAACGTCTAACTAGATATCATGCTAGGGAATTGATTGGTAAAATTGTTAAGAAAACTCCAATTAATTTAGTCATGTGTTGTGAAAATGAGACAAATTGCAAATAATATGAATGCTTGTTAAAGATAATGCTAATTGATGCAAGTTGTGATTGTTATCTTAGAAATTACCATGCTACCATGATTTATATGATGATATGTGCTAAATTAAGAAATTGTGCTTGTATGTTTAGTTAATTTAAATGAGAACCATGAAAATGTGAATTGCTTAATTGACTTGATATTGGCATGAAAAGGAGATTTTTCTGTAGAAGTAATGGTAAAATAGTATTAAAAATAATAAAAATGATCTAGGAAAATTTTTAAGTGCAAAATGGTAGAGAAACTATGCTTGTTTTCTAAAATTCGAAATTGTACAGACAAATGTAAGTAGAGAGTAAAATTATGATTTTTGAGTCAAAAATTAAGTTTTATTTTACTGAAATACTGTAATTATATGGAAACTAAAATCTGGAGTTTTTGAGTTAAATTGGAGAAGAAGAGCACTTAAAAATACTTAATTTCTATAAAATTTCGAAAGTAACACAGACTTAGGCTATAACCCCTAAAAACCCCAATCTATACCAGATTAGCCACTTGGACTATTTGGTTAACGGGTGCATTTGGGTGCGCTTTACTGTAGCGTGCGGATTTTCCTGGGTCTCTTGTTCGAAACTGGGCAACAGCCCTTTTGTTTTTCATTTTTAAGAAAATCCGAAAACCCGTGAACGATTTCATATGAAATTAAACCCCCTTCTATATCGCATGTGCATTCTGGCCTTTCTGGTTAGCAGCGGTGCCACAGTGCGCTGCACTGTAGCGTGCAGGTGGTCTTTGGTTGCGGGTTCGATTCCTGATTTTGGCAGTTTAACAAAATTTTTTGGGTTTTGACTTTTAAATGATTTTGGACCTTTAAAAATTCGAAAAAAAAATTAAAATTATCCTAAAAATATATGGATCTCATGAAAAATATCTATACAATATTTGGCTTAAATAAGAGTGGTTTAGAAGTAAAAAAAAAATTTGAGTAGAATTCCATGAAATTGACATTTGGTGGTTTATTCCATGAGAAAATTATACAAAGTTATAAAAGAGGATTTTAAATGAAGAAAAATTTAAGTGTTGTTTATGGACCTTCATTCACTAATTTGGGTATTATGTGCATTCGAAAGATAAATGAAAAACACAATTTGTGGTTTTTTGAATTAAGCAAAGAAAGGAAATAATATAGTGAGAATTTAATTGATGTAGTGAAATGGATTTTTGAATGTGAAATGTATAGATTGAGAAATTGAACTTTATGTATGGGATTGATTCATAGAAAAAGAATGGAAATCATGTTAAAATGTTAAAAAGAACTTATGTGTATGAAAACTCAATTTTCTGATTATGAAGTGAAATTGAGGACTAGAGTGTAGTTAAGCCTCATACCGGCATTGAAAGAATTGTTGGGATAAGATTTGAAATGAGAAGACCAAGATTCGGTCGTGTTATTTAAATGATTAAGACTGGTATAGTGGGAGTGCTAACTTTAGAGGATTGATTTTTATTCATGATTCAAAAAAAAAAGACTACACATGTAGTGGATATGTGATGAAAGTAAGAGAAAAATATGAGTATGAGGGCCATTGGATTGGCGGCATGAGAGTATTCACAGGATGTTCCATGATGCGTCATGATAGGACGTGGATACTACTCCAGAGCACCGTCCCAGTGGCGACTTTTATGGGGTAGTCTAGTGACTACGGGTGGTGCCATGTCTATGGTAGGAGGTAAATTGATAATAGGATGTCTGCATTATGAGTCATGTGTGAGTGCGTGGGATTTTCTCCAGGGTGCCTAGACGTGGGCTTGTAACTCATAGAACACCTAGGATACTTACCGTAGTTATCGTAGTAGATTAAGTCATGGCGAGGGATTGAACCCTACAAAGATGAAGAACGATTAAGGGCTTGCCCTCAGACCTATGTAGTATCGGCTGCATAGACTCTGAATATGTGCACATTAGTGTCATGTAATATAAACAACTGCATTAAAGACTAAGTGCACATTCACAACACGACATCAATAGTGTAGTCCCCGTAGTTCTGTTTGTGACAAGTTTGTGTTTTCAAGTAAGAGTGAATTGATGTATTATATCCTAGCATCATTTGAATGAACTGACATGCCCACAGTTTCTATGCAGAATAAAGTGATTGAAAAGATTAAAGTATGCATGCTGCTTAAAGAATGATCTAAGTGTTGTATAATTTTTATTCATGTAATTGTTGTAAATTGCTTCCGCTGTATAAGTGTAATGTAAATGTAACTCTGATGTAACAAAAGTTTTTAATTTCTTGTAAAATTGTACGAAGAGAAGTGTAAAGATCCTGTGAAACTTCGAATTCGGTCTTATTTGGAATTCGGGGCGTTACAGAGTGGTATCAGGGCCACGTTTCCAAGTAGTACAAATTTATAAGGAATGACACGATAGAAGTGGACATTAGAGCGTGTGTTGAGTATAGATATTTAAATGTAAGTTACTTATATTTGTGTTGCTCTATGATTTATGCTTCTTCTTCTCCTTTCTCTAAAATGGCGGACCACTTCGACCCAGCTGGCGGTAATGACTGGCACATAGTCGAGGAGGATTACTACCCAGGGTAAGCTGATTCTGACAAAGAAGATCCTGAAGAATTGGTGTAACCTCTGTTTCCGTAAATACATATTTTCATAATATTTTCCGTGTTTTAATTATTTATAAATTCAGTATTATTTTAAACACGATTTGTGCCTTCTATTTAAAATCTTTTCAAACCCGAAGTTGTATTTTCATCGACTAGTAGTATATTCTAACTTTAATGATTATTTTCTATGATCGACTATATGTATCTTATTTTATTACTATTTGGGTTTTCATAAACTTGTTTATCTCAAATCTCATTTTAATGTGTGTATCAAAATTATTTTTTTTATTAATATTGTTATCTTGATCATTGATTTAAAAACCTATTTCTATTGATTTTTGTATTTGTAGCGATTTCAAATAATTTTCATATTGTAGTACAACATGTATCTTGATATATAATCCTACCTTTTATTAGTTATTTTATTTCCCTATTGTATTTTTAAACCTAAATACCCATTATCTTGTTGGGTCTTTTAATTAAACCCTACCCTATCCTTATTGGGTCCATTACCCAATAACCCTAACAACCTAATACCCTATTATATAAATACCCATCTAATAAACAACCTTAACCTAATAACCCTACCCCCTACCTACTGTACTCATCAGCCGCTAACCCCCCTATTACCCTGTTCACCCTCTCTCTCTCCCTCGTCTCCTATCCCGATCTCCCTAACCCATCGTCAAGCTCCCGACCTCCCGTCCTCCACCTTGTGACGCGCCGCCCTCGCGATCCCAATCGCGTCGCCCGACCCTCGAGCCTGCCCCCATGTGCTGCATCCATCCCCCGCACTCTCCACGCCGCAACACAGCCACCAGATCGCCCGACCTCAGCACCACAGCACAGCCGTCTCCCTATCATCTTCTCATTCTCCCTCCTGCATCGCGACATCCGACTGCGGCCCCAACGCCGGTGCCCCCTCGCGGCCCCTGTCGCGATGCCGCGCGACCGCAGCGATGCCAGGCCGCGCGACTGCAGCTCTGCCCAGCCTCCTCCTCCTCTCGCCCTTCCCTGAGCCACTCCCGCTCGACTGCAGGACACCGGCGCACCCCTACAGCGTCGTACCAATCTAGCCGGTGCCGTCCCCTGGCCACCGCGTGCCATCCCCTGGCCGTCGCGTGCCGTCGCCGGCCGTCGTCTCGCCATCCAGTGGTGTGGGTTGTTTGATGTTGTTGGATTTTTGATCAAGTGCATATGATCCGTCCGTTTGATCTTGATCATCATCGCGACCATGATCATCTTGATTGATCGATTCCTGGCCGTCGGATCTTCATGATCTTCATCAAGTTGCTGTTTTGACCCCTTTAACATCAGAATCTGAACCGATCCCTGAACAATAAATGTAGCTCTAGATGTCTAGATGTCGATAGTATCCAGAATTTTCAAATTCCGAGTTACGGTCTAGGAGATATCGCAGTTTTACTACAGCTGTGTCGGTAGTAGCAGATTCATAAATCTGCTGCGCTTCTTTAATTTGCAAATTAATTTAACTAGGTTAACTGTAAGCGTTGGACTTGAAATTTTATATGCAGTTGATGGACACCCTATAGGACATCCCCAATTTTTCTCAGAATTTATTTGTAATGTTTCAATCATGTTTCACATGTTTAAACTTAGATTCACAAATTCTGCCTGAAAACATTAGCTGTGTAGTTCGCTGTTTTGACACATAATACCACAACTTTCTTGTACCTTAATTGTATGCGTTGGAAACGTGCAGGAGTCTAGTTTCTAGATCTCTTGATGGATCCACCTTTGCTATCTCGTAGCAACAGGAATCACAGTTTTGGTACAGCAACGTCGTGCTGTCCAGATTTGAGATTTTCGTTGTTCGTGATATTTTTATTCGTGTTGACCCTCGAATATGCTATATTAATATCTTAAACTTGTCTCATTTCCATTAATATGATTTCTTGACTTGTTTCACACACTTGCATGCTTTCTTGATAAATAATAATGATAAATAACAAGCTGGGGTTTAAGGGGAAGACCATAGTAGTGGACAATATAGGTAAGTGTACTTGGAAGGAGGCCCGTGTTTTCTAGTACTCGGTTCATGAACTTGTTGCACTTGATGTATTCATGGAGCCAGTTACTTGGCTCATGAACTTGTTGTATTCATGAACCCACTGTGTGGTTCTTGAACTTTTTAGTATCCATGGACTCGCTTCGTGAACTTGTTTTTTATTTTCGTATTCATGAACCGTGCTTGCTTGATACTTGATACCTGAGTACGCCGCCCTATAAAATTCATTACTAGGTCTAAATGAAACTGTATTGCCTGCAGCAACCATGTAGTAAAAGTATGGATGCATGAAGTGCTACCTAATTAGTAATCACTGCAAGACTTGAACATGAAACTTGAACTCGATACATGTTTACTTAATACTTGATGATATGATACATGAAACATGATACATGAGACTTGGAATATGAAACTTGAACTTGATACCTGTTACACGATACTTGACTACTTGTTACTTGATACTTGACAACTTGTTACTTGAGACTTGACACTTGAATAATACTTGACACTTGCAACTTGATACTCGTGCTTGACAACTTGACACTAGACTTGAGACTTGTTACTTGACACTAGACTTGAGACTTGTTACTTGATACTTGTCAGTTGATGTTGGATACTCTTATATGTCACTAGTCACTTAATCTACTATTAGTATTTGTTACCTAACCTGATCTCTTGAGTTGTCCTTCTTGCTAGTTAGTTCTTGAATTCCCACTACTTGTTGCATCCCTATTACATTCTTGATTCTAATTCTTGTTCCACATTACTTGTACTCATTTTTACTATTTGTAGCCCTAACTTGCACTAAGGGCATTTTCTCTTGTTTTTCCTATTTTTCCCTTTTATATTTATTAAGCAGACCTTGGAGACTAATTGCCTGCTGCAATCAGTAAGAAGACGTTCTAGGCCTTGTTTGGGAAAAGGTTTCTTTAATCATTTTGTTTTGTAATTGTGTTATTTCATTTGTTGTTGCTTAAGACTTGTAACCGGCTCATGTTCCCGAGTTTTACCTTTTGTTCCAGATACTGAGAACTATTTGGATATTGTTAATGTGTCAATTGTTTTCTGTTGCTTAATAAATTATTCATGCATGCTTGGTTATATATAAATCTCGTTATATTCTTGTTATGATGCTGAGTCGATCCTATAACTTATGGATGATGTTAAAATCATTCGCTGGGCTTCGTCACGCGCTCGTATTCCATGTTTTTGAGAAGCGGGGCGTGACAAGGTTTTTAGTGGTATCAGAGCTCAGGTTTGACTAATGTGTTAGTTCACTAATACATTAGACAGACTTGACTCAGTCAGGATTAACTCAACATTAAACAGGCCATGCAACCACATGAATAATTTGATAATCAACTCGATCTGGACACAAGTCTTATCCCATCCATTTCGATCCCTTCTTATTTCAGCTCGTGTGTCGTTCATTGCTTTCCCTACCTTGCATTCATTTTTATTTGTTGAATCATATTGAGTATCATGTTGGTTATTTCTTCCCTACTATATTCTCTTCAATTCCAATCTTGTCCTTCGTCCTTCTTCCTTCGTATTCAATTCCTTAATTTTTTTCTGTCCCTTCTAGTCATCCTCCTCTTTAACTCTTTATTGGGTATAGCTTCGTTTTTTCTCCTACCTATTTTTTTCTCTTTAAAATTATTTTTCCAAATACTTTCTATATTTCGATTATTAATTATTATATTTATTTTCGATCTTCCATAAAAATGTTTCTCAACAAAGATTTTGTTTTTCCGAACAATGGTGTATTTTAACTTTACTTTTCATTTTTGATCGACTATATATTTCTACTCGATTATTTTGATAAGACAAATTCTTATTTTGATGTATAATGCTATTATTACTACTATTATTATTATTGCTATTATTTTCATTATCATTACTAGTATTATTATTGTTGTTACTACCATTGATATTCTTATTGTTGTTTTCAATATTTTATTATTACTGTTAATATTAAATTACTTCCACAAAAATGTTGGGCCCAAACTATATCTTGTCTTGCATCACTACTTTTTCTAGTGTTGTTAATGTTTCAATATTATTGTTATTATTATTATTATTATTATCATTCTTTTTGTGATTACTGTTATTATTATTGTTATGATCATTTTTCTTATCATTGTTATTCTTATTGTTATTAGTATCGATATTTTATTATTATTATTGTTGTTAGTATTATTATTTTTATCGTTACTATTATTATTATTATTAATTTGTTTTGAGCCTGAGTATGCTCAATTTTATATACATTTCACCACTTCGGTGCAACCTAATGTCGAGATGGCAAATATGCAACTCGATATCAATAGAGGCAAATTGCAACTGGATATCGGGGAGGCAAAATGTGCAACTGAATATCCAGACGGCAACCAGCAACTTGATGTCGTGAAGGCAAACATGCAACTTGATGTTAAGGAGGCCAGATTTTCTACCTATTTACTAAATGATATTTCAAGACAATTTTTACTTATATAATGAAACTAAAGGTAAAGAAATATTTCCTGTATGACATCTTGTTTATTCTGTTACGTTTTATGTTTCCATACAATTTGAACTAGTATAGTTGATTTTACTCTATTTTGTGTATAAAATTATTATTGCTATTATTATCATTATTGCTATTGTGTGCATTATTATTATTATTATTATTGTTATTACTACTGCTGCAATTATTATTGTTGTTATTATTTTTGCTATTATGGTTACTGTTATTTTATTATTGTTGATATTATTACTATTATTGCTATTACTTTTATTATTATTGTGTTTTATTTAATGTTATAATTATTTCTATTATTATTGCATTATTTTCATGAATATGTTAAGTCCAACACTGTCGTGTATGTATTGTCATTATTATCAGTATTGTTGATATTTTTATTTTTATTATATTATTATTACCTGGATGATTTTGATAATTTTAATTATTGTTATTGTTCTTATTATTATTTTGTTTTTATTATTACTATCTTTATTATTATCATTGTTATTATTAGTTTTTATCGTTATTATTATTATTCTATTACTATTGATATTATTATCATTGATATTTGTTGTTGTTATTATTTCTGTTAAAGCCATTAGTTTTGATCTGTATTATATCTTTTAATTATTTAGATTGAAGCTCAAGCTTTATATCAATTTTGCATTATTGCTTATCTCTATTTGGAGCCTATACTCTCCTTAATCCCGGTGTTTCATTCTTTTCTTCCTACTCTGATCGTCGCTTGGTGTTACGTGGTCTACAACGATATGTCTGGAGCTTGGAACGTCACCATCGGAGTAGCGCAGCGGAATCGTGGTGGGCTCATAACCCACAGGTCCCAGAATCTTATTGTTGCTTCTCCTTCCTTGCATTGTTTGCTATCCCCGATCTCTTGCATTTGTTCTCATCCGTTGACTCATTGCTTGGTTTATTTCTTCATTGTCCATCCCTTCTTCGGTTCCAGCCCTATCTAATTCTCCATCTTTTTGCTTTATTATCTTGCAAGCATTGTATTGTTTCTTCTTCATTTTTGATACCAGTTATTTCTTTCTTGCATTCTATTTTGTCATCATGCACCCATTCATTATTTGATTCGATTCTTCCATGTCTTTTCTTTCTCTGATTCCAGTTCTTCCTACTCCTTTATCATATTTGTTATTGTAACGACCCGAAAAATAGCATATGGCTATTTTGCATCGTAATCTGTGCGCAATTGAGAATTGCACGCGATTGTGTATTTTTCTGATAACAATTATTTTTAATTAAGAAATATCAGTTATGGTCTACTTTATTAAATTATTTTTATACAGATTATTACGAAGTAGTTTTAATGTATTTTTGTATTGTTTATAACATTAAAGTAGAGAGTTGGGTTTTATTGGGAATGTATTGAGAACTAGAGGGCTTATATGTAATATTTCCTATACATTATTTATTATCTATTATTATTTATCCCTTTAATTAAAACCACCCCCTTCTCTCTCTCCTTCCCTTCTCCTTCTCCTTCCCTTCTTCCCGTCTGGTTCCACCCCGACCTAGAAACCACCCCCCCCGTCCCCACTCCTTCTCCTTACCCTACTTCTTCCTCCTCCCGTTCACACCCAACCAAAAGAAAACCCATCTTCTTCTCCTTCCCTTCCTTCTTCTTCTCCCTCCCGGGTTCGATGCCGACCCCAAGAAACCCCCCACCCCCCGCAAGACCTCCTCTCCTCCTCCTTCCTCCTTTCTCTGTTCACTTCCAGCCGAGATCGAAAGAAACCCCGACCCCATTCCCTTCTTCCTTCTTCTTCTCCTCCCCTTCCGACCCAAAGATCCCAAAAGAACCCATCGATCGACGCTTTCCCCCACCTCAATCCATCTCATTTCTTCGTCGATTGCGAATTAAATTGAGGGGTAGACTAAATGAGGGATTCTCTACATCGTGGTAGCATCGAATTTTCGAATGGATTTCGAGAAGGTAAACCCTAATTATTTTATTGTATAAAATTTAGTTGGGTTAATTTTTATTGAGTAGGAATTTTAGGGTAGAGAGATTTAGAGATGTTGGAAGTGGTAGATGTGAGAAATTAGTGGATTGTTAGAGAGATTGTAAGTTATTAGTAAATTAGGGTTTTGGGTTTGAAAAAGGGAATTATATAAGTATGAACTATTTCTCTTATAATAATGGAGAGTATAGTTGGACTATTAGAATATTTTGGGGGCGATTTTAGTAATTATTTGGGGATGAAAATACCATAGGCATTAGATTATCACGTGCATCGCACGTGTATATCCCAAGCGTTCAATAAATGCTTGTGTGATAGTTGGAATAGTGTTATTAGTTTTTATGATTGGTTCGAATTATTTGAGTTTAATTGCTTTGAAATTGATGATAGGATATATTGCGACCTTGGATGCGAGGTGGCACGGCGCTTTGGATCTTCGCAAAATTATGTGAGTATCGATTTATTACGTATTTGGTGATTGTAAAAATATGGTGATTATTGATTTATTATGTATTTTGTGGTCTGAGAAATACGTGAGTGTAATTTATTTGAGTATTTCTGTGGTTAATGATATACTTGGGTTAATTTATTATGTGTTTTATGGGTTGAGTACTACGTGAGTATAAATTTATTTACGTATTGATGCTTTAAAAGATGGTTGAATAACGTATATGTGTATATGGGAATGAGTCATATTTATATGATGATATCAAATATGGTGTGTATGGTTTGATATACGTATTTTGATGTTTAAGGAGGTTCGAATAAACTACAGTATTGATATGAAATTATGGATGAGGCGTATGGGGATAACGTGTATTGGTATAAATTTATGGATAAAGGGATTAGTTATGTATGTGGGGATTCTCTACTTCTAATTTAGTTGCTTACTCTCTTTATCTGTTTATGTATATGTAGAAAGAACCATCTTTAGGGTTACTACTTGTGTAGGTGAAGAAAAGAACCCATCTTTTAGGTGTGAGTTGTTGTAGGTTGAGAAAGAACCCATTTTGAGGGTTGAGTAAATTGTGGATGCTAAAAGAACCCATCTTTGGGTATGAGTTGTTGTAGGTTGAGAAAGAACCCATTTTGAGGGTTGAGTAAATTGTGGATGCTAAAAGAACCCATGTTTAGGTGTGAGTTGTTGTAGGTTGAGAAAGAACCCATTTTGAGTGTTGAGTAAATTGTGGATGCTAAAGGAACCCACCTTGATGTTATGTTAGTTGTAGTATGATAAAGAAACAATCTTCTGATGTTGTCAGTTGTAGGATGTTAAAAGATCACACTTTTATGTTGATTACTTGTTGTAGGTTGAGAAAGAACCCACACTTGTGATATAGTAAGAATCCATGCTTGAATTGTTGTAGAAAGAAACCCATGGTTAAGTGTAGTAGAACATCATGCTTGAGTTGTGTGAAGAACCCATTCATGCCTATGTGACATTCCAGTAAAACCTATCATGTTTGAGTCGATTTTAGAAAGAAACTCATGTTTGAGTTGATTATAGTAGGTATGCCATGATGAGTTGATTTTAGAAGAAACCATGCTAAGTTGATTATAGTAGATTCTTCTGTTACTTCTAATTATAGAAGATCAAGTTTGCTAGTAAGCACAGTTGGTTGCTTTCAGATTTGATTACCTGTATGGTTGTTGGTATGTGATTTGCTTGTACGTGGCTCGATTGTGCCGTATGTAGCTGTTGGTCTCATACGCAGCTTCTTTGGCTGGTACATATATTGTTGTCTCATACGTAGCCTGCCTGGCTCGTATGTAGTAGTTGGTTTCATACGTAGCTCGTATGTGTTCTGGTTACTCATATATAGCTTGTTAGCTAGTACCCAGTTGTTGGACTCATCTAGGGTGATATTATTACCCTAGGGGCTATCGACCATCAAGACATATGTTTTCTTACCCTAAGGAACTGTGGAGGAGTCACTCCTTGGGTACCGTCGGATCTTAACCAGTGTAGGTTGATCGAGGACCGGAGTATAGATGGAATCCAAGTTCAGGGTAGTGGCATGCATGTATGTTCGCATTGCCGGGGATCTTGGATCGATGGGCCAGGAACCGGATCCTGCGGGGTTCTGGTAAGTCTAGGTTGAGCAGCCTAGTAGAGTTGTCTTGTGAAGTCTAATTTAAGGCCTAGCATGTTGTGTTTATAATATTGTCATTCCTAGGATTGTTCAGGGTTAGAGACATCATCAGGTAGTGACTTATAAAGATCATTTACTTAACCATTTTGCTAGAAAGAGAGGAGTTGGTAGTAGGGGGCACCTTACGGCCAAACCGTTCTTTGGGGCCGACCTTAGGGGTGTTATTGGGTTGTACCTTCCCTTCAAAGGGATACGTACGGTGGCGCTCACGAGTTGGGAGCATGGGTTGCGTATCTTGATTGTTAATTCCTGAAGTGCCATGATAAGGCGGACGGAGCTAGGGGCACCCCGGAACTCCGTCGGGTCCTATGCAAGGGAGGCGAATAGGCCATGGACTACGGTCTGGCTAGGGGGCGGCAGGGGGCTCTCCTGTTGGCGGTAACCCCGAGGGTTCGTCAGGTTTTTGAGTGAGGTCCGGTTAGCAGGGTGGTAGTGGCAACATAGACACCATGAGCGTACTGTCTTGGTAGGACTGACCACGTTTGCAACCTCATCAGTCATGTTGTATCTGTCAGGAACAGGTTGTATACAATTAGAAATTCATAACGCGAGTTCAAATCCCTATATGGAGAAACGGCTTGAGATGGGGCGTATGTAGTATGGGATGCATACTGTTCTGGAGACTTGCTTGCATTAGAATAAGAGCATCATCGTATTGGTAATCTTGCATTAGAGTTAAGTCATAACATACACTGGCACATAAACTATATGTACACGTGTCTTTTCCATTCAAGTTGAATTGCGAGTGTGATAGTTGAAGTAAATCAATAACCAAGCTATGGGCTTGGGATGTGATGTGATATTACCCAAGTTCGGCTTGGGGGTGCGGTGATTATTACCCAAGCTATCGGCCTTGGGGTGTGATATGTTATTACCCAAACTATGGTTGGGTTATGGAGTATATTGTGATGAAATGCATGTAAATGGTAATGTGCAATGAGATGTTAGGTTGGACATGAATGAATGTGGTAGTATGAGAATGAATGCACATGTCTATGGTGTGATACGTGATATAATGAAATAAAATCAATATTTGTATTATGAGAGGGGTTATTCAAATGATTACTAAAGATAAGCATGTTATGAGCGGGTATGGATATACATACAGGTGATGGCTCAGAGAGAATTGGATGTGAAATCCCATTTATGAGGTTTACATGTTCAGATGTCGAGTAAGATTTGTTTCTCTTGGTAATTATGAGTTCGTTATGTTTACTCGTAAGTTTAATTTATTTACTTAATTAATAAATTATACTCACACCAGAAATGGCTAACCCCTTAGTGTTTGGGGGTTAGGGAGTCCCTGGACTACCCTAGGTCCCTACTGTTACAGGTGCTCAGCACTGCAGAGGTGAGGGGTAGGTACAGGTTTCTGTGGAGTGGAGCTCCAGTTTATAATTCGTTGTTATGGTTTAATTGTAAATAGTAAAGATTTATGCTTTGAACTGTATTATTGATGTATAAGTATGTGGATGATGATGAAGAGTATAGTGTGAGGCGGCATGATATGGTTTTGACCCGTACCCATCTCGTTGTGGAGTACCGGGCGTCGTGGGAGGTTTTTACAAGTTATTTTCTAAAAACTTACTGCGTTTTCAAAAGAATTTATGGTTTTTAATTGATAATTGATATACCATTATGAGTTTGGCCTCCAGAGCATATATATATATATATATATATATTGCCTGTGTGATGATGCTCATTTTGGCCTGGAAAGCCCATGATATTATTGCCTGTGATGTAAGCTACAGAATTTAGAGCAGAATTCCGTAAGCTTTTGTGTTTTGGGGCAAAAATTACAAGGGAGACTCTGCCTAATTTTTTTTGAAACATAACTATTTTAGTTTATGTTTAAAGTGATGTAGAAATTGGAAGAATTGATTTTGAAGTCAAAAAGAAAAGAAAAGGGGCAGACATTACAGTTTGGTATTACAAACTGATATTTGTAATTACTGCGTAGTAACTCTGTGTTGAAGAAAAGTTTTTAAATTTTCCAGTTTTTCTGTGTATCGTGACTAATTGAAGGAAAGATCTTGGCATGTGTCACGGTTTTCCAGTTACGTGGAAATCGGGGCGCTACAGTTATCTTGTGTCATTTCATTCCTTTTGATATTGTTTATTTTCCTTCATGTCTTCCATTTGACCTCATTGTTATCCACTCCTTCTTTTTCTTGTGTTGCCACTGCTTTGATTCCACTCCTTTAACCCTCTGTTTTGTTACCCTTCCTAAGTTGCTTTTTCCTGTCCTATGTACCGCCTAAGCAAATTTCGAGGATGAAATTTTGTTGTAAGGTGGGTAGGATTTGTAACCCCTGTTTCCATAAATACATATTTTCAGAATATTTTCCATGTTTTAATTATTTATAAATTCAGTATTATTTTAAACTCGATTTGTCCCTTCTATTTAAAATTTTTTCAAACCGGAAGTTGTATTTTTTCCGACTAGTAGTATATTCTAACTTTAATGATTATTTTCTAAGTGATCGACTATTTGTATCTTATTTTATTACTATTTGGATTTTCATAAACTTGTTTATCTCAAATCTGATTTTAATATGTGTATCAAAATTATTATTTTTGTTATTAAAATTGTTATCTTGATCATTGATTTAAAAACCTATTTCTATTGATTTTTGTATTTGTAGCGATTTCAAGTAATTTTCATATTGTAGTACAACATGTATCTTGATATATAATCCTACCTTTTATTAGTTATTTTATTTCCCTATTGTATTTTTAAACCCAAATACCCATTATCTTGTTGGTTCTTTTAATTAAACCCTACCCTATCCTTATTGGGTCCATTACCCAATAACCCTAACAACCCAATACCATATTATATAAATTCCCTTCTAATAAACAACCATAACCTAATAACCCTAGCCCCTACCTACTGTACTCATCAGCCGCCAACCCCCCTATTACCGTGTTCACCCTCTCTCTCTCCCTCGTCTCCTATCCCGATCTCCCTAACCCATCGTCAAGCTCCCGACCTCACATCCTCTACCTTGTTACACGCCGCCCTCGCGAACCCAGTCGCGTCGCCTGACCCCCGAGCACGCCCCCCTGTGCTGCCTCCATCCCCCGCACTCTCCACGCCACGACACAGCCACCAGATCAACCGACCTCAGCACCACAGCACAGCCGTCTCCCTATCATCTTCACATTCTCCCTCCTGCGTCGTGACCTCCGACTGCGACCCCAACACCGGCGCCCCCTCGCGGCCCCTGTCGCGACGCAGTGCGACCGCAGCGACGCTAGGCCACGCGACTACAGCTCCGCCCAGCCTCCTCCTCCTCTCGCCCTTCCCTGAGTCACTCCCGCTCGACTGCAGGACATTGGCTACCCCTGCAGCACCGTGCAAAACTCACCGGTGCCGTCCCCTGGCAGCCGCGTGCCATCCCGTGGCTGCCGCGTGCCGTCACCGGCCGTCGTCTCACCATCCAGTAGCCTGGGTTGTTTGATGTTGTTCGGTTTTTATCAAGTGCATATGAGCCGTCCGTTTGATCTTGATCATCATCGCGACCATGATCATCTTGATTGATCGATTCCTGGCTGTCGGATCTTCATGATCTTCATCAAGTGATCCTGGACCGTCGATCTCATCTTGATCATCATGATCATCTTGATCACCTTGATCTAGGCCATCCGATCTCTTCTTGATCGTTACGGTCATGATGATCGCCAATATCCTTTGATCGCAGTCGCTCGATCGATCGATCTTGATCATTATCATCATCTTCGTCATTAGGAGATCTGGACCGTCTGATCTTGTTAATCTTGATCATCCCCTTGATCATCGAGATCCGTGCTTGGTGTTCTTGGATGCGATTGTGATCGTGTGTTCGTGATTGGTTCGTGTTCGATCCGTTCATGGTGTCCGTGTTGCGATCCGTTCCCATCATCCGTCAGATTCATCATCTTCTCCCCTAAAGGCAACTATTCATCTTGTACATATTTTTGTTCTAGTACAAGCGTTAATTTGAAAATACTGCAAATAGTTAGAAGTTGTGACGCCTCTTTGACTCGTCGTTGTTGATCAAATATTAATCTTCGTCAATTTCATAATCTTAAGAGTCACAACAATTTCAGTGTATTATGTTACAACTACTTGGACTCATTTTATCCCCTAGTTACATGAACATATGAAATTAAGAACCCTAGATTTATAGATGTGTGTTGTACCTTGTATGTGATGAACTTGCACCCATTTCTGTTGAGAAATAAATATTACTTATTATTTTGACAACCATTACCCCGTATTTGTATCACACATTAATCTAGACTTCTAACAACCAATTTATCATGCAACCTATACATGTAAGATTTTCCCACAAGTTGCTGTCCTGAACTTCACATGCTGTTTTGACCCATTTAAAATCAGAATCTGAACCCGAGCACTAAACAGTAAATGTAGCTCTAGATGTCTAGATATCGATAGCATCCAGAATTTTTGAATTCCGAGTTACAGTCTAGGAGATATTGCAGTTTTACTGCAGCTGTGTCGGTAGTCGCAGATTCACAAAACTGCTGCGCTTCTTTAGTTTGCAAATTAATTTAACTAAGTTAACAGTAAGAGTTTGACTTGAAATTTTATATGCTGTTGATGGACACCCTATAGGACATTCCCAATTTTTCTCAGAATTTATTTGTAATGTTTCAACCCTATTTCACATGTTTAAACTTAGATTCACAAATTCTGCCTGAACACATTAGCTGTGTTGTTCGCTGTTTTGACACATATTCACAACTTTCTTGTACCTTAATTATATGCGTTAGAAGCGGGCAGGAGTCTAGTTTCTAGATCTCCTGACTGATCCACTTTTGCTATCCCGTAGCAACGGAAATCATAGTTTTGGTACAGCAACGTCGTGCTGTCCAGATTTGAGATTTTCGTTGTTCGTGATATTTTTATTCGTGTTGACCCTCGAATATGCTATATAAATATCTTAAACTTGTCCCATATCCATGACTATGATTTCTTGACTTGTTTCACACACTTGCATGCTTGCTTGATGAATAATAATAATGAATAACAAGTCGGGGTTTAATGGGAAGACCATAGTAGTGGACAATATAGGTAAGTGTACTCGGGAGGGGGCTCGTGTTTCCCAGTACTCGATTCATGAACTTGTTGTACTTGATGTATTCATGGAGCCAGTTACTTGGCTCATGAACTTGTTGTATTCATGAACCAACTGTGTGGTTCTTGAACTTGTTAGTATTCACGGACTCGCTTCCTGAACTTGTTATTTATTTTCGTATTCATGAACCATGCTTGCTTGATACTTGATACGTGAGTACGCCGTCCTATAAAATTCATTACTAGGCCTCAACAAAACTGTATTACCTATAGCAACCATGTAGTAAAAGTTTTGATGCATGAAGTGCTACCTAGATAGTAATCACCGCAAGACTTGAACATGAAACTTGAACTCGATACATATTTACTTAATACTTGATGATATGATACATGAAACATGATACATGAGACTTGGAATATGAAACTTGAACTTGATACCTGTTACTCCATACTTGACAACTTGTTACTTGATACTTGACAACTTGTTACTTGAGACTTGATACTTGAATATAATACTTGACACTTGCAACTTGATACTCGTGCTTGACAACTTGACACTAGACTTGAGACTTGTTACTTGACACTAGACTAGATACTTGTCACTTGATGTTGGATACTCTTATATGTCATTAGTCACTTAATCTACTATTAGTATTTGTTACCCAACCTGATCTCTTGAGTTGTCCTTCTTGCTAGTTAGTTCTTGAATTCCCACTACTTGTTACATCCCTATTACATTCTTGATTCCAATTCTTGTTCCACATTACTTGTACTCATTTTTACTATTTGTGGCCCTAACTTGCACTAAGGGCATTTTCTCTTGTTTTTCCTATTTTTCCCTTTTATATTTATTAAGCAGACCTTGGAGACGAATTGCTTGCTGGAATCAGTGAGAAGACGTTCTAGGCCTTGTTTGGGAAAATCTTTCTTTAATCATTTTGTTTTGTAATTGAGTTATTTCATTTGTTGTTGCTTAAGACTTGTAACTGGCTCATGTTCCCAAGATTTACCTTTTGTTCCAGACACTGAAAACTATTTGGATATTATTAATGTTTTAATTGTTTTCTGTTGCTTAATAAATTATTCATGTATGCTTGGTTATATATAAATCTTGTTATATTCTTGTTATGATGCTGAGTCGATCCTACATCTTATGGAGGATGTTAAAATCATTCGCTGGGCTTCGTCACGCGCTCGTAATCCATATTTTTGGGAAGCGGTGCGTGACAATTGGAGGAGGAATGGCCTGAGTCTCAAGAGATCACCCCGTCTCCGGATTCATCTAATGATTCCTCTGATAAGGAAGAACTAGTTCCGAGCAGTCTCATTGTGTCTCTTCAGAGATAGGCAGAGACACAGAGGGAGAGAGCAGAGCTGCTGCATTCACAGTGTACGAAGTGCAAGGAGAGCATTGCAACTCTCAATCTTCGTGTTTGGAAACTCGAGAAGAGGAAAAACATGTACGATGTACTGAAAGAAGAAGTGGCGAATGTCGTCCGTAACAGACCAGCAGACTGGGAAGAAGCCGTACCAGCAGGGGCCAGTATTTGCCTTAACTGAAGCTGATGCTGATGAAGTGGATCACGTCATCATTGGTACAGAGTGAGGATGTTTAGAAGTGTTTTCTGTTGTTCTTTTTTTCCCACTTTATTTAGTAAACTGTTATGTAATGAGTGTCTATTATGTAACAGGAGAACTTTATTTGATACTGGGTCCTCTCATACTTTTGTATCACCTAAGTTTGCTAAAGTCTTAGGAGTTGAACCAAAAGTCTTTCTAGGCATGGTCTTAGCAGTAGCTACTCCGTCAGGGGAGACTTTAACCACTAATTGGTACTATGCGGACTGCGAGATCATTATTGGGGACAGAATTTTCGGGATTGATCTGATCGAGCTGAATGTCTTGAAAGTCGATGTTATCATTGGCATTGATTAGATGTAGGTGTACAGTACAAACATCGAGTGCAACACCAAGGAAGTAACAGAGAAGGTTCCAAGTGGTCCTGAAGTCACTTTCCAAGGGAGGAGAGATGTTCAGGGCCAGTGGCAGCTATCAGCAAGAAGGAGATTTCTGCAGAGGTGCAGCAAATTCTAGTGGTTCGGGATTACCCGGTTGTATTCTTGGAAGATTTGCCCGGGTTACCCCCGCATCGTGATGTAGAGTTCAACATCACTATTCAGCCAAGGAGTGCACCCATTTCCAAGGCACCGTATAGGATGGCACCTGTGGAGCAGGATGAGATCAAACGACAGATTGAGGAACTATTGGAGAAAGGCTTCATTCAACAGAGTGCGTCGCCTTGGGGAGCACTGGTGCTGTTGGTAAAGAAGAAGGATGGTTCGATGAGGATGTGCATCGATTACCGAGAGTTGAATGAGGTTACTGTTCATAACAAATATCCGATTCCACGAATTGATGACTTGTTAGATCGTCTACAAGGAGCAGTTATTTTCTCCAAAATTGATCTTCGATTAGGATACCATCAGGTTCGAGTGAAGACTAAAGATGTGCATAAGACTGCATTCAGAACTCGACACGGGCATTATGAATTCTTAGTTATGCCGTTTGGAGTGACGAATGCACCTGCAATCTTCATGGACATGTTGAACAGAAATCTGAGACCGTTTATTAATTCTTTTCGTCGTGGTGTTTATCGACGATATCCTTGTGTACTCCAAGTCAGAGGAGGAGCACACAGAGCATCTGCCTGCAGTTTTGAAGAAGCTCCAGGAGCATGAGTTGTATGCTAAGTTGTCCAAGTGCAATTTTTGGAAATCTGATGTGGCATTCCTAGGTCACATCCTTTCTAAGGAGGGAGTGGCAACTAATCCGTAGAAGATAGAGGCAGGTGAAGGATTGGGCAAGGCATACTACAGTGAAGAAAATCAGAAGTTTCCTTGGGCTAACTGGATACTACAGGAGGTTCATTCAGGGCTATGCTCAGCTAGCCATGTCGCTCACTGGTCTGACCAAGAAGAATGTGAAATTCAAGTAGACTGAACAGTGCGAGGCAAGCTTTCAGGAGTTGAAAGAGAAGCTGACTACTACTCCCATTTTATCTTTGCCTAAAGCAGGTGTTGAGTAAGATGTCTACAGCGATGCTTCACATCGTGGGCTTGGTTGAGTCTTAATGCTAGAAGGGAACGTGATCACTTATGGGTCTAGGCAACTACGACCACATGAGGAGAATTATCCGACTCATGATCTAGAGTTGGCTGCAATTATCTTTGCCTTAAAGCAATGGAGACACTACGTGTATGGCGAAAAGCTGAACATGTGCACGGACCATAAAAGCCTGAAGTATAACTATCAGCAGAAGGACCTGAATCTGAGGCAACGGAGATGGCTGGAAGTACTTGAGGACATTCGTCTAGAGATTAAGTACCATCCTGGGAAGGCTAATGTTGTTGCTGATGCACTTAGTCGAAAGATTACCGCAAGGCTAGTTTGATTAAAACTCAGAGGCATCTTGCAGAGGAGTTGGATCAGGTTGGTATTGAAGTTGTTCTATAAGGCTTGGGATCATCTTTAGCTCAGTTGAGGATCCAACCAACGCTGAATAAAAAGATTACCGCAAGTCAGAAGGAAGATGCAGAGATTCAGAAGATGAAGGATTAGGTTGGTGCTAGTAGGTTGTTAGAGTTTCAGATCAGGAATGAAGTGTTGTGGTTTGGAGAGAGGCTATGTGTTCCGGATCAAGCAGAATTGCGGTAGAGTATTTTTCAGGAGGCACATGCTACTCTTTTGTCTGTACATCCTGGGAGTACCAAGATGTATAAGAACATTAAGCAACATTTCTGGTGGTCAGGTTTGAAGCGGGATGTGGCATTACCTATTCCAAAATGGAAGTGGGATAACATCAGCATGGATTTCATCATGGGTTTGCCCAAGAGTTCAAAGGGCAATGATGCGATTTGGGTCATAGTCGACCGACTAACCAAGTCCGCTCACTTCTTGGCGATGAGACTCACTTTGTCTATGGACAAGTTGGCCGAGCTGTATGTTGGAGAGATCGTCAGGCTTCATGGTGTTTCGTTAACCATTGTGTCTGATCGAGATGCGCAGTTTACTTCACATTTCTGGAGGAGTCTTCAGACAGCTCTGGGTACCAAGATAGATTTCAGCACTGCTTTCCATCCTTAGACCAATGGACAAACCGAGAGAGTCAACCTTATTCTTGAGGATATACTTCGGTGTAGTGTTCTAGATTTTGGAGGCAGTTGGGAAAGGCATCTAGCTCTGGTGGAGTTTGCCTACAACAATAGTTTTTAGACTAGTATTAGGATGGCGCCGTACGAAGCTCTGTATGGCAGGAAGTGCAGAACACCTGTTTGTTGGTTTGAAGTTGGGGAGCGGCAGATGTTTGGGCCTGAGATTATGCAGCAGACTTCTGAAAAGATCGATCTGATCAGGAAGAGGTTGGAGGATGCTCAGAGTTGGCAGAAGAGCTATGCAGACAACCGGAGGAGGGACCTTGGGTTTGAGGTTGGTGACTTTGTCTTTCTGAAAGTTTCACCTAGCAAGGGTGTGATTCGCTTCGACAGAGGTGGGAAGTTAGCCCCAAGGTTCATAGGCTCGTACAAGATATTGAAGCGGATTGGAAAAACTACTTATCGGTTGGAGTTGCCGGAAGAGTTGTCTCAGGTGCACAATGTCTTTAATGTGTCTATGCTGAGAGGGTACATTTCAGATCCGAGTCACCATTTGCCCGAAGTGCCAGAGGGTTTGCAGTTGGATCTGAGTTACATTGAGCTTCCGGTTGAGATAGTCGATCATCGGGAGAAAAGCTTGAGGAACAAGACGATACCGATGGTGAAAGTAGTCTGGAGAAACCAGTTAGTTGAGGAGGCTACTTGGGAATCTGAGGAGAGGATGATGAAAGATTATCCTGAGCTCTTTGTCTGATTTGTGTCTTCTTTTCTTTTCCTTTCTTATCTTCTTATTGTATTCATGTTTTCTCACTCTTTAAGTATAGTTCCGGGGACAGAACTATTCTAAGGAACGAGTGTTGTAATATCCTGAATTTTATTTATAAAGAATTTGTTGATTTTTACGTGTTTTGCACGTATAATTTCATATGCATTTTTCCCTAGAAAATTATTTCTTCATAGCATGAAACAATAATTATTTCAAGTCTTTCTCTTTATTTTCTAAAAAGCATATTTTTAAAAGCCTAATAAAATTCTAGGCCTAATTATCTTTTTCTAGCCCACAATAATTAATTAATTTATTTATTTATTAAGAGCCCATGGTTAATTGGCCCATTAATTAAATTCGCCTTTTAACTAAGCCTAACTTGTAGTGTAAACTAATCTAGTAGGCAATTAAATAAATTTCATTAACAAACTTTTAGCGGGGGGTAGTAGTTTTTTATGTGCATTGCACTATCACGTGAAAAGTGCACCGTAGGGGGGTGGCCGGATTTCCACAAGAGAGAGGGAGAGATGGGAGTAGTGGTGAGGTGGTTGCTCCATCATGGGTAGTTGCTACTACTTTCCAACTCATCGTAGCCTTTGATCCCTAACTATTTGGACTAATCCTAGCCTTCCATTTGCACTCAAAATTTGTATAAATACCCCCCCCCCCCCCCCCCCACACACACACATTCATATTTTCACTTGAAAATAATTGAAAGAAAGAAAGAAAGACAAAATTGTGAGTAAAAGATTAGGAGTGTTGTGAGTTAAAAGATTGACTGCTAGTTAGTGTCTGTTCCTCTTCCAAGTTGGTCGGCCTACCATTGGAGCAAGAAGGAAGAAGTTCAAATACCATCAAGCTAGGAGGAGAATTCAAGTTGGTGGCTCAAGCTAGGAGGAGAAGGCTTCATTTGTTCATTCTAGGAGACTTTAGGAGTTCTTGTTTGTTTTCACTCCATTAGAGGTGGGTGATTTTCTCGAACTTCTAACTAGATATCATGCTAGGGAATTGATTGGTAAAATTGTTAAGAAAACTCTAATTAATTTGTCGTGTGTTGTGAAAATGAGACAAATTGCAAATGGCATGAATGCTTGTTAAAGAGAATGCTAATTGATGCAAGTTATGATTGTTATATTAGAAATTACCATGCTACCTTGATTTATATGTTGATATGTGCTAAATTAAGAAATTGTGCTTGTATGTTTAGTTAATTTAAATGAGAACCATGAAAATGTGAATTGCTTAATTGACTTGATATTGGCATGAAAAGGAGATTTTGCTGTAGAAATGATGGTAAAATAGTAATAATAATAATAAAAATGATCTAGGAAAATTTTTAAGTGCAAAATGATAGAGAAACTATGCTTATTTTCTAAAATTCAAAATCGTAGAGACAAATGTAAGTAAAGAGTAAAATTATGATTTTTGTGTCAAAAATCAAGTTTTATTTTACTGAAATACTGTAATTATACGGAAACTAAAATTTGGAGTTTTTGAGTTAAATTGGAGAAGAAGAGCACTTAAAAATACTTAATTTCTATAAAATTTCGAAAGTAACAGAGAATCAGGCTATAACCCCTAAAAACCTAAATCTATACTAGATTAGCCACTTGGACTATTTGGTTAACGGGTGCATTTGGGTACGCTTTACTGTAGCGTGCGGGTGGTCCTGGGTCTCGGGTTCGAAACTGGGCATTAGCCCTTTTGTTTTTCATTTTTAAGAAAATCCGAAAACCCGAGAACGTTTTCATATGAAATTAAACCCCCTTCTATATCGCATGTGCGTTCTGGCCTTTCTGGTTAGCAGCGGCGCCACAGAGCGCTGCACTGTAGCTTGCGGGTGGTCTTTGGTTGCGGGTTCGATTCCTGAGTTTGGCACTTTA
The DNA here is from genome assembly GCA_017893485.1 of Hemerocallis citrina. Lineage (NCBI taxonomy): Eukaryota > Viridiplantae > Streptophyta > Magnoliopsida > Asparagales > Asphodelaceae > Hemerocallis > Hemerocallis citrina. Next base: position 104,793,172 of record CM030359.1, on the reverse strand, counting down.
ACAAAATTTTTTGGGTTTTGACTTTTAATAGATTTTGGACCTTTAAAAATCTGAAAAAAATATTATAATTATCCTAAAAATATATGGATCTCATGAAAAATATCTATACAATATTTGGCTTAAATAAGAGTGGTTTAGAAATATAAAAATAGAGTAGAATTCCATGAAATTGACAATTGGTGGTTTATTCCATGAGAAAATTGACAATATTTGACTTAAATGAGAAAATAAGAGTGGTTTATGGACCTTCATTCACTAATTTGGGTATTATGTGCATTCGAAAGATAAATGGAGAACACAATTTGTGATTTTCTGAATTAAGCAATGAATGGAAATAATAGAGTGAGAATTTAATGGATGTAGCGAAATTGAATTTTGAATGTGAAATGTATAGATTGAGAAATTGAACTTTATGTATGGGATTGATTCATAGAAAAAGAATGGAAATCAAGTTAAAATGTGAAAAAGAACTTAAGCGTATGAAAAATCAATCTTGTGATTATGAAGTGAAATTGAGAACTAGAGTGTAGCTAAGCCTCATACCGGCATTGAAAGAATTGTTGGGATAAGATTTGAAATGAGAAGCCAAGATTGGGTCGTATTATTTAAATGATTAAGACCTATATAGTGGGAGTGCTAACTCTAGGGGATTGATTTTTATTCATGATTCAAAAAAAATAAAGACTAGACACGTAGTGGAGATGTGATGAAGTAAGAGAAAAATATGAGTATGAGGGTCATTGGATTGGCGACGTGTATTCACAGGATGTCCCATGATGCATCATGAATAGGGCATGGATATTAATCCAGAGTACCATCTTGGTGGCGACGCTTATGGGGTGGTCTAGTGACTACGGGTGGTGCGATGTCTATGGTAGAAGGTGAATAGACCATAGGATGCCTGCATGATGAGTCATGTGTCAGCGCATGGGATTCTATCCAGGGCGCCTGGACGTGGGCTCGTAACTCATAGAACACCTAGGATACTTACCGTAGATACCGTAGTTGATAAAGTCATGGAGAGGGATTGAACCCTACAAAGATGAAGAACGGTTAAGGGCTTGCCCTCGGACCTATGTAGTATCGGCTGCATAGACTCTGAACAAGTGCGCATTAGTGTCATATATTATAAACAACTGCATTAAAGACTAAGTGCACATTCACAACACGACATCAATAGGGTAGTCCCCATAGTTATGTTTGTGACAAGTTTGTGTTTTCCAAGTAAGAGAAAATTGATATATTATATCCTAGCATCAGTTGAATGAACTGACGTGCCCACAGTTTCTATGCAGGATAAATTGATTGACAAGATTAAAGTATGCATGCTGCTTAAAGAATGATCCAAGTGTTGTATAATTTTTATTTAAATATTGTTGTAAATTGCTTCTGTTGTATAAGTGTAATGTAAATATAACTCTGATGTAACAAAAGTTTTTAAATTCTTGTAAAATTGTACGAAGAGAAGTCTAAAGATCTTGTGGAACTTCGAATTCGGTCTTTTGGAATTCGGGGTGTTATATTCTCACCATGTTTGTGCACATGTATGTTTGCTTTAATAATAATGACACATAATCAAGACGGGGTTAAGGGAAAGATCTAGTAGTGCAAAATATAGAAATGTGTAATTGGAATGGGGCCGTGTTCCCACCTGTTACGTGTTTCATGATTACATGATACATGATTCTGTTTACCTGATTACCTGGCTACACACTTCCCTATAGGAAGGTGTACTCAGAAACGGGACCTGTGGGTCCTACCTGAACCTATACCTGTTTACCTGATACCTGAGTACACGGTCCTATACAGTCCACTATGAAATCTAGAACGCAACTTGTTTGAATGTAGCAACCATGTCGTAAAATTTGGGACGCATGAAGTGCTACCTAGTTAGGATTAAGTACAAGACCTGTAATAACACGATCACTTGCACATTTCTGTTACCTGTACATGCTACCTGACACCTGTTACTTGTATACCTGCTTGCATGCTACCATATACCTGTTACCTGTTCCCTGCACCCTGTCACCTCATCATATTACTTGAATCTGCTTCTGAACTATGTTAGTCATTCTATTTTGCTATCACTCTCATTCCATGTTTATTCAGTATTTGCTTCCGCTGTTACTCTATACTTGTCTTTCTGTATTCTTTTGTACTTGTTGCCTACACTACAAGCGGCCCGTAACTTGCATTGACGTGCGTTTTGTTTATTTTTTCTCTTCCTAAAATTTGTTAAATTGCAGACTTTGGTGACCAGCTGCTCAAAGGAGTAGGTGATCAAACATTCTAGTTGGCCGGAGTTCTTGCTACTATTATTTTCATGTTGCTTATTTTGAATTTAATTGCTACATGAATTATTTTGTATTGGGCTGTTTGACCCAGAATTTATAACTTGTTTTCAGATCTAGTTTATTTGAGATTTATTTATTCTGTTTTAAGTAAATTCTGTTGGCTATGTTAATTTATTCATGCATGCATGGTTGACTATTTCCTGCTTATTCCCTATTTATTCCTGTGAAATGTTGAAAAGATCCTTACAGCTTATGAATGGTGAAAGCCATTTGCTGGACTTAATCACATATCCGTATTCCTTATTCCTTTTTGGGAAGCTGGGATGACATTAACCCAAACCCGCAACCCTACTCATATATAACCTTACTCTACCCCCTAGCTACTGTGCTAACCCTAACCCTAAGAAACCCTACACTATCCTACTGTTGAAACCGCCACCTCCCTGATTTCTCTCCCTCTCTGTTTCCTTGCAAACCAAACTCCTCTCCTCGTCATCATCTAACCTCCACCATCCTCGGTCGCCCTCGCCTCCCTCAACTCAGTCGTCCTCATCCTCTTCCTTTCGCCGTCGAGCATCATTGCCCCTGTCATCTTCCTCCCAGTCATCACCCACCAAAGCTCCACCCTCCTGAGCGCCGCCTAACGCCATTGTACACTTCCCGCTCGACCACCGAACCCCGAAGCACCTCTCCTATTCACCCCGATCCACTGCACTCCGCCGTCAACCACAGCCACTCCGTCGACTACCCTGTGCTTCTGTCGACCCGGCACTCGACAACCACCCCTGTACACCGTCGAGCTCTGCTGCAGCCACCTGTAGCCAACACCGTGCCGCCCTGCCGCCGCCAGTCGTCACCGTCGAGCCAAGTTTTTCCCCCGCTCTGGATTGCCGCTTTGAATCCTGGCCGTCCGATCTCCTCTTGATCATCATCATCATCATCTTCATCATCAGGGAGATCTAAGCCATCTGATCTTTCATCGTGATCATGATCATCATCAGATCTGAACTTGATCTCTTGATCTAGACCATCCGATCGACCGATCGTGATCGTGATGATCATCTTCATCATCGTCAAGCATATCTAGCCGTCCGATCGTGTTCTTGATCATCTTCTTCAACATCAAGATCCGTGTTATTGTGTTTGTTGCATGGGATCCGTTTTCGTTATTCCTTCGTCGGATTCGTCGTCTACCCTAAGGCAAGTAACTTGTATATTCTTTTTTGTTTGTATACAAGTACAAAATACCGCATGTAGTCTCGCTTTTGTTTTTGCGTTTATTCTTATGAAGATATCTTGATAAATCTTGATCTCATTAGTTTGACCCATTCGTAGTCTTGACCCATCATAACAACTTGTCACACACTACATGAAAATAAACTAGATCTAGCTAGACTCTTGATGCATGTCTATATGTTCTTCGTAATCTAATGATAGGTTGTGTATTTGTTGCATGCTTGGTGTATTAGATGTGTTTACTTGCGGTAGACTTGTTAAATACCCATACCATTTTGTTTTGAATATCTAATATATCATGTCTAACATCATACCTTAATTTGAATCTATTGTGGATGAATTATTTGATTAAATGCATGAAAGGAATTTCGTTTTGCTGCTGCCCTGATTTGGTTTAGTGTTTTAGACCCTGTTAGGGTCATTAAAATAAATTATTTTGTGAATATAATTCGTAGGCTTCGATGTCTATTTTTCAGAACTTTCGACGGATCTCAATTTCGATGTTTGACGTGTGAGTTATCACTGTTTTACTGCAACTGTGTCGTAGTTTCCAGTATCTAAATTTTACACGATCTATTATTTTAAAATTGAGGTTAAAAGTAATATTTAAACTTAATATTTTTCGGTTATGACTAGACATGACTGGGATCATCCCATAAATTTTGTAGAATTTTTTAATGATTTTTATAACTCATTTCATGCTTGTGAAACTAATCATATAATTGTTAAATTGCATGTTGTTCAGTAAAGAACTCTATTTTCAACCTGATTCCAGTCTCTTTTGATTAAATCTTTTTGAGTATGAAATGTAGCCTGCCATGTCTACTTTACAACCCTTTTGATGGATTTGGATTATGAGTTATACTTTGTGATCTATCACTGTTTTAGTACTGCTGTGTCTAAAATTTCAGATTCATAAATTTGCTGCATCATTCTGTTTTCCAAATTAAATTGGCTATACTCTCTCTAATGGAATTTTATGAAATTTTATATGATGATACTAGAAATGCTAGGGAACCTTACAGATTTTTCTTAGATTTAATCAGTGTATTTTTATACTATTCTCATACGTATAGATAAAACCTTGCGATTTCTGGCTAAACATGAATTATGTATAAAATGCTGTTTTGAGCCATGTTTCTGTCGTTATTATATGACTTGTATATATGCGTTGAATTCGGCTGAGAGTCTAGTTTCTAGATTTTTTTACGGATCCAGATTTGCACTCCCGTGGCAATGGGAATCTCAGATTTGGTGTAGTAACGTCATGTTGTCCAGAATTGGAAGTCTCGTTGTCCTAGTCTATTATAAGTTGTTTGTCACCCGTTCATGTCTTCTATCCAACTTGAGCTTGTTCCTTGTTTCTTGCCATGCTGTTCTTGTCCTGTTTGTGCACGTATATGCCTGCTTTAATAATAATGATAAGTAATCAAGTCGGGTTAAGAGAAAGATCTAGTAGAGGAAAATATAGAAATGTGTACTTGGAAGGAGTGCCGTGTTTCCCACTTGTTACATGTTACATGATTACATGGTATATGATCCTGATTACCTGTTTACATGATTACCTGACTACATACTTCCCTATGAGAAGGTGTACTCAGAAGGGGGTCCGTGTTTCCCACCTGTTTACCCGACTACATGATACCTGATTACCTGTTATATAATTACATGAATACATGATATATGATCTTGTTTACCTGTTTACCTGATACCTGAGTACACGACCTTATACAATCCACTACGAAATCTAAACGTAACTTGTCTGAATGTAACAATCATAGGATTAAATACAAGACCTGTGAATATCTGATCACTTGCACATTCCTATTACATGTTTACCTGTGCATGCTACCTAACACCTGTTACTTGTTTACCTACTTGCATACTACTTGATACCTGTACCCTGTTATCTACTCATGTCACTTGATTTTGTTCCTTGGTTTTAGAGTTAGTTGCTCTGTTTACTGTCACATTCCTTCTATGCTCAGTTCAATACTTGCTTCTTGCTGTTACTCTGTATTTTCCTTATCTATTTTTTGTAATTGTTGCCTGCACTACATGCGGTCCGTAACTTGCATTAATGGGGGTGTTGTTTCTTTTTCCCTTTTCTTGCAATTTCTCAAAGTTGTAGACTTTAGTGACCAGCTGTCTGAAGTAGTAGGTGACCAAGTGTTCTAGGCTTGGCTAGAGTTTCTACTTCCGATTATTTTTCCTATTTTGAATAAATTGTATTTGTTGCTACTTGGATTTTCTATTGGGCATTTTGTCCCAGAACATGTGACTTGTTTGTTTCAAGATCTGATTATTTGAGGATATTGTATTTGTTTCAAGTAATTCTGTTGATCATATTAATTGCATGGATGATTCTTTGTTGTTTACTTCTTGTTATATCCTTGTGACTTGTTGGAAAGATCCTTATAGCTTATGAATGGTGAAATCCATTCGCTGGACTTGTGTCGCGTATCCATATTTCGTATTCTTTTTTAGGAAGCGGGGCGTGATAGCGATCAATCCCTCCTTGGTTAGTGATCCGCCGATGCCCGAAAAATTTCTTCATCCAAAGCTTCCCGAGGTAACAAGGGCTATCAAATATCAAGGGTCGAAATGGATAGATAGTCCTAGGGTGGTAACCATTACCCTAGGCAACGACAAGCTAATATACATAGCCAAATATATAATAAAAAGTGAACATTCACAAGTCCGATTCAACATGATCAATTCATAATTCAAAAGCTAAATAACGACTATCTAACTCCATTAGTCCTTAACATTACACAGTAGCTCGACCTAATCCCTATGATACTACCATGCACAAGGGTACCAACGTTAACAATACTATGGCCAAACTAAGCGGCGAACTGACCACCGTCAATTGCCACGCTGCCTTCCATGTTTGGAGTTGATTATGACCTCGGCCTGATCAAACATGTTTCTCCCATTAAATATTTTCACTCCACGGTCTTTTGACCAAGTGGTAGCACCAATAACAACGGACATCCCTCCATGTACGGCGACCATGCCGGTACACGAGTCATCTCCTCCAACATGTTCGAGGTGACACGGGCTACTAACCACCTCAAAGATTAAGTAATAATGATAGCCCAGGGTAAAATCCATTTTCCTAAGCAATAGTAAGCAATACACACACCTGGGTAGTAAAAGTCACTCTAAACAACAATACAATACAAGTTTACTCTAACATTAAGCAAGTTAGAAGATTATAGTAACAAGCGAAATGCACCTTGCAAACATAGGATAATTAGTCACTCCAATTATAAAACATTATAGATGTATATGACACAACTCTAACATGATCAAACAAGATCCAAGACTACGAATAATAATCATTCAAAGGACAATCTAGTGCCTTACTATGGTGGAAACATACATTCAATCAAAATAGCAACTTAGTCATCCAACATACACATGGTGTTGTTAGCGAAAATCACCAAAAATCACACGCACCATGAAAATCAGAGTTCTTAGGGTTTTTGGAAAGATCATTAATTCTACTCCAACTTCTCAGTTGAAATCTTTCTCAAAATAGTTCATTTAGATAAAGAAAATAACACAAAACTTAGTAGGATGTAAAACTTCCAGATCTGATGAAACTATAACAAATGATCTAAAAACTTTATAATATTTTGTAAAAATACTCTAGACACATAGGAGCAATAAATATCAAAAATTCAGCCAAGAAATCCAAGTATACAAAAAGTTATGACTATTTGAATAGGATGTAAAATTTCCAATAGAAACTACATTGTTCCTCGTTAACTGCAGCAATTTATATTTAAAACAAATAACAAATCTTGTTGAAAAATTACAAAACTTAGTAAAGTTGTTATAGACAAATATAAGAACCTCACATAAAATTTTCATCATAATACTCCAAGTATTTAGAGAGTAATGGAATAGGATGCAGATTTTCAAACAGCAGCTGCGCAGCTTCTCAACCACAGTAAGATTTTGCATTTTGTAAAAATATCAAACATCCTCCAAAAATTATAAAATTTGAAAAAATTGATGAACACATGTAAGAGCACCTACTGTAAAAATTTAAACTCTAAATTCATGATAAAAAGATAGTTATATTTTTTTTACAAGTCAACCAGTTCCCCAAACGACAAGAAATTGAATTTATTAAAATATCACACCACATCCAAATTAATGAAATTTGGTGGATTTATTTTGACCATTTATAAGAAGATCCAGTTAAAACCTCAGCTCTATATTAATAGTGATCATGGAGATAAAAATTTTATAAGTCAACATGTTAGATTCAACAACAGAAGTTTTTCTTTCCACAACCAGCAACTTAATAGATTTTATAAAAATATTAAACCACCTCCAAACTCACAAAATTTGGGGTGAACATTAGGGAGATAATCAAGATGCTACCATAAAATTTTCAACCTTGTATACCATTATATCACAAAGTTATAATCTTGTTAGTCAAACATGTAGAAAATCAACAAGACAACAACTTTTGCCCCAAAACAAAAATTTTAATGAATTTATTTAAATATCAAAAAACCTCCAAAATTCACAAAATTTGGGGTGAATATTATGGATACAATCAAGATGCTACAATAAAATTTTCAACCTCGAATTCTACCATACCACAAGGTTATGAATTTTCTAATAATAAATGCTTATTTCTTCACAAGTTTCAATCTTTTCCCATTATTTGGCATCCTTAGCTCTAGTATTGAATTATAAACATACAAAGTTTTCATTCACACACCCTTGCATTCCAAATCAGCAATTCTTTTCATTACAATAAACCAAAATAAAAACATGCATAGAGTTTGGAAGAAGTCACCCACATATGGAGTTTTGATTTCTTCTCCTTACTTCTTCTTCAACCTTACTTTCTTTGGCCTTCTCCTCCTAGCTCCTTGCCCTTCCTCTCCAACTAATGCTTTCTTCTCCTCTACCTAAGCCCCACGGAGAGATTTTGATGTGTAAAAATGCTAGAAATGAGAAATGAAGAATTTGGAAGTAGGAGGATTTTAAGGTTTTGGAAGAATGAAGAAATGAATGGTTTATCTTTCTTGAAAAAAGAATGGAAAATGTGGAGGGATTTGCTGCCGACCAATATAGAGAAAGAGAGAGAGAGAGAGAGAGAGTGGGGTGAATATAAGGGTGAGTGAGAGAGTGGGGTGAATATAAGGGTGAGTGAGAGAGTGGGGGTGTTTGTATACAAAACAAGCACATAGTTTCTAAAGTGGATTAGGTATTTGGTAAGTGGTTTAGAGTTTTAATATGAGTAATATTCATACATACATACACACATAATGCAAATACTTGTATTCATATATATGCACATACATATATACAATTGTATCATACTACACTTTAGAGAAAAATACTTGCATGTAAACAAAAAAAAAAAAAATATTCAAAATTAATAATTAGCGTTTATGCCTTCCATCTCAATTTATAGTTGAGATAAGTATTCAATTTGGTTAAGAAAATATCCCTACTTCGATTCACAAATGTACCGTTGTCGGGTTCAAAACATATTAAATAATATTTCTCAATACTTACTCAATTAAAATTGAGAAAAACCGATTAATACGTGCAAATTCTGAATTGTGCACGGACTAATGTACAAAATAGTTATATACTATTTTGCGGGATCTTACATTTTTGGTAAAAAATTAATTACATGAGTTAATTGATCATCTTTTCCATCTTGTTTTTCTACTAATTTTCCAATTCAAATATTTCTTTCATGATCATAATATAAATATTCATCTACTGTAATGATCATAATATAATGTGTTTCTTCTAATTCAAATAATTCCTTTTTACTTAGATCTATTATTCCTAATTCTTTGGGATATAAAATTTTGTCTTCTTCAGATACTAAAGTTTCTATGTATTCTATGTGAATCAAATCTGATTCTAAGTATGTTTCTATGTCACTAATATTTCTATTAACTTGGGGACATAATCTGTAAAACTTACTCTAGTTCTTCCGTGAGTATCAGTATATATTAAAGAGTCTTGTGGTACTATAGTACTTGTTGGCTCAATAAACCTATCTAAATACCAATCTAACCCTGCTAATCTTGTTGAGTCATATTTTAATGGCTTAATCATTTTAATGCCTTTACTGCTCAATAAATCAACTACTTCTTTTATATTTATTCTATATTTTACTTTATAGTTGGTTGTAATTCTTCCCAAGAATGCTTAGTTATCAAGATTATTTACTTCTTCATAACCTTTTGTATGTATATGTCTACTAAAGTCTTTCATGGTTATCAAGAAATCTGGGCTACAGATTTTCCTGAATTACTATTCATATCTACTTCTATGCTTGTTATTATTCCTTTAGCCAAATTGTTCTGTCTATCATCATATAGTGTTATTACAATTGTAGCACCCCGAATTTTCAATAAATAAAATCAGAAATAAGTGGCACAATTTTCAGAATCGACTTCAGTTGTAATCATAAACACAGTATACAAATACAGGGAAAATTAAAACTTTTTATTTTATTAACTCTCTTTACAACAGCTCAACGGAATTTAGACACTTTAAATAATAATTCTTTTTACAACACAAAGATATTTAAAAGCACTATAAATACAATTTTCTCTTTACAATCGTTTTTTTATACAAAATATACATAAACATTAAATATTCTACCACATGCTCCAAATTCTATGCTAATGGTACCTACCTGTAAAACATGGGGCTAGAGATGTCCTTAACCCCCAAAACTACTGGGGTTAGCTAAAACGGTGCGAGTAATATTCAAAGGAATACAAACTTAAATGAAAACATAAAGAATAAAATCTTAAATCAACAAGTGGAACTAGGCTAAGTGTCAAGTGTATGAGATGAAAACAGAAAGCAAGCATACGTAAAACTAGTCAAGAAATACAAATACCTATGATGATTTCTAATGCATACTTGTCGAATTCTATACAGCACATACTACATAGGTTCGGTGCAAGCCCTTATTGTTCTCAACTTTAAAGGGTTCAATCCATCGTTATGCAACTAACCTACTATGGTGATTGAAACAAGATCTAGATACTCCGCGAATAGGCTTACATCACAGTATCTACCCACCAGACTAGCACCTCAACGCGCAAGCATCATGTAAGCATCGCTCTGATTCCAGAGAATCACCTCCCTGTCGTGTACCCGGCGAATAGGTCGGTTGGTCCTTGACGCACAGATACACCGTACATTCCGCGAATAGGCCTGCCGGCCCTCGACGCACGAATATACTGTACGTTCCGTAAATAGGCCAACCGACAATCGACACGCGAACATACCAAAATAGTCTCACTTCTAGAAATTCCACGAATAGGCCTGCCGACCCGCGATGTGCAAACATACTAGAGAGACACAACAAATGCACAGTCCTGGAATACTCCATCCGACTGGCAACAGAGCCCTTACTTACATTTTCCAAGATCTATCACATCACCACTAGTGCATGTCCTTATTATATTCAATTAAATAAAAATCATAGTTCCCCCCTAGAGTTGGTGTACCCTACCGTACTTAACCTTACTAAATCAAACAAAAGCCCCACTGGCCAAATTCCAACAAAATCTAACTTACCGGCATGCTAGGGTCTCACTCAACCTCTAGAGTCTCATAACTCAAAATATCATCAACAATATTTCTAGGGTCCACATCATAACCCTAAGCCTCAAATCAAAATCCAACTTGGTTTAAATTATACAAAAATACTCTTTATTAATCACATTTTTTAAATCAACCGAAATTGCCATAAAAGACTCTTTCATGTATGGAAACATGTCCAACTTACGAAAATTCTTTAAAATAAACTTTTAATTACCGCTCAAAATTGAGAATTTAATCTATAAAAATATAGATTTATACATTCGAATTTGCAACTCAAACATGCCAAAAACTAAAATCTCATTTCTCCAAAAATCTGAAACTTATGCCTCATTATCCTTAAGGGCAGTCCATTTAAAAGTGATAATAAAATTATGAAAATTTGAGTTTATACTTACTACATAATTATAGAATTCGTTGCCAAATTTATAAGACATTTGGACGAAAATAGTAGCCCCAAATCATCAATAAACTGAAACTCACACATTTAATAAAATCTGAAAGTTATATGATTTTGCTCTTAGAAACAGTACACTCTAAATATGATATTAAATTATCGAAAAACAAATTTAAGTCCAACATGTATCAAAGAACTCGCCATAAAAATCTGGACTCAAACAATTTATTTTAGAAGATATGAATTCAGTAAGTTCTAGAAAAAAAATTGTTTTTTAATCAAAATCTGAAACATATACAACATTACTACTCAAAACAGTACAATTAAATATTGATTAAAAATTCCAGGAAAATTAATTTAAACTCAGTACATATTAACGAATCCACCATAAAAATCTGGAATTTAAAACATCAAATTCAATACTTAAACGTATTTAATTCTAGAAACTAGCATTTTTAATAAAAGCTGCAATTTATATGATACTGTTATTCAAAACAGAAAATTTAAAACTCAATATTTAAATCTGAAAAATTTTGTTTAAGAACAGTACATATCATAGATCATGCTATAAAAATCTGGGTTCAAAATCATTAATTTAGAAGCTTCAACTTAATTAAATTGTGAAATCTAGCTTTAATAAAATCTGAAACTTTCTATTTGAAACTAAGTCATAACTCAACCAAAACTTCATATTCTTTCCAATTATACATCCATAAATACATCTACATACTATTACTATATCTCCTCAAACCTTAGCACCAATTCCCTTCACCATATTTAAATCACAAACATAACTTCACGCATGAATAACAATTTCATGATCAAGTTCAATCTTTTTTTTAAATTATCAATCAAATATTTATGATCTAAAATATCTACACATACATATAAATTTATTTAAACAATTTCATAAATCTAAGATAGATCTATCATGCCATAATATTTTACATCACACAAGATCACCATACATGTGAACATCAAACTATAAAAATTAGATTTTTATTTCCTGATGCCAACGATTTTAAATTAACAGTTTTTCTCCATTCGTTTCATGATAGAAATCAATAATGCATGCTATTCATTCAATATATCCACATCCAAAACCTATCACATCAATCTATTTTATCATGGATACACAACAAGGAAATTTGAATAACGACTCACCTCAATTTGAAGAAGTCTCAAGTTGAAGGAAATAAAAAAAGATTCAGTCATCCTTAAGCGAAATTGGAAGGAAATCAACAAGCCGTCAACT